>CALYLW010000070.1:1799831-1912331 GCA_944989445.1 Ampullaceana balthica | reverse complement strand
AATATAAGGGATTTAATAAAACAAACCCGTAAAAACAAAGTTTTTGACTATAAATCCCTTATATATGAGACATAACTAACAGTATTGATTATTTTCAAACATTTACAGACTGAATCTGTCTTAACTCAACTTTGCATCATAACCCTAGTGGGGGGGGGGAGGGGTGGGTGGGGGGAGAGGGGAATAGTCTGGTCACCGATTCGCTTGACCGAGCTCAGAGTGACACGTAAAATATAAACAAAAGCGCCCGTCGCTTCGTTGGGTCACCTCAATGCGTCAGCTCAAAATTTCATGTGGGAAAAAAACAATAACAAACAGTGAATTTAAATTACATACCTCATATTAGGATAAACTAAAAATGCATTAATTTAATTACGGTACGTTTGATCGATCTGAAATTTTTATACGATGCATTGTTAGGTCAGACGGGTCCGTGTGCCAAATTTCAGTTCGATCGGATCATGGGAAGTGGTTCATTTTTGACTTCTGTTTTTCCGCCCGCCCGCCCGCCGAGCCCAAGACAGAGAGAGACGGCCGCGAAGTTAATATAAGGGATTTAAAAATAGCGATCAAACGTAAAGACATGCACACTGATGTTTAATTACCCGCCTCCAATTTAATTTTAATACTACCATCCCTTAAACATAAACTATGATTGGCCGACCTTAGCGAGGCTTTGTCATATTTATGGTTGTTAATTGCGTGTTGTTTTCTTTTTTTTAAAAACTGATTATCGATTATGTTACTCCGATTTTAAACCGATTATCGTTGTAAAGCTGACTTCATAGAATTTAGGGTTGTACCGAATTTCGCCTGCAAATGTCTTGAAACCAACAATGAGTTGTCAGTTCCCCCCCCCCACCAGCCAAACCGCCCCGCAACCGACGTTTACTCGCGTTGTTTTGATTTCTTCATGCTGTAGTTTGTGTCCGTTCTTTCTCCACTTCCTTTGCACTCCTATGAGCAAGTCTGCGGCGTATGTTACGCCGCGGGGCGTCTAGTAGTAAATAGTTGGGAATAACAGAGAAACACTATTTGAAAAAGTTGTCAAACCTTGCCTGGATCAATGAATTCAAGGTAAACAAAGACATTTAACATCTCCGTATTTTAAATACGTTATTATTTCCCTTCAATTTGCTTTAAATTATATGCTAATATGTTAAATTAAAACAAACCAATTTGCTTATCGCCGTTGCTCAGTTTAATAGCTGCGAAAATGAAACTTCAAAAATTGAGCCCACGTCTTTTTAATTTCCTGCTATCTTTACACGTAGAGAATTAAAAAAAAAGTTTGCATCGTCTAAGAATTCCAATAATTTCCCAAAAATTTCCGAGAAATTCAAATATGTGTTATAAATGTTAAAACTCAAATAAACTATTAAAAAAATAACTTTCTGTAGTCTTTGTATGATAAAAAATCATTTTTGACCTGAAGGTTGGTTTCTCCAGCGAGAGAGAGAGAGAGAGAGAGAGAGAGAGAGAGAGAGAGAGAGAGAGAGAGAGAGAGAGAGAGAGAGAGACAGAGAGAGAGAGAGAGACAGAGAGAGAGAGAGAGAGAGAGAGAGAGAGAGAGAGAGAGAGAGAGAGAGACAGAGAGAGAGAGAGAGACAGAGAGAGAGAGAGAGAGAGAGAGAGAGAGAGAGAGAGAGAGAGAGAGGGAGAGAGAGAGAGAGAGAGAGAGAGAGGGAGAGAGAGAGAGAGAGAGAGAGAGAGAGAGAGAGAGAGAGAGAGAGAGAGAGAGAGAGAGAGACCGTGCGCGATTTAAACATATGCTGGTAGCTCGGCTCAAACATTTAAATAAATAACAGTAAATGTTGTTGTGGGTTACTGAGGGTATAAAAATTCTTTAAAAATTAAAAAAAAACTAGAACTAAACCAACATCGAATGTAAACGTCTTTATTTTAATTAATCGTATTATGATGGTTGTTGGAAGTAAAATAAGAAGCAATGTGGATATACTCATGGGCAGGGGCGGATTAAGACTGCACGGGGCCCCTGGTTGCAATTCAAACTGGGGCCCTATCCAGCCAGCGTCCCTTTAAATAAAATGATTGCTGACAGCTAATATATAAGACTATAACTGTAACTTGTTATTAAATCGTCCATTGGTTCCTTTCTCATAATTTTTCTATGGGATCGGATTCATCAAAAAAACCGAACACAAAGAAATAACAGTTCGCCGGCATCGTAAAATTGAGTGTAAAATGATAGTTTAAAAAAATAAATAAATACACATTTAAAAAACCAAACATGGCCCCACTGGGATTCGAACCCAACACCGCTTGCACTACAAGCCTGTAGGCTGCCACAAGACCACCAGAACTTGATGCGAAAGAGACATTTAAAAGGTATAAAAAGTATTTACTGTCGGGTCCGAATAGCGATCAGATTAATACATATGATTTTATTAATTTATTTAATTTATCATATTTTTAGGGATTCTTGCAAAAATGTGTCTACCTTTATTATAAAATATACTAAATTTGAGGGCCCCAAAATCATCGAGGGCTCCTTGCTTTAGCCCATTCAGCCCCCCCTCTTAATCCGCCATAGCTCATGGGTGACCTAAATGCGAAAATAGGCAACAACAATAAGGGTTATGAAGATTGCATGGGAACATAATAATATGGCCTGGGTGAGATGAATGATAATGGTGAAAGGCTAGCAGATCTTTGTGCTTCAGATGGACTGGTCGGTGGTGGAAGCTTCTTCATGCATAGAAATATCCACAAGGCAAGATGGATATCATCAGATATGTCAACGGCTAACCAAATCGACCATATCTGTATCTGCAAAAAGTTTAGAAGATCCCTCCAGGATGTTAGGGTAAAAGAGGGGAAGATGTAGCTTCAGAACATCATCTCCTGATTGCCAAACTGAGGCTCAAACTGAAAAAGAATTGGACAAGTGAGGGAAGCAGGCGCCAACGTTTTAACACTACTCTTTTGAAAGATGAATCAAAGCTCAATGAGTTCAAACTTACTTTATCCAACAAATTCCAGATCTTACAAGATCTAGGCAACAAAGAAACAACTGATCAAAACTGGAAAAGCATCAAAGAGATACTCACGACAACCTGTGAGGAAGTGTTGGGTCCAAGGCAACAAACGCATAAATAATGGATTTCTAATAAAACCATGGAGAACATCCAATATAGGAAAAAGATGAAGGCAAATCTATACAACAGCCGCACCAGAACCGAAGACTCCAAAGCATCAGCAGAATACTCAGAAGCTAATAAAGACGTTAAACGTAGTATAAAGTCAGACAAAAAGAACTACATAGAAGGATTAGCACTTGAAGCAGAAGAGGCAGCTTACCATGGAAATACAAGAGAATTTTCAGTACAAATAAAAAATGTTATCCGGAAAATTAAAAAATCCAGAGAGACCAGTTAAAATTTAGATGGGAAATCAATACCTGATGAAGTGGGTCAGAAAAAAAAGATGGATAGAGCATTTTGAAGAACTCCTCAACAGACCAGCCCCACAATACACACACAACATAGAGCCAGCGGAACAAGACCTAGAAATAGATTGCAGCACACCCACAAAACAAGAGATTAGAAGAGCAATTAAACAACTAAAGAAAGGCAAAGCGGCAGGTCCAGACAGAATACCAGCAGATGCCTTGACAGCATATATTACGGCTAGGGGGCATCCGAATATCCGGAATGCCGGATATCCGGACCAAATATCGGGATTTTCGCCATTATCCGGATTCGGCAAATACCTATGGCAGATCCGAATAGTATCCGGATATCAATGTAGTAAAGAATTTTTGAAATTAAATTAAATTAATATTAATTAGTGTATAAAAAAATATATAAAAAGTATTAAAAAGTAAAAAAAACAATAACCCGAAATCAGTACACTCAACAATAATTTTCTTCAACAACACAAAGTTTAACAGGAGTTTACTAACTAGTAACTATTTTATTTACTCATGTCATTAAATTATGTTCATTGTTATAGCTGATATATTAATTTTATGTTAAAAAATAATACTTTTAAGTTAATTTGTAATTATTAGTTTATACTATAAACTATACAGTTGAACAGGAGCCTTGGAAACTGGGACAGGCTGAGAGTTGGCTTTCGTTTTTAATTTCTTTGTTATTGACTAGTACGTTGAAAGTAGTCAATCTTTAAATAATTTCAATTCAGTATTCAAATTTAAACATTTAACTTATATGTTATAAGTTATATCCTTGTAATAATTTTATATTCATTGTTGTTTTTTTTCCGTTGAACTTTAAATGGCAGTTGCAATTGTGATTTGATTTGCGAATTTAAAAATAAAAATGTTGCTTGTCTCACGTGTTATATCTTATTCAGTATTATAATTTTAAAACTCTAGTCTATTGTAAATATAATAATTAGATAAAATAAGTTAAGTAACCAATTAATTTATACATTAAATTATTAATATATAACAAAATAAACAAATTAAAAAGCTATGATCCATTCAAATCTATCAAATATATGCAAAATATAGTAAAAGAATCAATTACAATACGAGAAAAATATATTAAGTTAAAAAGTTACAAGAATATATATTAATTTACTACATAGATAACAAACTAAGTTAACTAATAGCATATTAAACTTAAAGTGTCTGAATAAAATAACTGTCTTATTATGATTCTAGGTCACGACTTATTGTACATAACACTACACACTCAGTACAACACTGTTCGATTGGTACACACTACACAGTTCTTTGAAATCGTTCAAGTTCGTTCATTCAATTCATTGTACAATGTTCATCGTTGACTTTGACCTGACAATGTAACAAGGTCGATAGCAGATACTCTTCATTTGTAGGATAACAAATATTTTAATAAATAGTATAAACTACTTGATATAAAGTAGTAAAGTACACCCTATTAGCTCTTACACTTAAATGTGGAGATATCCGGAATCCGGATCCGGCAAATATTAGGGCCAAACTATCCGGATTCGGCAAATAGTAAAAAACAACATCCGGCTGATCCCTAATTACGGCTAGCTCTGAAATGCTACATACTCTGTTCAAGAAAATATGGGAGGAAGAACAAATACCAACGGAGTTGAAAGGACACATCATTAAGCTCCCGAAAAAAGGAGATCTTAGCTCTTGCTCCAACTATAGAGGAATAACTCTGCTATCCAAAACAAGCAAATTATTCGAGTGCTGCTAAACAGAATGGGGGACGCAATAGACACCTATCTTAGAGACCATCAGGAAGGTTTTAGAAATGACTTACCAGATAGCCACACTGAAAATTATATTGGAGCAATCACTAGAGGGGAACTCACCACTATACAACAACTTTATTGACCATGAGAATGCTTTCGATAGTGTTGACAGGCCAACTATGTGGAAGTTGTCAAGACACTACGGGTAACCACAGAAATTGACAGACATAATTAAGTCTTCTTACGAAGGACTTAAATGTAGACTTTTCAAGGCCAACAAACAACATCAGCTGTTGGAGTAAAGACTGGGGGTGTCTGCTTTCACCATTCTTATTCCTGCAAACCATTGACTGGATACTTTAAATGTCCACAGAGCAGAATAGAAATGGTACCCAGTGGACACTATGGAAACAACTTGATGACCTGAATTTGCGGATAATATGTCATTAATATCACACACACAGCAACAGATGCAAGAGGAAACTAATTATGTAGCACAGTTCTCTGTTTGCGTTGGCCTGAACATCCATAGAGGAAAAAGCAAAGTCCTTAAAATAAATACATTAAGCAACACCCCAAAAACACTTGAAGGAGCAAATCTTGAAGAGGTGGATAGCTTTACATACCTTGGTAGCATCATTGACATACAAGGAGGGACAGACGCTGATATTTGACTGAGAATTGGCAAAGGAAGAGCAGCATTTAAACAGCTAAAAAAAAGTATGGAGCTGCAACAATTTGACCCCCCAGACCGAGGTCAGGTTATTCAACACCACAGTGAAGCCTGTCTTGCTATATGGAGCATAAACATGGCGAACAACAGCAGCCAGTTCGAAAAAAGCTTCAAACATTTATAAACACATGTCTCCGAACAATTTTCTGAATCCGCTGGCCCAACGTCATCACGAACGAGGACCTCTAGCAACGCACACAACAAGAGCCAGTGGAAGGCTAATACGCAAGCGCAGATGGAGATGGATTTGCCATACCCTCAGAAAGCCTGCATCTAGCATTGTGAGACAAGCCCTCACTTGGAACCCCCAAGGCAAGAGAAAAAGAGGTCAACCCAAAATGAGATGGAGAAGGGAACTGGAGGCAGACACCAAAAAGAGTGGGCACAGCTGGGGACAGTTAGAGAGATTGGCGCAGGACCGGGATGCCCGGAGAGCCTTTGTTTGTGGCCATGCCCCAATGGGACGTCAGGCGATGATGATAATGAGTGCTGCCCTACTGAGTGAAGTGAATTGTGACGTTACTCAAATTTAGGGACTGTGCTTGACAAGAAACCCCACATTTATTTGATCATTTATTTGTTTAATTATATAAAATGAACAAAAAACTTTATTAAAAAAAACGAGTACCAGCTGCAGTGAGAAATGTAGAATCTCGCATGAAAAAGCAGAAAATAATTTTTAGACACAAACTAAGTAATCACACAACTTAACTCAGCGTTACGCGTAAAATGTCAACAAAAGCTGGCCGCTACATATAGGGATGAACTAAAAATGCATTAATTTAATTACGGTACATTCGATGGTTCTGAAAATTTAATAGTTTTATCCTCCACACAAGCAAAACCTACTGTGAAAATTTCAGATCTCTAGCAAGTCAGAAAACGTGTTTGCAAGCGTTTTGAAAAAGTTGACGACATATTCGGAAGCGTTGAATCGTTGAATCCGGAATCCTGCACGAGTTAATAGGATAGGGGCCTCAAAAATTGAATGCATTGAAAGGGCTACATTATCTTTACTGTTGCTATTATAATACACTTTAATCCATTTGCCTAGGCGCCTTAACAGAGCCATGGCACATCACGCGTATTTTAATATTAATTAGAGAGCAAACGAATGATTATATTTAAGCCACGAAAGCAGTGAACGATTCATTTTTCTATAGATCGAAATCAAGTCTGAATAAAAACCAATCATGAAAATTATAATTAAATTACTAGAGAGATCTGTTACACTGCCTTGAGCTTACTCTTTTAAAAATAAAATTAATTCCAAAATAATCACGAAAATTGCCTCTCAAATTCCGCTGATTAAAGAATTTCACAAATTTGACGTCTAGTAATTTATATTTCTCTGCCTTTTCAATTTCAACATAACTTATAAATTTAAACAAAAATAAAATTTCAACGCAATATAAACCAGGCATAGGGGCCGTCCATACATGACGTCACTCGATTTTGGCCAATTATTACCCCCCCCCACCCCCACCCCCACCCCCTCGTCACACTTCGTCTCGAAAACTTAGACCCCCTCCAATATGAAGTCACAAAAGCAGTATTTTCTATTTGAAAATTAGCATGTTACAAAATACATTTTTGTCATTTAAATATGTATTTAGTGTAAGACTGCACTCTAATATCGTAACACGTGTGAAGCCATTGAAAACGTCTTTAATTAAATTGCAAGAAATCAAATATTTAAGTGGAATTTTTATTTTAAGTTGCGGTTTTTTTATGTGACGTCACATTTCGTAAACACACATCATCACAAAGGAGGGTGGCGTCATTTATGGACGGCCCATATACATTTAACATTTAAAAAAAAATTTGTATAACTAGATTCTTAATGGAAATATTATAAGAGATTATTCAAGAAATTAAAGGGAAAAAGGGAAAAACATATTCATAAATAAAAAAAGGTCAAAGAATTTCTTTCACGCATTTGTTACGAACACATGATCACCAAGGACGCTCTTGCTTCAGAACTTTTAGGCAAAACATTTAATACTATTATTACAGTTTTTTTTTACCCCATTAATATTATGGTCCAAGGTTTGCCACAGGTCACATCTTCAAATATTTGAGCACGTCTCTCAAGAAAACGGCTCATTCTGTTGTACTCAGTTTCAAAGGTAAGTTCCTAACTTTCGCATGTAGATATTCTGAGATAGTACGTTTGTCCTGCAAGCTTATTGTTTAAATTGATTATTTCCAAGTCAGCTAAAACAATACAAAACGCAAAATATTGTATAAGAAATTTAAAAAAAACAATATTCAGGTCTTTTCTGGTTTGTTTGTCCGTCAGATTTTTTCTCTTTTAACCAAGATCCACGAATACAAGTATTTACCATTTGTAACAAAACATAGAGAAGTCAAACGGGAAGAGCAGAGATCTTTACGATCTCATATTATTTAAGAAAAAAAATTCAACACAAACACAAATTTATGTTTAATCGAAATAATATTAATCAGTATGATTAATTTTATCGATCTATTTCATTAAATGTATATGTTGAAAAGGTGTATTACGGACCTGACCACGCATAACGTGTTAAAGGTTATTAATCTTTATTTTTTTGAATATCGCAAGGGTGAAAGTAACACACATATCTTTCGGCTTTTTTCGGGTTATTTACATGAAGTAGTAATTATATTTCTTTATTTTAAAATTACTAATAATAAACAAATAAAAATTAACCAGTGATCATATTTCTAACAAATACAAAAGAAAAAAAAAGAAGAAAAATCATTATTCCACTAAAACACTTTTCACGCCCCCGAAATATATTTATATCAAGTTCCCCACCCTTCCAACCAAATGTAATGATAAACAAGGATAGTATCATATTATTGGCTTTAAAGGGATGTTACCCCAATGGTGGTGTTTTAATTATTTATAATCTGAAATAAAAGTGTATATTTTAAAATAAAATATCACTTTAAATGAATCCGGAATTTAAACTCTGCTCAGCGACGTAGCGTGGGTATGTGCCGCCCAGGGCAGAACCCAAATTTGCCGCCCCCTAACCGAAATACATGTTAAGGCTAGATAGAAAATACATTTTTTATTAGAAAGTAATAATGAGGACACTATACATTTTTTATGCTAGAAATAAAAAGAAAAGCTTTCAATTCTTGAATAAAATATAAGTTTTCTGTTTTTCCTCATGGCAAAATCTTTCATGTATCAATGTTTTCAGCCATGACATGCTCATAAGACAGTTGTAAGCAATGTTTCAATTTATTATATTATTTTAGGCAGGGTAGCTTCGAGCCTAAATATCTTATTAAACTTGAATAAATCAACTGGTATAGAATTCATTAATTTTTTTTTACCCATGAGGTAAAATATTCTTTGCTTGACAATGTCCTGTGAGATATTTTGAATACTCTCATTTTATGGCAACATTTTAAAGTCCAGTCGATTAGTTGGTGTACGAAAATCATATTCGTCTTCCAAATTCTATAGTTTCCACTGCTCTCTCATTCTGTGATTGAAATGTTCGATTAAAAGGGTGAGGTCTCCAGACAAACATTTAGCAAATGTCAAAGCATCTCTTAAGTATTCCATTAGTTCTTCTGTGAGTAGCCTCTGCAAACCATTTTTTAGCACTATACGTCTGCAAATAATTTCGGGCATCATTGAATTCATAAAGTACATGTCTCCAAATGTTAAACAGGAATTATAAAATATTTTTTTTTCTTATTACTAGTAAAGTTCATGCTTCTGTTCATGTGTTGAGCTTTTTTTCTGCCTCAGTTTTTTCTATAGCTTTCAAAGGAACCTCAAAATGGCTCCATTGTACATTCACTATTTTGTATCCTGAAGTCTGTTTGTGACTTGCTTGTAGAAGCAAGGAGGTATCCCAAACGGTGGACATGGAAAAGATTGTGTAACAACGTTCTGGTGTACTAAAAAAGTTAGAGAGATCGTTTTTAGTTGGAGTATCATAAAATTAAATTAGGTTTAATGAACTGTTTAAGCGAGATTTGACATTAAGAGTGTATGTTATTGCGTCTTTATTGAACTCCTATATACTTTCCAGCCATAAAGGTGTATTAACACACTTTGAGCCTCTGCAGTCCATTTTATAAAACCATCATTTATTTACAATTATTTCAGATAAAACGTAAACAGATATTAACTTTTGCTTCAAACAAATAATATAAACATTCTACAACGACTACTTTTGATTTTCAACCTTTACATCACACAACTGGACTCGTTTGATCCTTATGCGAAATACATGAAGAAATAAAAAATACAAGAGAAAATATTTGGTATCTTGTACATGAAAGATGGTTTTTCGCGAACAGCATCTCCTTAAACTGCTATGAACTCAGCTTGAATTTAAGGGCCGGATTTAAACTTGATGGGGCCCTAAGCTATTTGAGATATCGGAGCCCTTTTAAAGTCCAGAATTACTCGCCAATTTGTTATTTGTTGTTATTTTACAACAACGTATTGTTGTTCTTTTTAATTAGTCTATTATTTTTTAAATCCTTTATATTAACTCGTGGTGTCTGCGGCCGACCTTGCTTGCTTGCTTGCTTGTCGCCAAAACTTTTGATCGATTTTTAACCCACTTGCTCGCAAGATAGCGAGCTGAAATTTTGCAGGCAGTTTTGTACCGATGATAAAAACAATGTATCAAAATTTCAGATCGATCGCATGTACCGTAATTAAATTATTGATTTTTTAGATTATTTTATTTATTCCTATGTATCATGCTATTTTTTGAGATAGAGCGTCGCGGTGCGTATTATATTGAACAACCTTTCTGTCGCGCAATAAGGTGCGTATTTTACTGACAACACTTTTTATAAACCTATTCCTGATCGGTGCGCATTATATTAAACACGTTTTACGACACAACTGCAATTTTGTATTTTTGGATGGTCTTGCGCTGCGTGTTATAATGAACATTCTTTTAGTTACGTCTCATATTTAAAGGATTTATAGTCAAAAACTTGGTTTTTTACGGGTTGTTTTTATTTAATTCGATCTCCGATTCCTTCCAATTGCAAAAGACTTTGGTAATGTTGAGCACTTGTTCATGAGTGTCTAGTTTTGGATTTATGTGTGCCAAGTTTAATTCCATTAGATAAGCAATTTTTTCATTATTTTTAATCATGCCACAAAGCAAAAGACATTAAAATTAAGATAATCGTGATTTGGAAGAATAAACCATTTAAGTACGCCTAATTTTTTTTCCAGTAGTTTACTTAATTTAAAATCAAACTTGAACCAGTTATATGTACCAGTACATTAGGGTTATGTTCGTACACTAATTCAGCCCCTTTTCCCCCCAGCTCAATAGCATTGGCATCAGAAGGCTTTAGATCAGGGGTGGGCAAACTACGGACCGCGGGCCGCATGCGGCCCGCCAGAGTATATTATGCGGCCCGTAGGCATGTACATGTTGCGATCTTATGTCCATGTTAATTTCCTTTGTTTAAAATATTTGCTATATTTTTTAAAATTTTATTCCAAGTATTTGATTCGAATCTAGTTATATTAAATCGGTTTTTATTGCTACTGAATTTACTAGTGATCATTAGTCATTAAGTATTAATATCCTTATTAGAAACTGCATTTCAGCTCAACCGGAAGGGGCTTTTGTTTACTGTTGACATATTGGCGCTTTTGTAAAAATTGTAATTTAAAAGCGAATAGACATAGATTTAACCATGAGTGCTGTCTAAAAAAGAAAAATTGAGGACGAACGTCGTGTTTTTATTGACGAAAGGACTGCTAAATATTGCTTCACAAGCGTTGGGAGAAAAGTAGTCTGCTTGCTGTGCCGTGAAGGTGTGAGCGTCTTTAAGGAGTTTTTAAATATATTTTTTTTTAAAGTCCCATAACCGATGGTCGTAAGGGGTCTTAATGTTTCCATTAGCACTTACTAGAGGCTTGGTAGACCTTGGTGGGCGCCCCATCTCCCTTCCAGGTCAGCGGAAGACTTTCTTAGCGTTAGTCATTCATTTTTATTGTGGCTTTAGGTCCCACGCCCGTCAGCTTGTGAGGCGAGCGCACTATTGACTGTACTCTTTTAAGGAGTAGAAATTAAAAAGACACCTCCAAACAAAACATTTGGATTTCAGGCACAATTTAACGAACGAAGAAAGAAAAAGGAATTGCCAGGAGTTGGTTAATAATTTAAAGAAGCAGCTAACTCTTTTCACCAAACAGTCTTTAATACAAGAGGCTGCAACCGAAACCATTTTGGTGCTGTCCCATAAGACTGAACAAGTCTTTTTCTGACAGCGAGTTCATCAGTTTGTCAGATGCAGCATGCATTATGTGTCCAGAAAGAAAAAAAAATTGATAGCATTTCTTTATCAAGAAGAACTGTAGTCAGGCGTGTTGAAAAAATTAGTGACAATTTGATGCACCAACTTCGAGATGCAAGCAAAGAATGTTTATGTTACACGCTTGCGTTGGATGAAGGTACCGATGTACAGGACACAGCACAAGTACATGGCTCAGTTGGATTCCTTGGTTGTGGAATTAGAAATGAGATTCCAAAGCTTCAAGAACCTGAAACAACTCTTCAATATCCTCAGTTCACCATTTAGTGCAGAAGCTGATTCAGCCATAGAGGATATACAGTTAGCGCTGCTTGTTCTGCAAGCAGATTATGACCTGAAGGAGAAGTTCAAGTCTTCTGCTGGAGTTTTATGGCTGTTTGCCAGCAGCGGCATTTTCACACGTAAAAAAAATGTGCTGCCAAACTTTGTCACTATTTGTTTCTATATACATCTGTGAGCAAGCTTTTTCTTGCATGAAAATAAACAAGTCTAAGGACAGATCGATGTTGACTGACTGCAATTTGAATGCAGTCATGCGAAACACAACTACTAAACTGGTTCGACAGTTCAAGAACATTATTCAAAATTGTGAACAGTTACATACTTCTAAATAATTATAAATAACTCGTTTTGAACGTCCGCGTAAACGTGTTCAATATGATTGGCTGTAGGAGTCATATGAGTTTGAGGGACCAATCATTTTCATTTGTAGAAGCTAATTAACAACGAGCAACTTGCCGCCGCCACACTACCCCACGCTCCCCCCCCCCAAATTTGTCGCTCAGAGTATTCGATTGGCTAATGTATTAAATTGATTGGGTGCAGTAAATTTTGCTTTGACAACGGGAGCGGATGTCAAATTTTAAGAATAAGAAAATCAACTGAAGATTATTTTCGGTAATATATTTCAATAGCGAGGCAAATGTTATAGGTGGATCTTGGTTAAAAAAGGGAAAATCTGTCAAAATGTTCCACACTGTGAATGGTTGTATTTTGTTTTTATTTGTGTGTAACCAACATCTTACAGCTCTATACCGCTACATTATTATAAACAATTATTTGGTTTTCATACATTACAAAGCGGGTGACAAGCAATGTTACCTTTAAGATGTGCGGCTGTGCGGCCGCATATATATCTGTCCAACTCTGAGTGGCAGTTTATAATTACCGCGCAGCAAATTTGGTAAAATATAGCACAAAAGATTGATGATGTGAAACTCTGCACACGTGTTGTTTTATTGTTAGTTTGCACACGGACCGGCGTACCTTTGAGGAGCATTAATGACAAGTAGCTCAAAACGCCCTACATTTTTACAAAGATAACAAAGTGGTCATATACTCGTATTTTTTAATCCTTTACATTACAACTGCAATTTTGTATTTTTAGATGGTCTTGCGCTGCGTATTATAATGAACATTCTTTTAGTTACGTCTAGTACATAAAGGATTTAGTCAAAAACTTGGTTTTTTACGGTTTTTTTTAAATTTAGTATTTAAATTTTGAGGTACTTTTTACAGTCGAAAAAATTAACAGGAAGAATAGCATAGAAAAGCCCCATCCCTCATTTTATTTAATTATATTTTTTTTAAAATTCTGTTACTAACGAAAGAATAAATAAACTTTGTAACAAAAAGTTGTTACTAACGAAAGGATACATAAACATTGTACCAAAAAGTTGACCCAATATTTCAATCTTATCAAGAGTATTATCTCCGCAGGGGCATGATGTAACACACGTTAATTCCGTTTAAACTATAATATAAAAAAAAAGAAAACAACAATAACGATATAGCATTTAACGGTGCGCCATGATCCTATGATAAAAGTACTTGTTACCTAAACATTTACGTTACATTTATTGCCTTAATCAAAATCGAACAAAAGTTCTTTGGCAATTAAATACAAGTTAACGACCACACCCCATCCCTACCGAAGCCTTTAAAAAAAATGTACTTTCAACAAACCGGACTAGGAGGAGATACGGAATTTCGAAATCACGAAATCAAAGTCACGGAGTTCTACACTTTTGTAACAACAGGTTACGGACGTTAAGTCATGGCAGATAAGCGAGTGTTGACCTTTGCCGTGGCGAGTTTTCTGGTCCCTTTAACTCTGGCCTTCACCCCACTGCTCGGGACAGTGCAGCCCGGGGGTTACGTGAGGTCACCCAGCGGAGCGCTCCTGTGTCCTCTCTCAAGTGAAGATTTCAGCTACAAGGATGCCAGTGGTAAAGGTGAGGTCATCCGCACGAACATGAAATCATAACATAAATGAATTTAAAAATAAAAATAATAAAATAATAAATAATAAAAATAATTTAAATACAATGCTCAAAATATGTTGCAGCGACAAAAGCTTCTTTAAAAAAAAATATTTTTTTGCTTTTTATTTATTTATTTATTTATTTTTTTTAGTTTGAGATCAAAAATTTTGTTTTTGTTTATTGCGCGTGCTGGGGGAGATTTATGTTTTGTTTGGTTTGTTAATATGTTTTCTAAACTGTAGTAAACTTCACTAATACAATTTGCAGTCAAGACGTTTCATTGATTTTGTTTTTTTTCTAACCATATAAGTCAATAAATTCGAGAAATCACCCCACAAGTTTAATATGGAGTTTTAAAAAAATGTATTAAAAGAATTTGATTAGGGTTTGCAGCATAATTGAAAAACAAAGTGCTTTTTGAACAGAGGGGGTCTGGTCGATCTTAATGTGTGAGCATGTGCATGTTTTTGGCATTAAACACAATAGAGGATCTGTATTTTTAATAACCATAGAACTTTATAATGGTTGTAGGTCCAAACTTTCATAGCTCGATTTGAAATAGAGTTTATTTCATATATTTTTAAAAAAATATTTCAAACGCGGTTGGTAAAAACACTGCATTCAACAGATCGGAAAGTAATTTAGAGGTTTTTTAAGTGCACTATAAAAAAAGGGGGACAAACGGAAGAACTATACGGTATTGACAAAAAGCACTTCATGTAGTCAAAAGATTTGAACTGACCGTAGATAGGTATTTTTAAATTATCTGAGCACAATTTTTTGCCTAAATATATTTTAATAAAATGTATGTCTACTTTTTACATTTGAAGTCCAAAAGAAAAAAAAACCACAATTACGACTTTAAAAAGATTTTATCTTGTATTTTTTAGTTTGTCATTTCCTATCTACCAATACTAAATATTAATGAACATTGTATATTTTTTTGGTGATGTAAGTACGAGGAAAACATGTTACCACACTGCTCCATAGGCCAAATATTTAGAAAAGAAACCCGCCAAATTGTCAGTTAAAAAAAAAGTATTTAAATACAAAGCAAGCTAAACAACAAATAAACTGGGGTAGATAGCCTTTGAAATGAAGCTTTTTAAAGTTTAAACTCATATATTATGTCTTTGACAAATTCATGATCTGTTGTTGCCAAACTTCATAACATCATGTGCCTTTTTACCTCCGCATGACTGATCGGAAGGTCCATCCGACTGGGCGGAGATCTCGCCGTGTTGTGGTGGGAGAAGACAGTCGCCCCGTAACCTACAGGGCGTCGCCCGCTGTGTCGGTCAAGCTGGCAGGCTGCGCTACAACTCTACAGGGGTTGTGTCTGGCCATGTATTTAACAATGGTAACATCTGATTTTTTAGCCAATATGTTGATAAGATGGAAAGATTATAAATATACACTCTGTTGGTTGTACTGAACAGTTAACAATGAATGCAATAGTATCAATGGAAGGGGAAAGCGGCTGAAGCTTTCAACCCAAGCATACATTTAATTGAAACTTATGGCATATCTAAGTGGAAAAACATATAAAGATAAGATTATGATAAGAATTTTAACTAAGATTCAAGAGTTTGGAGTCGTACATTTAGTTCTCCATCTAACCTAGATTTAAACAAAAGTTTTACTTTCTTAATTAAGAATAAATAACATTTTCTTGACAGGCAAACATCCCATTTTTCAAGTCAATGGCCCAGCCACGGCGTACCTCACCGGCGCCCCGAACACAGCTGGGCCATATGTATTGTTCAACATACATGTCCACTTCAACTCACTGCTAGGAAGGGGCTCGGAACACGCCTTATCAGGCAGGCTTTTTGACGCAGAGGTATGATAGACACGCCTAATGTGGCAGGCTGTTTCACGCAGAGGTATTATAGACATGCCTTAAATTTGTTAGAGACTAATACTCATCGGGGAGAGATACAATAAATAACTTTCCCTATTTCGATGCATATGATTAAAATGTTGATCAAAGTTTTCGATTATGCCGGTTTTTATGCATCGTGGTCTTTATTTTGTTGCAAAGGTTCGATTGTATAACCAACTCACGCACATCTTTTGGCATAATTAACACGTTGAAAAACTCACGAGCAAACTTTTGCATCTTTCATATCTGTTATATACGTATTATAAAATGAATTGTGAACTACTTGTATTATCATTTGTTTAAATTTTATATTTATTTGCATCAATATATTTTTTTCATCATTTAACAAATTTATTTTTAAATAGATTTAACGTTTAAAAAAGGTACAAACTACAAAACAATGAAAAATAATAATAAAAATAAAATAAAAGCAAATTAAATTTTTAAAAATGAAATCTGAAACTCTCTAAAATAATTAAAATAACGCAATGGCTAGAAGAGCCATGACGTTGAAATGTTCTAAAATGTGAACTGCCGTGGTCAGAAAAATAACGCCGGGACTCGGGGCTCTCATTAAAAAAGAACAGTTGTCTCTGCAAGGCACTTTGAATGTATAATTCTGTAGTTGATAACCAGTTGCAGCAAAAATACAGAAAATAAATCTATATCATTTATGGCCCAATGTTTCTCAGGTCCACTTGGTTCATTACAAGGCTGAATACGGAAATATCAGAGAGGCCGTCCTGCACGAGGACGGCCTCGTGGTCATTGGTCTTTTCTTGCAGGTCGGTATCTTTTGTTTCGTTAAATTTTTACCGATTTTCTTATTTGTTGTTTCTTGTTTTGCTTTGTCTGTCGAAGATGACATTTTTGACGACAATTAGTCTTTTTGATTAAATTAATTTTTCTTTTAAAACCTAAACACAAATTATGTTTCAATATTTTCTTTCCAGCGAGTTAGCGACATTCGAAAAGGGAATGAAGAGATCATAAGCCTTATTGACAGTCTTGGCGCACTGAGAGGCGTTGGTGAAGGTATGCGATTGATTATAATCATAGACCATACTTCTCATTTTTTTTTATAAGGAGAATACGTTGGAGTTATATCGGTCATGTTCTTCGAATGGACGAGAGAAGACTACCTCGTCAGGCCTTCTTATGGACACCAAAAGGCAAAAGAAAACAAGGAAGACCAAAGGAAACCCTACATAGAACAATCAAAAGAGAAAGTTCAACCATGGGTCTAAGAAATAATCAAGACCTAATAAAATTGGCGACGGATCGTCGTAAATGGAAATCCATGACTTCTGCCCTATGTACCGTCTTCGGCCCGAGAGGAACTAACTAACGAATACTTTTCTAGCCACACGCGCACACGCGTTTTAAAGTGCAAAAGATTTTTAAAATAAAAAAAAATGTCTCATTGGAAACATACAAATTCTGGTGGCAAATTTTGTATTAGTTACAGAGATCGGATCAATTTAATAAAATAAAAAAATCAACCTTTTCAGAGCACAATACTTAAATTATTTCATTACAAACATTTTGCGGAGACTTTTAGATTTTGCAGTCTAAATATTTGAATGTTTTAACTAGGATTGTCCCAATACTCTTAATAAACATACGGGTCACCGATGACATAAAGCATAATAAAATAATCAACAAATGTAATCTCAAATATGATTGTTTTGTATATAAAATAGCGTGATCATTTAAATAATCTATAATTTAATGTGAAATAATATGTAATACTTTTGAATATTTGTATAGTTCAGGGGCGTGAAACAGCCTACAGTTGGGTATTTAGGAACGGGGAATATCAGTTATTGGATTTCTTTTTTATAAAGATGTCACTTTGTAATAGATAAAAATTGCACGCATCGCTGCCGCCATTTTCGACGTGTTATAGCAATTGTAATATTTGTTTCTAGCTAATTGTATAGCAGTTTACTAAACAGTCATTATGGCTATTTGTGAAGTCATTATTCCTATTTGTGCAGTCATTATTGCTATTTGTGCAGTCAATATGGCTATTTGTGCAGTCATTATGGCTATTTTTGCAGTCATTATGGCTATTTGTGCAGTCACGGGAATGGATTAGTGTGGGTTCGTGAGAGTGCATGTCTGTTTGTCCCGTGGCTGCTCGTGTCCCTGTCCGAATCAAGAGACTAAACTCATAGATTCACTTGTTACAGAGCATCAGTTTCTTCATCAAGTCAACCTGGGCCAGCTGCTTCCGACGTCACAAGACTACTACACATACGAAGGTTCTCTGACCACACCCCCTTGCTCGGAGTCCGTTAGGTGGATTGTTATCAAGAATCCAGTGTACATCCATTCCCTGGAGGTATTTTTATGAAGGTCTCTTCCACACTTCTCCAACCCAAGACGTGCCTCTTGCAGTAACATACAATGTTTTGAATGGTCATTTCGAAATGCATATGCCATGGTTATGCTGGTATTTTCTTTTAATTCTGGGGTCAGAACACCGCAGGGCTTTCAAAGAATATCGCGAAACAATCAAAAGTCAACAAAAAATATAACCTATTTATATAATTGTTGAAAGGAACAAGGTAACAACAAGTGATCTAACCTTTCACACTGAAAACATTCTCACATCCCGTTTTTTTGATTGTCGGTAATGGAGTAAACATATCTGCTCTCTAGCAACACTTGTATCATATAGGCACTTTTTGCTTGTTTTCTTCAAAGCATTTCCTCATCACACACTTGGCCTCCTGTCGAAGCACAACGGTTACTGGACTCTACTGCGAATACTCGTGTAGATTAATATATTCATAAATATTATTTAAAAACAAAATATTGCATATTAGTCCCAATAATTAAGGCATGTACGTTGTAGTTGCGTCTGAGTATATACGTCTTTTAATAGTTTATAAATGTCATGTAAACGTATCTCTGGTCCGTCATATATTCATCCCGTCTTTCCATTCGCTCAGATGAACATTCTTTCAAGCCTCGAAAGCGACGACGGTGGCTTGATATCAGATACGTCCAATAACCGGCCACTCCAGGCGGGCAACACTGAAGTGCGACGAAACTTTGGCTGTATGCTGTTTGATGTCTTTGCAGGCTAATGTTGGCCGTTTCAAGCTTAGCGTTGACCACTTGAGCTGACCATTTCTACTCTATGCCAAACCTATAAACATTAATTAGCACCTTTTTCGAAACTTATTACTGAGATATACAGACATGAAGAAATTGTTCTCTTTAAATAAATCTTTGAAGATTAAACTTAATTGGATAATTTATTATCTGTGGGTTCTTTGTTGTATTATGATTACTTAAAATAATGTTAAGTAAAGAGAATGGTCGAACTAGGAGCTTTATGGCTTGAGAAGGAAAAGAAAGAAAAGTGAAGCAAAATTTTCGTCTACTAAGAAAGGGACGAGTTGTAGCACTACTTAGCGTTTCTTATGTGAACCAAAAGAAATAAATTATATTAATCGTAATTTAAATACATGCTACTACTTAAGGGTTTTCACTGACGTTTAAGTTTATGTGGCTGAAACTGGAACAATTTCCCCAGCAATGGTAACTTGAATAAATATTATGTCATGTAGTAAGCAGATTAAAAGTTCTCACATAGCCACGCCCATCGTTTAAAGGATTACGCCAAGCCTCCATTGTTTGGCGATTTCTTCTTTGTTGCTAATATAAACACAATCTTTAACCACGTATAAATTATGCAAGGTCATAAACTAATGCTTACAAGCCTGTCTTTCAAGGAGGTCAGATTATTTAAATAAAAAAAATTAATTAAAACGATTGATAAGAAGCAACAACTACACACACAAACATGTTTATAAAATAATTTTCAAGTTGTTGGTAAGTTGTGTAAATGGCTGTCTATAGTTATACTTTGAAATAATGGTGCATGCAACTTATTGCCATAATTTAACTTATGATTCTTTCAGTAAGTAACCAATCTCACGATTCCAGAATGAAACATCAATTTTTATTATATGCACGGCAACATAAAAAATGGCAAGGAAATTATTTTCTCTGTGTATAAGACAGTGGGTACTGGTTAAATATAGGACTACTAAAATCAATGCAACAAAACTTGGTTCTTCCAATGCGCACCATTGATTGCGGGTTTTTACCGAGACGATGATTTTGTTTGAAATATTAGCATCTTTTGTTAGCGTCCCACAAAATAAAAAAAATATGAATGTCTTAGCGGCCCATTGATTCTTTAGTAATCATTTTATCTAAATTAACAAAGTTAGAGCCTAGAAAACAACAAAGGAAAGATGAAGACAACACTAGAGATGTGAAAATATTTTTAAAAACATTTGTTATTGATTTCAAGGTGAATCACACAGAACGTTTAGAGCATTAATATAAAACCTGTCGACTTGCCCATCGATCATCTTCGATGTGCTTCATTTGTCATTTGTTTGAACTGAAAGGTAGGAGCTGTGAGTTTTTTTAAAGTTAAATGCCAGGTAATATTAATCTTTTCACGCCACGTTTAGTCATTTAAGTTGAATTGATACAGTTCAACTTAGAAGCCATTAACCTTATTGTTATTTTAAAGTAAAACATTGTTGAAAGAGGATGTGTTTGCAGTTCCTTGAAGGCAGCCAAGTAAGTAATATCATGTTAAGATAGAAAAAATATTAAGGAAAGATCTTTTACATTAAAAGCATCTGAAAAAAAAACTTTATAATAAAAAGTGAGACATACCGAAAGTTGAGATATTATATGTTTATATCTCTGGACAGTCTTGAGTCCCGGCTTCAGTAGAAAAGTCTTCATTCAAGAAACACATTAAAATTCAGTAAGTGAGAAATGTTAAACAAATTATATAAATCTCTACGCAGTTATGAAAATCATTAAATATAGCTATAATAAAGAATTATCATAATACAAGTTTATTAATAAAAGCTTCACAAATTATATATTATAAATTGTATTATTAAAGTGAGGACTTGTAGTGTTATTCCTACTACTAAGGCCTTGAAAGCTGCACTCATAAAATGTCTCTTAAAATTTTACTGTCCAATAAACGTTGCTTATGTGCATCATGAAGTAATAATATATATATATTTTTAAAGTTTTTAATTATGAAATGAATGTTTTTAATAGAATGCATTTCTAAATATATTATGTTTTGTTATTAATTTTATGTGACGCGCCGTGGAGTCCAACAGTTTGCTTCGGTACAATGCTATATACATTTTCAAATTATTATTATGATAAAAGGGTAAAGTTATAATTTTAAAAATGCGAAAATTCTCCAACACTTGATATCTTTTATATTTGAATTTCTTCCCACAGGCACCAACACAAAAGACTAAGTTCAGTACAAGAAAGCTCTTTGGAAACATTCTTTTTTCTGTGCAGTGGACAAGAAGACATCAACTTCAGAACCTTCGACTAAAATCAGAGGAGTCATTAGGATCGGTGTCACCCGGTGAGGTTGCTCATGGTGTCAACCCCTCTCGACTTACCCCATAGACATCCTCCGAGTCTGTCAATGCCAAATAACGTTATCAAACATAATGTTACACTTTGGTGTCACCTCTTTGTGATGGTGTCAACGGGTGTAGTCCGCATCCCCTAGTTACGCCTCTTACTAAAATAGAAAGCCAGAGTGTACCGGGAAAAGCGTAAATAACAGTCAGGGTTTCGGGTTAGATCAAGTACTAAATCATTATTTTGGTTCAGATGTCTATGGGTTATAACCTGTGTCATTTTTCCAGGCAACAAGACCATTGATGTGGCTCAATCCATTAGTGACGGTGCTTTTTACACGCTTTTATTTAAGTCACAATGTTTGTATGTTGTATCCATCCACCCTTCCATCCATCCTTCCTTCAAAACTTGAAACGTAAAATGATACCACTTCTGATGGTCCTAGAGATCTCAAACTTTTACCACAGATAGATCTTGGATGATAATGCATTGTATCAAAATTTCAGATCGATCAAATGTACCGTATTGAAATTATTGCACTTTTAGTTTTTAGTTTTTGTCTATATAAAATGTTATCACTTGCGTCAATGAACCATGCCTCAATTCGCCCTAGAGGGATACAATTATTATAACTTTAAAAAGTACTATCAACATCAAGTCTTGCTGGCCGAAGTATAAGCGTTATCGATTGCCGACATGGGGGTACGAGGTTCAATTTTCAGTTAGGGGAAAATGTTTTTTTTTATTATACATATTTAGTGCAATTTCTATATGTAAATAAAAGCGTGTCCTTTTTAAAAAAAGATTTTTTTACATTTTACTTATTTATATGTCAGACACTGCAACATAAAGTAATAGGCGCAATAAGAAAGTACTATTTGTATTCCATGGTTTGTACAGCAGAGAGATTGACGCAATGTTAAAAGTGGA
This sequence comes from Ampullaceana balthica, assembly GCA_944989445.1. NCBI lineage: Eukaryota > Metazoa > Mollusca > Gastropoda > Lymnaeidae > Ampullaceana > Ampullaceana balthica. The sequence goes on along the minus strand of CALYLW010000070.1, from coordinate 1,889,584 downwards.
CAGGCTAAATAGCTTTAATTTACACCGCATGAATTAAAGTGTATTATTTTTGTTCCTAAGATCTCATTTTTCCACCTGAAGCAAGATTCTAGGTCTGCAACGGCTGGGTCCACATGCTGCTAACATTTCGCTTAATGCAATGAATATCTCTACTGACCTTCTCGTGGCAATGGTTGTGCTATTTCTCCTCAACAAACATGGTATGTCTGCATTTAACATTGCAAACATCGTCATCATCATCATCTATGGCACTACATCCCATGTAGGGTCATGGCCTGCTCCACCACATTCTTCCATTCGGATCGATCCATTGCTTTCCTACTCAATGCCCGAACCTCCAGCTGATGTATGTCCATTTCCACATCATCGATCCACCTCAGTCTTCGGCGACTAGTCAGTCGTCTGCCCCTAGGCTTCTGCCTGTAAATAACTTTTGCTGCAAAATTTAAGCTGAAATGTGTGATTATATCAGATTATACCACATACAAAAGCTCTAACTTTTATCTCGGTTAACAAAGGATATACATTAGAGCATGGCAGTGCTTCTCAAACTTTTTAGAATGGCGGACCGGCAGGAATATTTTCCATTGCACCAGGGACCGGTGCATTATTTTCCCTGCACTGACAATTTTTTCTGTCCTTTTTTGAGAACATCTGCGGACCGGCAGCGGATGGCCCACGGACCGGCACTGGTCCGCGGACCACCACTTTGAGAAGCACTGCATTAGAGTATTGTGTCAAATGTCTTTTTGTTCGTTGTACTAATGATGGAGTCGGCAGATATGTTTGAATTACTTTATAAAAAATATAATTTTATTTAATTATATTTCTTTTGTTTTCCTTAGTAAATCAGCGTTTTGAGTAGTAACTTTAACTAGACGCCCCGCGGCGTAGCATACGCCGCAGACTTGCTCATGGAGAGTGCAAAGAAAGTGGAGAAAGAACGGACACAAACTACAGCACAGAAATCAAAACACCTCGAGGGAACGTCGGTGGGTGGGGGAGGGGGGGAACTGCCAACTCATTATTGGTTTCGAGACATTTGCAGGCGAAATTCGGTACACCCCTAACTTCTATGAAGTCAGCTATAAAATTATAATCGGTTTAAAATCGGAGTTATATAATCGATAATCAGTTTTCCAAAACAACAACAACAACAACATGCAATTAACAACTCGAAATATTACTAACCCTCGCTAGGGTCGCCAATCACAGTTTATGTTTAAAGGATGGTAGTAATAAAGGGGAGGCGGGTAACAACAACATCAGTGTGCATGTCTTCACGTTTACTCACTATTTTTTTATTTACTTAGTGTTGCTTTTTGTGTCTGTACTCTCACAACCAAACGTTCTTTTCACGGTCTATCATGAGCAAGTCTGCTGCGTAAGCTAAGCAGCGGGTCTCTCCAGAGTTCCTTCTTTTCATTCACTCACAGTTGTTTTCCCAAACCCACCCCATTTTGACAACTGTTTCTTTCAGGAAGTCTTCAACCGTCACTAAATCATTAGCGGCGTATGCGGGTCAGCCACGTTGGCAATAAAGGGGTAAAAGAACGGGCACAAACAGACATTTTTAAAAATTAAAAAATAACAATGTTTTCTCTGGGGCTTGAACACAGGATCTTCCAAGTATAAGGCGGACGTGATAACAAGTACACTACGAATCTCACGTTTTTCTGTGAAGGAACAATGCAAGTGAACGCAAGACCCATTGTTGGTCTCGAAACATTGGTTGACCCTAGCGAGGGTCATTCGTCATGCTCGGTTGCACATACTTGCAGCTTGGTGTCTCTCAGGGTCCGACCACGAAGAGAATTATATATATAGATTCTGATGTCGCACACTTTTCACACACCTATAATGGAAGGAGTAATGTTTTAAAATAAAATTTAAAAATACATAAGAAAGTTAAACATGTTTTATTTTTTAAATCCTTTATATTAACTCGTGGTGTCTGCGGCCGACCTTGCTTGCTTGCTTGTCGCCAAAACTTTTGATCGATTTTTAACCCACTTGCTCACAAGATAGCGAGCTGAAATTTTGCAGGCAGTTTCGTACCGATGATAAAAACAATGTATCAAAATTTCAGAGCGATCGCATGAACCGTAATTAAATTATTGATTTTTTAGATTATTTTATTTATTCCTATGTATCATGCTATTTTTTGAGATAGAGCGTCGCGGTGCGTATTATATTGAACAACCTTTCTGTCGCGCAATAAGGTGCGTATTTTATTGACAGCTCTTTTTATAAACATATTCCTGATCGGTGCGCATTATATTAAACATGTTTTACGACACAACTGCAATTTTGTATTTCTGGATGGTCTGGCGCTGCGTATTATAATGAACATTCTTTTAATTACTTCTCGTACATAAAGGATTTATAGTCAAAAACTTGGTTTTTTACGGGTTTTTCTTATCTAATTTTTTAAAGCATTTTCTGCACACATTTTTTTTACGTAGTGAGTTTTAATAAAATCTTATTTTCTTTATTCTTGTCGGCCGTTCCTGACACAAACTCTTTTTTTTTAAAAAAGATAATAATTTTTTTTTAAAATGGAAGATAATGTCAAAGGATCTGTTCTACTCTGAACTTTCAAATGACAAAAGACACACACCATACCTCAGATATAAAGACATCTGTAAGCGAGACCTAATGACTACGTGCATGGACATGCATGGAAAATTGAGAAAACCTGGCTCAGGACAAGGGCTGTCAATATTCAGAACTTTTGTGCTAGTTTATCAAATTTTATATCTCACATGAAATCCCAAAATCGATCACAATAAATATCAATAAAACTTAGAGTTCTGAATACCCCTGTGTGACTACTTAGTTTGTGACAATAATTTTTTTTTCTGCTTTTTCATGCGAGATTCTACATTCCTCACCGCAGTTGTGCCTCATCTTTAATTTTTTTTTCATTTTTATTATTATGGAAATGTAAATTTAGATGTGATGAATCAGCGATGTAAAAATGATGACATTGAAATGCTACTTTAATACAGTGGTGTAAAAACAATAAGCAGAGGCATAACAATGACTTGGCATCGGGGCAGTTGCCAAGGGCGCCGAAGACTTTTCCTTCTATAATCAGTTTATTCTGTAAAATTTAGTATTTTCCCTATTTCTAAAGGGCACCAAAAATGAATTAGCCAAGGTCACGGAACACCCAGTTACGCGTCTGAGCAGAGGGGTGCCAAACGGAATTTTAAAATGTTTTTATTTGGGGGGGGGGCTATACAACGTATTATAAAGATAAAGTGTGGTATTCGTATGATGACATGATGGGTTTCTTCTAGTTCAAAGCTGACAACTGCTGTAATTAACCAAACTTTCCAGGACTTGCCTCTACTGAATGGACCCATCCCCCAGCATTTAATTTTGTTATAGTGAAAAGCATTCATGTTTTTTTAAACCCAAGATTATAGCAGGTGTTTGTTTTTCTAAAGTATGGTCAGAATAGGAGTGGAGAAAGGAGTGAGTGTGTGTGTGTGGTGGGGGATTAAATAAACAACATTGGCTCGTCTCAATCGGTAACAAAGATGTGCGGCATATTTCAAAGCCAAAGCCAAAGCCAAAGTCATTTCTGTCATTTCCCGCCCTTCCTATGTTGTGTTTTATTTTCCTTACTGGAACAATTCAAAGAACCAAAACCTTTTTGGTTGAAATGATTTTTGTTTCATTTTCAAAGAAAAAAAGTGTATCAAAATACATTGTAGTTTGTCGGGACCGTGTTTTATTTCGTTTTACTTTTATTTATTTTAAAGCGTTTTCACGTTAAACGTATTTCACAGTATATTTCAAACGAAAAGTTTTAATTTGATAAATTATCCGCGAGCCGAAATGTGAAGACAGAAGAAACGCAGTTCGACCACCGTTGGAATAGACATTGCAGTAACATTTTCACGGGTACCTGGCGCAATTTTACTACCCGGGTAATTGCTCGGCAACGGGTACCCGGGCTCCCGGGTACCCGTTGACGGGCCTACTTAGAACAAGTGCAGCTGGACAGGACTGGACTTAACACTGGCGAGAAACGTATTCGCATTGCTGTGGATAAGAAAAGAGAAATCAGGAAAGTAAATAAAAAAAATTCCGCCCCGGCGCAATCCCACTGGAATTAACTGTTCCAGCTGTAACAGAGTCTGCTCGTCCAGAATAGGCCTTGTGAGTCACAGCAAGAACTGCAGGGCCCGTTACCTAATTGACCCCCGAGACCATGGGACCAATGAATGAAATAAAAAATACTTTGAAACATTTTCAGTGGCTGGGATAAATATGTCTGTTAGAAATTATTAATATGCTCTTTTCTTTGTGCAGGATTTATTGAGGCGGAGAACGGCGCAAAGAAGGAAAATCCTAAAATTCTGTCCATAGAGCCGCTGGACTTTGGTAAAAACAGTTGTTCAGACGGTTATGTCCACAACATGGATTATTTCGTCTTGACTGGTTCCGTCAACATCACAAACATCAATCGTCCGGCAATGAAAGCCAATGTGATGGTTTATTACTCTCGTCGGATCGGCTTCCAAGTCGTACGTCGATTTAACTACAGATTTTATCTACCGTAAATACTCGAGTATGAGTCGATCTCGATCATAAGTTGGCCCCCTTATTTGTCATTTGAAAAGTGGTATTTTACGTTTCTTCAACGATCGCTACGGTAAACCCATGGCGTTTATAAAATTGGTTACGCGTGTAAAAGTCGACCCCTGATTATTGCCTTGAAATTTTGCAAAAAATACCTCGACTTATACTCAAGTATAAACGGTAAACATAAATTCACAATTTCGTTCTCATAAATTATGGCAAACAAGTTTTTTTTTGTTTTTGTTTAACATTTTGTTTCAGCGTTACCTTTAAAAAAAAGAACACTAGCCGCATGTTATTCAACAATTTCTACACTAATATTATTATTTATTTGTTGTTCTATATTCTAGTTAACCTACTTGTTATCTCCCGTCATTGTAACATTTTAGAACTTTAGAAAATAGAGAATTAAAATTTATTGACCGTCACAAATTATTTAACGTAAAATTGTAGGAGTTTATGAGATTTCTACATGAAAATCCAATATATGGCAATCAACAAAAATTCTACAATCTTGACAATTCATCCTACGTGATTATCAATCGAATTTGATTAAATTTCAAAAACATAAATTTGTGTTCGAAAATAGGGGCGCGATGGTCTAAGTGGTAGCGCACTTAGTCACGGGTTCGAGCCCAGGTACTGGCAAGGCCCCTGTGGCATTGTGCTGGCCACACATTCCCCTGCTCGTTAGTGGTGGCTAAAAACTTGTGAACGCTACGTCACTTTCCCCATAGCCCGTCATGGACTGGAAAGGGGGTCAATTGTCCGGGTCTAACTAAGTAAACAATTTTTCACTTATTTCTAATTGATCTATTTTCTTGAAAGTTTTAACACATGTGTATCTTCTTTGAGAATAAATGTTTATAGAAAAATAAGTGTAAAAACATGTATTATTTAATCGTGACTAAGATTATTTACATTGTCTTTTCATTTATTTGAATTCGTAACGGGAGCCTACTCTAGATGGCAACAATTTTGGAAAAATAGCTGTCTTTTATCCCTTTCAAGCTGTCTATCTTTAAAAAAATACTAGGGCTGTTATCGATTAATTTAAATTTAATCGTTAACTTTAGAAAAAGTATCGATTAATTAATCGATAATTTCGATGAAAGCCAAAAATAGAAATTTATGACGTCATTAAACTGAACATTTCAAGGGAAGTAAAAGAAACAGGTAATTGATTTTTAAATTTATTTTATTGAGTTATTTTCCCCTGTTTCCCTGCGATAATGCCGTCAGTCATGTTTAGGTTACGTTTGCCGGTCCACATAAATTAATAAAATAAATTTTAATATTACGCGGGAGATGTTTGTACGTAAAAAGTACATTAAACATCGGATGCTGTTTGAGTAGCCACCACGTCCATCTCGCCAGCCACAAAAAGTTGTCAGCGTTATCTCAGCTTTTAAAATTGTTTTCGACATACTAAATAATTTTTTCCCCCAAATATTGCAATAAAATGTCTACTCTGCAGCCTTCTAACTTGCACCCGAGACACTAACCTATATGAATGTATAAACGATATTTTGTTTGTCGATAAAATTTGCACGAGCGTAGGGTTAAATGTGTCAAGTCTAAATGTTATTAGTGCTTACATAATGCTTTGTAAAAAGTGTTCTGTTTGATTCTCTACATTCTCTTTTCAATGACTTTATTCATAAAGGGAGCCTACTCTAGGTGGCAACATGTTTTCAAAAATAGTCTAGTCTATTGCATCGATTAATATTGTAAATTAAATAACAATCTGGTTTGATTGATTTTTTAAAACATTATTGGACAGTCTCAGTGCTAAACGGACTTTACACTTCCGTAATAAGACAATTAAACCTTAGAGGTTAGTGCCTAGAAAATGGCTAGATTTAAAAAAAACATTGATATTGATGTAGATCCCATTATTTAATGACTTAAAAAATAAAACCATACCCACGGACACTCAAGAAATATACTTTGATTTGGTAAGGGGCCGTCCATAAATGACGTCACGCACCTAGGGGGGAGGGGGGTCACACTTTTGTGACAATGTGTGACGCGGGGGGAGGGGGGTTGACGAAATGTGACGTCACATCAAAAGGATAACTTTAAATTAAACTTCCACTGAAATATTTTGTCGCTTACAATTTATTTAATGACTTTTTTTCCTTTTTTTTTAAAAATCAGTGCTTCTCAATGTGCCGGTCGGTAGGCCATCAGACGCTGGTTGGCGTAAGCTATCAAGACACGAAAATTAAATCTAATTATAACCCTTAAGTTTGAGAATCCAGAAGATAATATATGAAATTGTTACACTGCGTCGTTTGATGTTGACATCAAAGCATTTGTGATGTAACCGCAGCTCCGTTTGGTTCTCGCATGAGTCGAACTTTTTTGCCCGTTACCCCAAAATATACAAGCTTATGTGTGCGTTCCCAAACCTCCAGACTCTAGGTCCTGCTCACATGACTCGGGGATTTGGGGGAGCGTCGTTAGCGCCCCCCCCCCTTCCGAAAATGCTACTGGTGAGTTTTACAAGCATGACAAGTGTCTAAAAATGATCTGAATAGGATTATGTGTAGATATTTTAAGTCAAAACGACACGGAATATCCTTTTTCTTTAAAAGGGGAAAGGGGTGGCATCTATTTGATAGAATTAAAAACGTTTTAAGTTTGATATAATTGTTCGATTGGTTTTTGGTCAGACGCCCCTAGCCATTCTAGTCTTCTAGATCACTGCTTCTAAAAGTGGTGGTCCGCGGACCGGTGCCGATCCGCAGATGTTCTCAAAAAAAGGACAGAAAAAATTGTCAGTGCAGGGAAAATAGTGCACTGGTCCCTGGTGCAATGGGAAAAATTCCTGCCGGTCCGCCATACTAAAAAGTTTGAGAAGCACTGTTCTAGATATAATGGTAAATGAGCACATTTAAAATTAGTCAAGTATTCATTAACTTAATTGAATGCATTAAATTCTTTACATCGCAATTCGAGAGGAGCACAAAACAACTTTTCTTCTCAGCTCAGTTTTTAAGGCATTAATTTTAAATATCACAGAAAGGACTTGTGATATAGACAAGTCATGTGGATTAAGATTATTGTCACTCGTGTCAATATAAATGAAAGTAGGGTAGATTTAGGTGTCTTCGTATAGTACGTAGCTAAGAAATCTACATAAGTAGGGTAGATTTAGGTGTCTTCGTATAGTACGTAGCTAAGAAATCTACATAATTGTCAAATTTTGAAAAAATTCATTTTCTGGAAGGAACCGGTTCAATAATGGGCATATGTTCCAATCGTACACGTTCACATGACGTATTTTAATATATCTAGTGGATTGTAGTGGATGTTATATGTCCCAAATGAGTCTGCATTACCCCCAAGAATTCCTTTTTTGACCCCAGATGAGGTTAGTTACCTCTGTTCGCCGACCTCTTTCTTACAGGATGCCCGTCAGTCAATTGAGGGCTTTTTTTAAAAAATACATTTAAAAAATGTTATTTTTAATACCGGTAATTTTTTTTTGTAAACAAAGAAGTTAACCGTGATTATTAATAGTCAATGTTTTATTTGTATGCATTGAAATAAAATATAATCTAAGGATGTTTGAACACAGTTCGTTTTCTGAAGGCCGGTTAAATGTTTTTTTTTAAAAATGCTTCACGCGGGTTACGATATTACAATGTAGATCTTCACTAAATAAATAATAAATACTTAAATGACAATGAAAGTGATTTGAAACATACTTATTTTCAAATAGAAAATAAAGTGTGTTTTTTTCCGGTGTGGGGGGGGGGCAAAGATTTGTGACGTATTTTTAGAGGGGGGGGGTCTAAGTTTTTGTGACGACGCGTGACGAGGGGGAGGGAGGGGGTAAAAAATCGGCAAAAATCGCGTGACGTCATTTATGGACGGCCCCTAATACTACAGATGTATTTAATGGCTTCTTGCTATCTTATCTATCAAGGGGCCAAAATTTAATACTATGATCTTTATGAACATTTAGGTTTGTTAATACATCTGTGAAGAAAATACTTTGTAAGACTGCTCATCGGTTGTATAATGGACATGAGCTTGGCGAACATGTGACAATAGGCAAAAAATGGCACGAAAAGCCGCAACATTGAGTTCTTATTAGCCTGAACTATTAGTTCCTCGTCTTTGTGTTTTACTTCAGCTCTTCAATCTTGTAACGTCAATATGTTTAATGTTAGGGTTATTGATCAGTGGGGCTGTCCAGCACAGGGGGGGGGGTCAAGGCTGTTTAAATTCTGATACGTCAGAAGCGGCGTCTTCGTGAAAAAATGTATCCTTTAATTTCGATTAAAGGTCGCGGCAAAAATCTCGGACCTCCACAGGGGACTAAATTTTTCGTACGCCACCGAAAGGCCAGTTAGGGGCTAGTTGGCAATGTTTTGTTTAATAGAGTTCTGAATTTTATTGTCACTTATTTCCAGTGTTATGGAAACAAAATTTAACGTTGCTGAGAAAACCAGTATTCAGCACAGGTCTGCAGAAAACGTTAAAATAGTGTAAGGCTCCAAAATCGTTCCTTAAATAAATACATTTACTTTTAGATTTTATCATCAACTAAAAAAAGAACAACCCGTAAAACAAAGTTTTTGACTATAAATCCCTTATATATGAGACAGAACTTAACGTATTGATTATGTTCAAACGCGACAAACATTTACAGACTGACACCGAGTGATATCCCCTGGCTTTAAAAATGGGGGAAGGGACGGGAGGAAGTGTAGGCCAGACGGGTGCGTCAAAACGTACTGAACCGTCACGTGAAAAAAACAGAATAACAAACAGTGATAAAACTAAATATACATTAATTTAATTACGGTACGTTCGATCGATCTGAAATTTTGACAAGATGCATTGTTAGGTGACACGAGTCTATGTCCCAAATTTCAGCTGGATGGCATTACGGGAAATGGGTCATTTTTGACTTTTGTTTTTCCGCCCGCCCGACGACTAACGACAGACAGAGAAGTTAATATAAGGGATTTAATAAAACAACCCCGTAAAAACAAAGTATTTGATTAAAAATCCCTTATATGTGAGACAGAACTTAATGGATTGATTATATTCCAACGCGACAAACATTTACAGCCTAAAACTGAGTGAACTCCTCCTCCACGAGATGTGGTCATCGATGACTGGCGTGAAGTCAAGTGACCCGTAAAATGTAAACAATAGCGACAGCTACATATAGTTTTATATAGATAAACTAAAAATGCATTAATTTAATTACGGTACGTTTGATCGATCTGAAATTTTGATACGATGCATTGTTAGGTGACACGAGACTATGTGCGAAATTTCAGCATGATCACAGCACGGGAAGTGGATGATTTTTGAGTTTTGTTTTTCCGCCCGCCCGACCAAGACAGAGACGGCGGTGAAGTTAATATAAGGGATTTAATAAATAAAACAGCTCCGTAAAAACCAAGTTTTTGACTATAAATCCCTTACATATGAGATATAACTAAAAGTATTGATTATGTTCAAACGCGACAAACATTTACAGACTGAAACCGAAATTATCTCCCCTGGCCTTAAAACTTGGGGAAGGGGGGAGGGGGTGTGGACATGGACGGGTGGCGTCAACGCGTTCACTCAACTCCTTGTGTAAACCACCTGGTTAAAACACGAGATGTGTTCACCGATGGCTTGCGTGAAGTCAAGTGACCCGTAAAATGTAAACAATAGCGACCGCTCCATATAGTTTATAGAGTGAAACTAAAAATGTATTCATTTAATTACGGTACGTTCGATCGATCTGATATTTTGACACGATGCATTGTTAGGTTACACGATCTATGTGCAAAATTTCAGCTCGATTGCATCACGGGAAGTGGGTCATTTTTTACTTTTGCTTTTCTGCCCGCCAAAGACAGACAGAGAGAGAGATAGAGAGACATAGATTGCGGTGAAGTTAATATAAGCGATTTAAAAAATAAAAAAAATCCGTAATAAAACAAACCCGTAAAAACAAAGTTTTTGACTATAAATCCCTTATATATGAGTCATAACTAACAGTATTGATTATTTTTAAACGTGACAAGCATTTACAGACTGAATCTGTCTTAACTCAACTTTGCTTCATAACCCTAGAGGGGGGAGGGGTGGGTGGGAGGGGGAGAGGAGAAAAGTCTGGTCACCGATTCGCTTGACCGAGCTCAGCGTGGCATGTAAAATGTAAACAAAAGCACCCCGGTGCTTCGATGGGTCGCCTCAACGCGTCAACTCAAACTTTCACTTCGAAAAAAAACAATACAAAACAGTGAATTTGAATTACATACGTTATATTAGGATGAACTAAAAATGCATTAATTTAATTACGGTACGTTCGATGGATCTGAAATTTTGATACGATGCATTGTTAGGTAAGACGGGCCCATGTGCCAAATTTCAGCTCGATTGGATCACGAGAAATGGGTTATTTTTTACTTTTGTTTTTCCGCCCGCCCATGAGATGACGACAGAGACGGCCGCGAAGTTAATATAAGGGATTTAATAAAACAAACCCGTAAAAACAACGTTTTTGACTATAAATCCCTTATATATGAGTCATAACTAACAGTATTGATTATTTTTAAACGCGACAAGCATTTACAGACTTAATCTGTCTTAACTCAACTTTGTTTCATAACCCTGGGGGGGGGGAGAGGGGAAAAGTCTGGTCACCGATTTGCTTGACCGAGCTCAGCGCGACACGTAAAATGTAAACAAAAGCACCCCGGTTCTAAGATGGGTCGCCTCAAAGCGTCAACTCAAACTTTCACGTGGGAAAAAAACAATAACAAACAGTGAATTTTAATTACATACGTTATATAAGGAAAAACTAAAAATGCATTAATTTAATTACGGTACGATCGATCGATCTGAAATTTTAATACGATGCAATGTTATGTGAGACGGTTCCGTGTTCCAAATTTCAGCTCGATCGGATCACTGGAAGTGGGTCATTTTCGATTTTTGTTTTTCCGCCCACCGCCCATGAGATGACGACAGACAGAGAGAGACGGCCGCGAAGTTAATATAAGGGATTTAAAAACAAAGTTTTTGACTATAAATCCCTTATCTTGGAGACAGAACTAAAAGTATTGATTATGTTCCAACGCGACAAACACTTACAGACTGACACCGAGTGATGTTCCCTGTCTTTAATAACGGGGGATGGGACGTGAGGGGGTGTCGCCACGACGGTCGTCGTCAAAGCGTCAACTCAAACTCACGTGGAAAAAAACAAATCCGTAAAAACAAAGTTTTCTACTATAACCCCCTTATATTTTAGTCATAATTAAAAGTATTGATTATGTTTCAACGCCACAAATATTTACGGACTGACACTGACTGATGGCCCCTGTCTTTTAACGGGGGATGGGTCGTGAGGGGGTGTCGGCACGACGGTTGACGTCTAAGCGTCAACTCAAACTCACGTGAAAAAAAACAATAACAAACCATGAATTTGAATTACATACCTTATATAAGGATACACTAAAAATGCATTAATTTAATTACGGTACGTTCGATCGATCTGAAATTTTGATACGATGCATTGTTAGGTTAGACGGGTCCGTGTGCCAAATTTAAACTCGATCGGATCACGGGAAGTGGGTCATTTTTTACTTTTGTTTTTCCGTCCGCCCGCCCATGAGATGGCGACAGAGATGACCGGCCGCGAAGTTAATATAAGGGATTTAATAAAACAAACCCGTAAAAACAAAGTTTTATGCTAAATCCCTTTTATATGAGACATTACTAACAGTATTTTCAAACTCTTAACTCAACTTTGCTTCATAACCCTAGATTGGGGGGGGGACTGAGCTCAGCATGACACGCAAAATGTAAACAAAAGCACGTGGTACTTCGATGGGTCGCGTCAACTCAAACATTCACGTGGGAAAAAAACAATAACAAACAGTGAATTTGAATTACATACCTCATATAAGGATAAAATAAAAATGCATTAATTTAATTACGGAACGATCGATCGATCTGAAATTTTGATACAATGCATTGTTAGGTGAGACGGGTCCGTGTGCCAAATTTAAACTCGATCGGATCACTGGAAGTGGGTCATTTTTTACTTTTCTTTTTCCGCCCGCCCAGCCCATGAGATGACGACAGACAGAGATGACCGGCCGCGAAGTTAATATAAGGGATTTAAAAAGATAACGCTGTCCTGTTGTATGTTTGTCCTGTAACCACCCCCCCCCCAAATTTTATTTAAATACGTCAATTTTATTTTCGTTAGCTTATACCATATGAAATACATTATATGTCGAATTGATCCATGTATCTCTATTACTTTTAACCACAGTAGCTGAAGCACCTTCTGTATTGCGCATCCCCAGGTTACAGGTTTGTTAGACTTTATGATCATTAAGCTTTAAATAAACATATCATTTTTGCCTTCTATTTTTACGACTTGTCAGATCTGGGAGTCAATTCTAAGGCTGTGGAGGGCAACGTGTGCCGAGGTGCAAGTACCGACCACATCGTGCCGGTGCATGTACAAAGATGAGGACGTGATTCGTCTCAAGTGCAACATTACGATGAAATTGATTTATCAGAGGGAAGTTGTGGTGTTAAATTATGTGTCTGATTATTTTCACGCAAGTGTTCCTTCAGAGCGTCTGCCCAAAGTTTATGGTAAGGAAAGTTAATACCATTGACATTTGTTGTCTTTTTATAGCATTTGAATGCCTAAGTTTTTTGTGAATGAAAAAAGGCTTAAATGGCAATAATGCTATATGATATTGAAAATCATAAAAATTTTATTCAGAATATAGCAATTAATTATTTAAAGTGCGATTTAAGAAACATATATATTATAATATATACCATTTTAAATTGTAGTATTTTTTTGTTACATTACACTTTGCATTTAAAACATATTTATTGTTATTATCTTAGGAAACACATCTTGCATATCAAGTACATTGCATTCCAAAAATCAAGGTAGGAATTTAAATTTAATGAGACCAGCGGCAGCGCAGGCTCGTCGATAGAAATAAGTGCCTCAAGCCACGGGGTGTGGATCCCTTTCCCTGCCATTTGAGCATTAACAAAATCAAGCTAGAAGAATTTCCATTCCCTTAGGACCTGAAGAGTCCCATTGCCCCCCTACACACGAAGGCAGTGCGCTCTCTAGTGGTTTTATGTGTTACGTGGCAATATCTAAAAAAACAATCGTCATTTATTTTCATTGTAATTTTATATTTAAATAGCATTAGGAAGAGTTTTAAGGACAAGCTAGTACTCTGATTAAGAGTGGTTTTCATTTCGTGTATCACAAGTTTTCTATTCGTTTACGTTAAGAAGTTGTTTGATTAACCGTGTGCTGGAATTAGGCACAGCGCAAGCAGTATTCTGCGGAATATTTTATTCTAATAAAATGTGTTGGATATGACTTGGTTCCTTAGGGTTGACTGAGATAGAGAATTGTTGGATACAACTGTACATGATCGTGTTAATTTAAGTCTAGTCATTTCGCAGTGTGTGTGCGCCATAAAGAATCTAATAGTACAAACCTGACACCCCCCAACCCAAACAAAAACAACTATCTGCCAAACTGGAACATTGATAAAAAACTTATTGCAATAATATTTCCTGACAAAATTCTAACCGTTATTCTTGCATAGTTTTCATTTTTAAGGTCAACGCGTGATATTCATTAATTTATAATAGCTCATTTTTTCCCCTTAATTTTATAGTTATATTTTGGGCTTATGAAAACTCATATTGAGTAAATGCATGCACATGGTAAAAGACATTTTGTTATGTCAGGAGTAGAGAGTTTGTCTCTTTATAATGTCTGCATTAGGACATAAATATAACAGATTTAAATTGTTTAGATGTTAACACAATCAGATCGCATCAGACGAGATTACAAACAGAGCAGGTGGCATAAAACAAGACTGCCAGTAGATCGAGCAGCCCTCTATCACGCCCAGAACAGTTTCATTTATGGTGTTTAATTCATTTCAATGAAAAGTTGTATATTTATTATTAAATTAGGGCTATACATCTTACATCATAATTTCCTTTCAGATTACTTATATAGCTTAACAGTACTTATTTTTCATTCCCAAGAAACAACATCAACAAAAATAAATATTACATAATTTTTTTATTTTAAAATTTACATACAGGATCTAATCTAACTGGAGGAAAATGGGATTTAGCTTGTAGGTATCTTTTGCATATTTAATTTATTTATTTTTAACGTATGGTTGTCATCTATTTATAGAGGAAACTTCTAGTCAAATCTGGGTCATGTTATAAATTATTGAAAAACTAACCAATAGATTGCTAGAAGTGTACTCGTATTTTCATACTTTTATATTTTCCATATCTTGAGTTAGTCTCTGTTATAAACTTTCTCCGTTGACCGAGCAGCACAAACCTTAAATGATGGTGTTATAATGGCTGTCTGCTCCGGAAAAAAGTGCCTTCATAATGGCTAATAAACAAAAATAATTTAAACTTAATTGACATCATATAATATTCAACATACCTATATAGAAATTAATGAAGTGGAGAAAGAAAAGGAATGGTCGCAAGTCAGGGGCGGATTAAGACTGCACGGGGCCCCTGGCTGCAATTCAAACTGGGGCCCTATCCAGCCAGTGTCCTTTAAAATAAAATCATTGCTAGCAGTAGCAGCTAACATAAGACTGTAACTTGTAACTAAATAGTTCTCATACTTTGTCTGTACTACGGGATCGGCCTTCACAGCCAAAAAGATTATAATGAAGAGAAACAAAACATTACTAAGAAATAACTATTTGTCGGTATCCTAAAATTTAGTGTAAAAAGACAACTTTAAAAAAAAAGACAAATGAAAAATAAAAAGTTATTCCCCCAGAGGAAATTGATCGCGTGACTTGCACCGCAAGCTGAAATCCTTCCACAAGACCACACGATTTTGATGAAATATGTAAATTTAAAATATATAAATCATATTCTTTAATATTTTCCCTTATTGAGCCTTTAAAATCAGGTTTTTATAAAATCGTGTCCGAATAGCGATATGATTAATAGATAAGATTTTATTAATTTATTTAATTTATGATATTATCCGGAATTCACGCAAACATTTGTCCACCTTTATTATAAAATATACTAAATTTGGGGACCCATAAATCATCGGGGGCCCCTGGCTTTTGCCCGTTCAGCCCCCCCCCCTTTCCTTAATCTGTCATATCCGCAAGTTCCTAACAAGAAAAAAGCTGAGTAAAAGGAAGGAAAGGAAGCGTAATAGTAATTTCAACGTAAAAACACTAAACTTGACAGGAAAGTATAGCTATTAAGTGAAAATGAGAAGGCCGGAAGTCATACAAAAATGGGTCATGTGTTATAGCCACAGCTGTTTCTCTTGGAAGCTTGCTCCCGGCATTAACAAACCTGAGCGCAGAATTGAATAGCCTCTGTACTGTGTTATAGATGTTGTAAACGGAAACTCCTGTCATAGGTCTTGAGTCTAAGGGGAGTATGACAATATTAGACAAATGAACGCACGCTGAAAGAACAGACTTGCGTCTCCAATGCTTGTAACTAGATCTTCCTGATACCATTTATCTGCGACAAATAATAAGTAACGGTAAAACCTTAGTAATACTACATTTTAGAATGATATGGTCATTTGCTTAAAAAATTCTTTCTTCTGTGCTGTAAAGGCAACATTTTCTCATTACTAATTATTTACTTTATATTGTCACAGGTATCTCCATCGTCTTCACGGCGATGATTTTCTCGTTGTCATCTCTGTTTTCCTGAGGCGAATGAAAGGATATGCTGCAGCTAAAACATTGAAACCAACCTCGGAAATCATAAGCGAAATCAATTTTAAATTTTCTTTACTGAATGTGAAAGTTGTCACTCGGAGTCTGAGTGGCGCAAAAGTAAAAAAAAATTACCAAACAGCTTTTAAATTTTGTGTGTGTTAAAACTAATGTATGAAGCGCATTAAAATAATTGTTACAAATGGCTTTCTATTATACGCCTTGATTCTTTTCTAAAATGAAATTTTGAAATGTTAAAAAATTTAAATCAAATAAATGATAAATTAAAAATGTGTGTATACAGATGTAAAGAAACCATATAAATGTACATCCGATTATTAAAGGAATGAAAAATAAATTAATGAAAATACAACATCACGAAGAACAGAGTTGATCCTTCTACTTTATTTTAAAAATTTCGATACAGAACTTCAAAATAGATCGGAATAAATATGTGTAAAAGATCAATTTAATAAAGTTAGTGAAACAATTCTCTTTATATTTTTAATTAATATTGCAATATTTTTTTCAGTTTGTTTTATGTGCGTATGAAATAAATAATACTAGACATTATTTTTGTGTTTGCAAAAACTAGTTTATTAAGGTGCATCCCAAACATTAAGAAAATTTACCCCCCCCCCAAAAAAAAATTAAAAAAAAATTAATAAATAAATAAAAAAATAAAAATAAAATAAAATAATATCTCCTCTCCAGGTCAGCGGAGGACTTTTTAGCAATAGTCAATCATCAACATTTTTATTGTGGCTTTAACGTGGGCTAGTTCTCACGCCCCTCAGCTTGTGAGGCGAGCGGACTAGTGACCGCTATCCAGCCGCCATATATATATATATATATATATATATATATATATATATATATATATATATATATATATATATACATGTATACATATATATAACTTCTGAGTAAAAAAATAGTACACTAGCGTCTAAAATACTATTGAGTATAATATTAATTATGTAAATTAAAAGAAAAAACGTATTATGTATTAAACTTAAAAAAGATAAAAGTATTAGTTGGCGAAATACCAAGATGCAAATTCGTGTCATTTATACGAGGAAATAAAGAGTTAATATAAATATAAACATGTGTACGTCAGAAACTTTGCTATAGCGACTTTGGAAAAAAAAATTGCAAATGAACTGCGATGTCTAACATTTTGATAAGAAGGGAAATAAAAGGGAATAATGTGGGTAACTCTAATATGTAACACGCCTATAAAAGCTACAGATCTTACATGCTGTGTATAGCAAGTTATTTCTAAGTGTATTTCTAAATGTATATTTCGCGTGACTAACGATGCCGTTAAAATTGTCTTGTACATCAAGCAAAAAAAGTTTGTTTTGGGTCATTAATTTATAAAGAAAAGTTTAAAACAAAAGGTTACAAATTCAATGAACACCGCTTGTATTTTGGTGAAGTGACGACAAATGCACATGTAGGTGACGTAAATGAAAATGGCTATCAATGGATTGCGAATTGATTGGCCCTATTTAAAATGTGGAGATATGGAAACATAACGGTTAGCGGCCGTCAGTGTTATTAAAGTGAAAATTATTTTTAAAACACAAAACATGAAGATACATTGCAGTTTTGGTAAGAGCTTAGAGATGATAATAAAAGAAGAAATCAAACCCACAGGATAAACTATCTTAAGTTTTAAAGTTGAGCGGGAATGCTTGAAAGGGGGACGCTTGACTGCGCACATTTGTGGTATTTTTCGCCCCTTATTATTTAACGCGTGTTTCCTTATCACTTAGCGCATTTTTTTAAAGCAAGAATGATTATTTTTCTCAAATTAATTGCTCTGTTAAATACACACAGCCTATGGGGCAAATAATTTTTTTCTGGCGATACAGAAATAAGCTACCTACCTACCAGAAATTATAGCGACATATATTTTATATGTCGGTATAAAGTTATAGGAGTTATGTTAGACTGGGATTGGCAGAGTTCCTCGCTCATTTAGGCTGTAGCAACATAACACTACACATATGAGAGACAGTTTGACAAGCATAAATTATATAATAGTCCAAGTCACTCAATCACTCACTCACTCATTGGATGTGGAACGCTGATGAACGATGTACAACAGTCTATAGCAGTTAAAAAAATCGTGTGGTGATTAGCACTGTAAAAAATATAAAATGAGGTCATTGATTGATCTTATATTTAATACAAAGTGTGCATCAAAAGGTGTGCAAATTAACTACAAATTAAAGACGCGCTGTAAAAAAATATTATATGACGTCATTGTTTTAGCTCATATTTTTATTTTGGAAAATGGAACAATGTAAAAGTAAAAAGAGGATTTGATGATGGTTAATTATTAAATACTTTGTGAACATTCCAGGAAATTTAATATTTCGTATTTATCAAACAAGGACAAGTTAGTTGGGCTTATGAAAAAGGTGGGCGTTGTAGGCGCCCTAATAAATGGGCGCCGCAGGTGCCACGGCGCCGCAGCACAACCTAGTACAATTATATTTGGTTGATTGATGATTCTTTGAAGATTACTCTCTTCTGCAGATAAACATATACTGTCTGTTCCTTTAGACCTTTACTTAAACATTTGGCAAAAGGTCTTTCTCTTTTTGTGTCTCCAAACAATAAGATTCTCTACCATAAGACATTTGCAGTATTCATACTACTAAGGTCTTAAAGAATGCATTAGAAACACATGTCTTTAAAATTTATTTTCAAAATTAATTAAAGGTCTATCAAAAATATCTTAAAGTGATAAACGCAGCTTATGTGCACCATTTATATACCTTAGTTAGGATATGAATATTTTATATTGAATGCACTTATTATTTAATGTATATATCTATTTTATATGAAGCGCTGTGAGCCCAGGTGCTTGCTTCGGTACTCCGCTATATATAATCAAAATTATAATTATACTTATTTTTTCTCAAAAGCGTCAAGTTATTTATCTGTTCGTTTAGTTGCATTCGAGCTTTCTCAGCCACAAGTTAGGGCTGATATTATGCAGGCGTTGTAGATCTTTAGTTTGACGATCCTTCTGAGTGTAGTCGAGAACCAGATGTTAATAAATTTGTCGAACGTTTTTACGTATTTTTATTTTTCTCGTTGATTTTCCTGCGATTTGCATTTTAATTTCTAGTTATGTGTAGCTAAAGACTTGTGCTCATTATAAAGATGGTTTTTGTGTTTTTAGTTTAATAGGTCGATAACATAAGTTTTATCTTTGTTGCTTTGTGGGCCGATTTGAGTGGAATATGAGTTAAGGTCGTTGACTTTGGTCTGTGCATGTGGCTGTGAAGAGTTCTACAGGGGTATGTCGTATACAAAGTCTAAGTCTCTTAATAAGACTCTTATTACTTTATTAGATACGACCCGCGGACTTGCTCATCGCAGATTGTGCAAAGAACGTGGAGGGGTTGTAAGAGAACGGACACAAACAGGGGAGGGGGGTGAGAGAACGGACACAAACAAGGGAGGGGGTAAGAGAACGGACACAAACAGGGGAGGGGGGTGAGAGAACGGACACAAACAGAATCACGAATTAATGAGAAAAGCGAGTAAACGTGGAGACATGCGCACTGCCATTGTTGTTACATATCCGCCACCCTTTACTACATTCCCTTGCCAACCATAAACTGTGATGGGCCGACCCTAGCGAAGGTTAGTCATGTTCGCAAAAAAGGGAAGAAAAACAAACGGACAGAAACAAACATTAAAATTATTTTTTTTTAAATGTTCCCGCTGGGGCTTGAACCAAAGATGGACGTGATAACCACTACACTACGGATCATATGTTAATCTGTGAAGGAATAAAGCAAGTGAACGCAAGAAGCTTTGATGCCCACCCCCCAATTTCTTTTTTCTTTTCAATCCACTACGCTTGTCAACTGTGATCGGTCGACCCCATTTGCACTTACTCGCTTTGGTGAATTATATATATAGAGATTTTGGATCAGCCCGCTGCGATGCCAAACAACATATTAGATAGTAAGCATCCTTGCTTGACTTCTGATTTGACCAGGGTTGTTAACAATACTAAAAAAATTATTGGCAATACCAATACCAATACTGCCTGTAAAATCTATTGGCAATACCAATACCAATACAATTTTAAAACCAGTATTGCAATACCAATACCAATATTTATTTATTATTGCCTTACCAATATCAATTTTTGGGTCATTCGACGAATAAAACGCAAATAAGTAATTCATCGCTCTATATCACTTACATCGATAAACGATAACAACATTTTTGGCTAATTTAGACAATGTATTTTTAACCAAATTTTGTTAAATAGTTAACACTTGCTTTATCAGTTTTCCTCAAAGCATTCAAACGTCTTTGACAACATATTAAATAAGTCGGCATACCTTAACGTCCTTAAGCAACAAGATTTTTAATATGTATACTGTACACATATTGTGAATGGATGGATGGATGAATGAATGGATAAATGAAGCAAATGACTGTCATAGAAAAGCAAATGATACATAAACGGTTAAACATACTATAGTAAAAACAGTCAGACCGAGTCAGTGGATTGCAGTGTGTTAAGTATTTTGGCTCTATTGTCTAGGAGTAATATTAATCATTTGGCTCCAGCCCCCAGTACTACAATACGTAAGTACAAGTTAGAACTACACAACCACGTATAAATACTACCATATCTAAACACATACAATATACAAATGACACTTAACACCTCTGTGTACAACAGAGAGAAATATTTATTTACATAGATAAAATATATATATACAAAATGAATAGGGTATAAAATATCTAAAATAAAGGTACGTTCACAATTAATTGGATACTACATCCCTTAATTCGGCTCAGCTCTGCTATATATCTGCCGACCTCACACACTGTCTCAGGTAACGGGATCAGTCAGTGTTCCGCCTCACTGGTCAGCGATGCTTAACCCACACATCGTCTGATAGGCCGATCAACACCACGCCCCTCAGTTACTCAATGACTGACAGCTGGCTCCAATGTTACTACAGTATCTTCTCGTCCGGCTCAGGGTCGTCTTCCCACTTTTGCCTTCACGTCTGGTACTCAACTCTAGGCTAGCTTGCCTAACCGCTATTCTCCGCTATGACCTACTATACTAGCTGAAGACAATAAAAATAGTGCATACCTTAACTAACAATCAATAATCAATATAGTTAAGGATAAAAACATTTAACTATATACAAAAAACATTTCAACTGCTATTACTAAGTACTCAACCTGGGAACAAACTTCTCAGCTAGGCTCCTCTAATCAAACAGTCACACCTCAGAACTCAGTCTTATGGTGGTCTGTGACTGTGATCTTCTGAGAGAGAGAGGACGCCTTAGGGTTTTGCTGGGGTATATATTGGGCTGCTCACCGCGTGGGTGGTGACCCGCTGTCCTAGATTCCGAGCCGTTATTATTGGCTATTCAACTGGGTGGCATGGGTCAGCGTGCAACTCTTAATTTGATTGGTCAGCCCTCATGTACCAATTCCTTTGCACGTGCTCGCATGCATACATTCAGGCGTCATCAGGCACCTGACACGTGATCACATGTGACTTAAGTAGTTGTAGCGTCCTAATAAATTATCCATGACTCATCAGATTATTCCAAAATCTTTGTCCACTCAAGGTCAGCGTCTAAACCCCTATCCCCCAATGGTTCTAAACTGAATGAGATTCTCAAACCATTATTAAGGTACTTAACACTCCCCCCCTCTTACTCTTTGACAATACTTGTATTGTCACATACAACATTACAAGTTGAGTAATAAAAAGTCTAATTTTCTAATACAACATAGTAATTAGAATTATATGGTCATGAAAACATCATGCAAGTTCAAAAAGATTATAAATCCTAACAAAACCAATTCAATGTCACACAAGACAATATCAAACATCTAAAATTCATAAAATGCCAATGCAACATATCATGTGTATCAAATACATATAGGCAATTATTACAACATTACTAACTCTCTACATCATCAAGTCTTAACTAGTAGTTATAAAATTTTTAACATTATACTATTTATCTGCAATGAAAAAATATAACAAATCATTTTGATATCCAAACTTTCATTTTCAAGGTTAGAAAACAATAAACATTTTTAAAGCATCATATACTTATAAATATCATCAAATTCAAAGTATGCATCATAATATGTCAAATCATCAATTTGAAACATCAATAAGTACTCTCGTAATAAAAAAACTACATGATAAACATTGTATAGCAATGACAGATGACATCTTTTTCCAATTAACAAAACATGAGAGCTCATAGCAATCATAAAAATTAGTACACATTCTATTTCTTTACAATCATCTTCCTTAAGTACATAGCTCTTATACAAAACTCAAAGCATGTTCATAAAATGTAACCATAATACAAATGAGTAAACATAATCAAAATCATCAAGCATGATAAACAATATGTTCTCAAAA
This sequence comes from Ampullaceana balthica, assembly GCA_944989445.1. Classification (NCBI taxonomy): domain Eukaryota; kingdom Metazoa; phylum Mollusca; class Gastropoda; family Lymnaeidae; genus Ampullaceana; species Ampullaceana balthica. The sequence goes on along the minus strand of CALYLW010000070.1, from coordinate 1,866,757 downwards.
ACATTAACTCACAAACGTCAGTGACAATTTCAGTAAAGCAAAAATTCTGAAACACAAGCAAAGTTTCAAAGAATTAGCACAATAAACATTTTCAAAGTTTTCATAACTAAATCCGTGTTCCCAAATATTCATAAATGACAACTCATTTTAAAAGTATCAATAACACATTGTAGTGCTAACAATCCAATAAACAAAACAATCCTGCAAAATAACTATGTTCATAATATGCATAAATATCCATCTACATTACCAAAAGCAAAAATTGCCTGAAAAACAACAAAGTTTTAAACTCATTTTAAACATTATTAAATTCAAGGTGTTTACCACATATTAGTTATCAAACTTTCATAAAGTAACTAAACTAAAGCCAAATTTTCTGAAAAACAACCAAGTTTTCAAAGTATAACAAATACATAGGTTTCAAAGTGCACACAAATCATTTATCAAATATCAATGTGCTTATTAAACAAAAAGATTCTCCAAATAACGAGAGTTCAAAGTATTCAAAAAAATAGATGAGTATAATACTACTAGTAATAGTACTCCAATCATATTTCTAAACCTCATAAAATCATAAGTCCATATTGTCCATAAACAAATCATAAATGCTAAGTTAATATTTTCAGCACTGAAAACAAAATCAAATCTTTAAAGTTAAAAACAAAATAATAAATGCAAAGTCCAAATGTTCAAAAAATCATAAACAAAATTATACTTTTTAAAGCTCAAAACAAAATCATATTCTAGATCAGTCCATAGTCTTATCAAGTATATCAACAGTCCAGTTCAGTAATGTCGTACCGTCAGATACTTACAAGTTCAAGAGTTTTCTCCCCTGCTCTTAGACAAAATGTGCCTATCCCCGTTCGAGGCATATCTATACTTCGAGAACATTTTTTATGAACATTAATTTCGTTAAAATGCGAAAAAGTTTCTAGAAGAAAAGTGTTCCATGTCAGCATACTCTTACAATTAACAGGCCACAAGTTCCTAACATATGGCTTACCTGTTAGCCCATGGTCCTTCGTGGCTACTGTACGTCTGACTTGCAACTTAATAAGTACTGCGGGCGGCACAAAATTGTAACTCAAATTGAACTTACTCACCCTCTCATATTTAATATTCACATCTCTTAACTGCTGGATCTGTCTTTTCCTACTAGTCATACCAACATCAGTTTTAGTCTGTTTTAGACTAATACATTTATCAAGAAAGTCAACATTCTCGTGGCTTTCTGCTATAAACTCATTTCTTACCATTTCATCAATGCCTAGGCCTAAGCATTTATCCTTTACAACAAGACACTCTTGTTTTGATATACTAAATTCTCTTCCCACATTTGACCAACTTGACTCATCAATGGTCATATCTGATTTGTATATATCCATCACGTGATCCTCACATGTGATGACCTTCGGCGAAGCGTCACTCACTGTGGTCACTTCCCTTTCTTTTGTTACGTTAACCGTAACGGTCGCTCCCATTAACTGTTGCGCGCTTTGTTTGCCCTTCTCACAAAGACGCCAATTCGCTCCATCGGTCACGGTTACTTCACCTTGACCCCCCTCCGTCATGCTCATCTTCACGCTGGCCGTGGCTTGCCTGAGCCGTTTGTCTTTGATGTCCACCGCTTCTGCCCTACCGTCATCTCCCCTCGCTGCGGGTAACCTTGAGTTGGTGTTGTCTGTCTTTGTTTGTGTAACAACGTCTAACGCCTTTGTCTGAAGTAAAAGCGTGACCTTGTCACTTGTAGATCTGTTAGCGTGCCTCTCTTTCTTAATGACATTTGACCCAGTTTGGTCATCGTTATTGGCCAAGGTCAACATTTCTTCCTTAGTTTCATTGTTAACTGTTAACAGGTTCTTCTTGTCTTTGTTTACTAACCATTTGGTAGTAACGTCCTCTGAAATCTTAGCTAATTCGAATTCGAGTTTACGCTCTTTTTCATCTATTTCTAGCTTTATTGACTTTAGTGTCATAAGAATATTTTGTTCTTTTTGTTCACCTAACCTAGTTTGTTCTTCACTATGTATTTCTTCCTTCTGTATTTCTTCTTTTAGCAGCAAAATTTCTTCCAATGACAATTTTTCTTCTCTTATTTTCCTTCGGAACGTATCCATTCTAGTCATTAGTTTTTTATGAATCTCTGTAAATACTGTACGTTTTTCATCCAACAACGTATTTCTTTTTTCTATTAATATTGATATTTCTTTCTCAAAGTGTTGTCTTACTGATTCTTCATGAATAAAAATTTCTATTTCTATTTCTTCGAAACCCATTTCTGTGGCTTCATATCTAAAATCTTCTAAAGATTTACCCAAATGCAACATTGAAAGTGTCGGAAGAAAAGACATTTCTAAAAGAGTTTCAAAAGACTTTGAACACAGAAAATGAAGTAACAGCACCTTACAAAACAAGACTTAACAAAAAATGCTACATACTATATACTAACCTATTTATTACTAGTAAAGTCGAGAAAAAATGTAATAGGAGTCCCCAACGAAATTACTTTATCGTTCTTACGGGCATACGAACTCAGATTACATTACTCTTGAACATTCTAAACATAAACATATAACACATAGTACTATTCTAAGAACTAAGCAAAATATAAGTGGCTCTGCTAAATTGTAAACAGTACGGACAATAACAAACTTTCCTTACCTTTCCTTCTTAATTGTTTCCCCTGTTTGCCTAACGCTCGTGGCCCTGAGCGAGTTTGAACTCTTGAACCTGCTGGGTCCTGGTCCGTCTGCTGTTGGTCGTGTTACGTAATATTGGCACCTCTAGCCTCACTCACAACAGTGTTTTCAGTGTTTGTTCTGAATTTTAAAAATGTGAACATGAATTAATAGATGAATAAAAAATATTTCAAACCATCCAAACTTATCCTGTAATAAAATAAATTATAATGCTACAATTCAACTAATAACAATAGTTCAGCTAATAGTCCCTAAGGTCCACAAGCCTTAAAACAATTTTGCTTAAGACGAGGCCCCACTGTTAGCAACTTAACAGCACTGTTTGCAACAGTGAGAAAATATTTATTTACATAGATAAAATATATATATACAAAATGAATAGGGTATAAAATATCTAAAATAAAGGTACGTTCACAATTAATTGGATACTACATCCCTTAATTCGGCTCAGCTCTGCTATATATCTGCCGACCTCACACACTGTCTCAGGTAACGGGATCAGTCAGTGTTCCGCCTCACTGGTCAGCGATGCTTAACCCACACATCGTCTGATAGGCCGATCAACACCACGCCCCTCAGTTACTCAATGACTGACAGCTGGCTCCAATGTTACTACAGTATCTTCTCGTCCGGCTCAGGGTCGTCTTCCCACTTTTGCCTTCACGTCTGGTACTCAACTCTAGGCTAGCTTGCCTAACCGCTATTCTCCGCTATGACCTACTATACTAGCTGAAGACAATAAAAATAGTGCATACCTTAACTAACAATCAATAATCAATATAGTTAAGGATAAAAACATTTAACTATATACAAAAAACATTTCAACTGCTATTACTAAGTACTCAACCTGGGAACAAACTTCTCAGCTAGGCTCCTCTAATCAAACAGTCACACCTCAGAACTCAGTCTTATGGTGGTCTGTGACTGTGATCTTCTGAGAGAGAGAGGACGCCTTAGGGTTTTGCTGGGGTATATATTGGGCTGCTCACCGCGTGGGTGGTGACCCGCTGTCCTAGATTCCGAGCCGTTATTATTGGCTATTCAACTGGGTGGCATGGGTCAGCGTGCAACTCTTAATTTGATTGGTCAGCCCTCATGTACCAATTCCTTTGCACGTGCTCGCATGCATACATTCAGGCGTCATCAGGCACCTGACACGTGATCACATGTGACTTAAGTAGTTGTAGCGTCCTAATAAATTATCCATGACTCATCAGATTATTCCAAAATCTTTGTCCACTCAAGGTCAGCGTCTAAACCCCTATCCCCCAATGGTTCTAAACTGAATGAGATTCTCAAACCATTATTAAGGTACTTAACACAGTGGATATTAACATCGGCAGATAAAGCAGTTTTACCGTTATTAATAATTAAATATTAGTTTAAAATTTAAATTCATGAGTTATATCTAAAATATGTCTACATTGGCATTGGATGAAACAAAACATTAACTTGACTCACTTTCAAGCAAGAAATTCTGTTAAAGGAAATCGGAAAGAAAATATTGATCAAAGAAAAAAAAATGGCATCAAGATCTTGAAAGTATTACCTATCAGTCCATAATATGCGCAATCATTGAAAAGTTATGAACGAAATAGAACGAGGCATTCACGCTACTAAAAATAATTCTAATTACAACAAATTTAATATTATATAAATTTAAAAAAAAATTTTTTTCTTTGTTTTGCCTTATTTTTGTTTGTAGGCCCTATGCACGGTGCCTAAAGTGCCTAAGCCTTAATCGAGCCTTGGCCTTGGTAAGTCACTGGTCAATGCTCATTGCCAAAGATATCATACGTCATATATGATTTGATTTCTATTATCATTCATTTCATTGATCAGTCTCATTCAAAAATTGTTTGGCAATGTCACTCGCAAGATGGCGACACCAAAGAAAAATTTATTATATTCAGCTTTATTCACAACCAATGTTGTAGAGAATTTATTGAATATTGCTTTTAGTATTGGTTAAAAATCAATACCAATATCAAAAATAATTATTGGCAATACCAATACCAATATCAAATTTCAAGAAGTATTGCAATATCGTCCCAATACTTAAAAAAGTATTGGCAATACTACCAATACCAATACAATATTGCAATATTAACAACCCTGGATTTGACTACAAACCCTTCAGAGTCACCGGACTTTGTATGCATCCAATAGTTAACCCCGGGGAAAAACTTTGTTTTAAAATAAAACATCCTTGATTAAAATATAAAACTCCTCTTACTTCTATTAAATTATAAATTATGTTGTATAAACCGTCATGTCTCAGAATGTCCATTGCATTTGACCTAAATGCATTTGTGTATGATTATTGGCATTTCAACTTTCATAAGCTTAGCTAGTGGCGTAACACGTTTAGGGCAAAGGGGTTCTATCCCCGAGAGATACATTTTTAAGACTGTCTGATTGTGCAGACTAAAAATAACACTAAATAAATAGATGTAAAAAAACTAAGTTTTTGACTATAAATCCCTTATATATGAGACATAACTAAAAGTAGTGATTATTTTTAAATGCGACATTTACAGACTGAAAGAGAATTATCTCCCGTGGTTTTAAAACCGGGCTCAGGGACGGTAGGTGGTGTGAACATCGACGGTCGGCGTCAAAGCGTGAACTGAACTGTCCCGTGAAAGAATTATAAACAAATGTTCGGATAGTCCGATCGCTTAAAATTACAAAGCAAGTTAATATAAGGGATTTAAAAAATGAAACATAACTATAACAAATAAACAAATATGATCAAATAACCAGTATTTAAGTAAAGATGTGTGACTATTACAATGTTTATTATCTTATATTACGTATTTAGTTATCTTTTTTTATAATTGTAAAGAAAGTGTGATTTTCTACTCCTGAAAATTAAAAATTTTTTTATTTTAAATTAGCCTTTAGAAGATTTTGTATGGAAGAGGATTCATTTTGCTACACCAGGGCTAGAAATTTTCATTGGGGTGACATTAGATGGTTGTCCACAACAAAATTATGGGAAGAGTTCAGAATTATTTTCTTTGCCCCTGTTTGATGACCTCGCATCATACACACCTTGAGGTTGGAGTGCCTAAAAGACGATGGTGACGAAAATTTAAGACTAAATTATTAATGATTTTTTAAAGAGTAATGTAATTTATTATCACACCGTTTCAGCTACTGAAAAATTTCTAGAAACTTGTCGCCTACCTTGCCTATATACAACTTGAATCAGTAGATGATAAAATGTATATAGGGTAAACAACTTAAAAACGTTTGTAACTAAGAAAGTTAGACTCATCAATAAAAATTATAATGTTCTGGTGTGGATTAAATTTTTTGTATGACTTTCGAAATGCTCTTTGTTTAGCTGAAAATGCTCTTCCTAATTAAAATGAAATGAAAATAAAACTCAACCATTGCTTCATCCAGCATGACCGATTTCCCCCCCCCCAAACCTCTCCCTAGGTTTTTTTCTCTAGCAAAAGAAAATCTGTCACCACAAAATAGGTTTTCTCTAAAAGTTCAAAAAAATGTAATGTCTGGCCCCTTCTTTTAAAATGCCAGTGGCTTCCATGGGAGGAGGAGGTGGTTGTGGTGAGGTTCAAGTTTTCTTACTTCAGACTTTCAGGAGGTGTTCATTCATTCAGCACAAAATGCTATCAGAGAAATTTTATATAGAAAAGCCAACCAGAGCTCAGGGTGGATGTGAGGTATTTAAAATCCCCAACCTATGGTGGTGACAGCTTCCCATTCGTATACCAATAAAAGCACATATCACTGTCTTTGAACCACATACCAGCATTCTGTAATGGTTGGACGCGCTTATAAAACAAATATGTGTGGAAGTGTGACCAGATTTACGTTTTTTACTGAGCTTAGTGAGCTATGAGCTTTCAGATGGTGGTTTCTAGTTAGACTTGTATTTTATTATACATGGAGCAAGAAAAATATTTTTAACTAGACGCCCCGCGGCGTAGTATACGCCGCAGACTTGCTCATGGAGAGTTCTTTTACCTCTTTAATGCACTTTTTTAGGGCGTTCTGGGTTCTGGATAAAAGAAGACTAAGTCTCGACTCTTGTTCACGTATACGTCAAGCCTTTATTTGTTCATCAATATATGTACAGCATCTGATTCAGGTACACGACGTACTCCATTCACAAGGTCCACTCACTTTAAGTGTATACATGGACCTTCTGTCCCTAATACGCTGAACACTCGAGCCACCTCGATGTGTCATCAGCTATAACAGAGCCAACGCTCTATATTAACGTCTAGCCCTAACAAGGGCTATGGACCTCTGCCTTCGTCAGTCCTAACACGTCTCTCTCCTCTCAGTCTCACACACACTATATATACACAGCACGGCCGTCCAACCTTCACAATGAGTGAATACAACTAACATCATTATGGACAAGTGAACTCCCCTTCAACGCACGCCTTGACCCGACTCCCACACTGGCTCACAACAATCTCACAACAATCATTCGCAGTAATTCTCATACCCTGACACCTACGGCGCCGACCTTTTTCAAAAGCCCAACTAACTTGTCCTTGTTTGATCAATACGAAATATTAAACTTTCTGAAATGCACACAACGTATTTTATAATAGGGGTTGTACGGTCCCCTATGGCGCCCCCTTTGTTTTTTGATATTATAATTAACTATTATCAAATCCTCTTTTGTACATTGATCCCTTTTCTAAAATTAAAATATCAGCGAAAACAATGACGTCATATAACTTTTTTTTACAGCGCATATTTAATTTGCACACCTTTTGATGCATTGGTTCAGTAATTTGGTGCGCTGCTTTCTAAAATTAGTATCTCTTGCACATGCAGCTTCTTGTTGCCTCGCAGGGTCCAACCACAAAGAGAATTATTATATACATGTATATAGATCCTTGCACATGTCACGGACATTATTGTAATAAGAAGCTACTATTCAACTGCATTTTCCACTTGAATAAAACGAATGTATATTTCCAGAAGATTTTGTTTTGGTTTTGATAGCAAGCTTTAATTAATATCTATTTTTGAATTTGATTATTTGCTGTGCAACCTTTTTTTCCTTGCCTGTTATTAAAATGTTATCATTTTGATAATTTGACCAGCGTAAAAATTATAATATATTCACATGTTGTTGTCTAATATTAGTACCCTGAAAGTTCAGTATGCTTAAGGTTAATTTTTTTACATTCAGTGTCTTCAGATAATGTTCAACATTTGAAATATTTATCATTTAAATTTCAACCATTTCTATATAGATACTTGCGCACCATTCTTTGCACCTTTCTGGGTTCTTGAAAAACATAAAAATGGCATATTTAATTTTAGCTAATCCTCCGTGTTAATAAATTATAAAACGGTAAAGTTTTGAAAAGTGCTTTCTAAATAATAACAAATATTTACATATAATGGAATTTAATTAAAATCTTGGTAAAAGCAAAGAAAACAGCGTGCTCGATAAATGGTATTTTCGGGTCCTTTATTTGTTTTTAAAAATCCCTTATATTAATTTCACCGCCGTCTCTTGGTCGGTCGGTCAGTTTCACGATTACATATTTAACATACATAAAAATAAAGTAACAGAAATAATATACAGGATATGCGTGATGCCAAAATAGTCACACTTAACAAAAAAAAATGGTGATCGCTGTGATCGTAACAACTATCGAGGCATAACTCTAATGGGTATTATCGGAAATGCCTATGCCAGAGTGGTCCTTGCACGCCTGCAAATTCTGGCATAACATGTCTACGCGGAATCTTATTACGGTTTTTGGACGGGCCGGTCAACCATGGGCATGAGGCAGGCCGGTCAACCATGGACATGAGGCGGGGCGGTCAACCATGGACATGAGGCGGGCCGGTCAACCATGGACATAGGCGGGCCGGTCAACCATGGACATGAGGCGGGGCGGTCAACCATGGACATGAGGCGGGCCGGTCAACCATGGACATGAGGTGGGCCGGTCAACCATGGACATGAGGCGGGCCGGTCAACCATGGACATGATTTTCTCACTCCGCCAGCTGCAAGAGACATGTCGGGAGCAACGGAAAGCCCTCTTCATTGCCTTCATATATTTAACGAAGGCAAGGGCTACCTACCCTAAGGAAATAAAGCAGCTTAACAGTTTCCACTTGCCATGCTTGCGTAGGATCCTACATATCAAGTGACAGGATAAATCACAAATGTGGAGGTACTCAGGAGGAGTCATATGTTGAGCATGCACACAATCCTGAGTGAGAGGCGCCTGCCTTGTTTGGGCCATGTCCACAGCATGGGCTCGCTTATTCCAAGAGCCGTGCTTTACGGTGAGCTGGCAACTGGTCTGAGGAAAATTGGTCTCCCGTTTCTGCGCTACAAGGACGTCTGCAAGAAAGACATGTTACTGGCGCGCATCAACCATAAAACGTGGGAGGCCACTGCTGAGGAGCACACCTTCTAGCTGTTAAAGGTGCGTGAAGGCACTCAATCTGCGGAAGCCTCCCTCACAGCATGGAGTGAAGAGAGAATTGCCAGGAGAAAGGTGGCTGGAAGAGGAGCAGGAGTCAATGCCATCATCCCATGAGGACGGACGGATTCCAAAAACTTCACTTTGCCAAAAAAAAATATTATTTACAAAAAAAAATTATTGACAAAAAAGTAGTTCTTACTTTGAAAGATATACACACGGACATCTTTAAATATATGTGGTTGAATTTAACATGTAAGCTCATTGCGTTATTTTGCCTAGTATAGAGGGATACATTTAAAATATGTCTATTGAGTCATTTGGTTTGTATGACTTTTGTAAATAAACAATCTTTCATTAGCTTATAATAATAAAAATGAATCACATTTATATTTGAATTGTACTTTTAAATCCTAAGTCCGTTCCAGAACCGAATCGAAGATAAATAAAGTGAATCGACCCCTTTCTGGGTACAACAAAATTTGTATATCCTATATATTTTATTTATCTCTTTAACAACAAAAGGTTGGCATTAGAATCAGCTCTCGGGTAACGTGCTGTATTATTTAAAAACGCCACCACAACTTATTGATCTTTGATTTTTTTAAAGGTATTATTAACAGCAGATATATGACAGTATTTATCGTTTTTCGCTTCAAGGTGTTACAATACATGTTCCCTTGTATCTGCTCTGACTCAAATCCTTTGTTTCAGATTGTGTAAGATTAAAAAGGCAACGTGCCAGTGGCACAGACTTTTGCAAGCAAAGATGAAGAAAATAGCCGAACTTATCATTGGGATCATCATGATATATTTACTATGAGCGACCAATGAGGTAAAAATTATTGTAGAGATGCTAAAACATTGAATTACTTTGAAAACGCTTAGAAACGTATTTCAAACTTTTACCGTATTGTGCACTACAGGATGCTAGTGCACGGGTTAATAATGCACAAGGTGACAGTCTATGTTGGTAGCGCACGCTTACCCTTATATTTCTTATAATATTTCAGTAAGCTCATCATTCAAGTCAGCAATTTGTGTGTCATGACGGCTTACAAGTTACTAGCCGACTTGGCTAAATGAAATTTAAAAATTGATAAACTTATTTAAAAAATAAATAAATTATGACTAAAGTTCCTATTATTAAAGGAAGCACGGATAAGAACACTTACGTGTTGCGTAAATGCTGATTGCACGTTGAAGGCTCTCATCAGACATTTGTGTAGCATCGTTTGCGTTTTTTGCGCTACGAATATTTATTACAACGAATGGATACAAGAGCAGACGAAATGAACCGTGACCATAAGCCTCAGTATTTCCACACAGTTAAATTCTGAATGATACAATGAAAAAATGAAACGTTTTACATTAAGTAATGTAGAGCAGACTTTCTCAAACTTTATGGTATGGTGGACCGGCAGGAATTTTTCCATGGCTCTAGAGGTCGGTGCACTATTTTTCCTCTCCTGACGTGATAGTGAAATGCAATTTAATTATTTTATTTTGATTCATGTAATATGCTCATTGCAGGAAAATTGACACATTCTATAGAGTTTATGTTAATGGTTGAGAATATAGGATTATAATTATATTTTTCAGTCCTATCCTGATAACTTCTGCGGACCGGCGGCGGATGGCCAACGGACCGACACCGGTCCGCGGACCACTACTTTGAGTAGCACTGCTGTAGAGAAACATGGCTGCCCGTTTACCGAGCCGCGCTGTCTCTGTCTCATTTTCTCTTTATGCCTCACGTGCTCACCTTCATACAAAAACGTAGTCGAAAGGTGCGGATGGGTATTCCCCTTCTGTTCCAGACACTGTCATGCAGTCTGCAGAAAGTTACACTGGCTTTCGACATAAGCGCGTTCACCCATTAATCATGTAAGCACTCTGAAACAATGTGCTGCCAAGTTAGGCCATACGACTCGCTACTTTGATTTGGTTTCAACTGAGGAATAGTTATTGCTCAATGCTAGGGCTTGCTTGGAGGCGGCTGGTACATATCTTATATCTTCTTCGTACTGATGGTGAAACCGTTATCCACGATACAGACCTGTTGGAATCTTTACTTTACTGTAATCCAATAAAACATGCATGGTTCATTAAGACCATTCGCAGTTTCCGAACCACTTTCATATATCACAAGCCTGAGGAAATTTCTCAATATCTAAATGATTTAAAAACGTTCCAGACAACGAATTACTTGCCAGGGCATGACTCTTAATTATCAACACAAGCCTAATTAATTCAAGTCACTCATTTTCTTACTCGTCATTTGTAAACCCCAAATCATTTTAGCCAAACGCCTAAAAAGCGCCCGCCCCACGTTTTTAGTCATATTACATCATGGTACTTGAACATATAAGTTTGAAATTTTTATCAATCCAGAAAAAGATTTTTCCTTCACAATTCTGTGAAAATAAGAAATTTTCTTCTCTTTAGTCCGCTTATAAAAACTTGGTTTTTAAAAAATCTTTTTTAAAACTTTTATTTATGTGAAAAAAATATATTTTAAAAGTTAACTCAAAAAGTGTAATTTAAAGTTATCAAAGGGAAATAATAAATACATTAAAAATACTTTTCTTTGAAGAGTGAGCTCTCATTACAAACTGTAATTTGTTCAAGCCGGTGAAGACTGAGACAAAATATTTACATTAAAAAAATGTAAAATAAAAAAATGGGTAAATAAAAAATAGGTTTAAAAAGTTTTTAAAAAAACGCTTCTGTTCCAATGCACTAACATACACTACTATTTCCTTGTAATTTATCATGTGTACACAAATATAAGGGTGTGCTCCGAGTATTTCGTTTCAGTAGATCGTGAGCTCAGTCACTAGTTACGCAATGATATTCTAAAAATATTAAATATCAGTAACAGTAAGTAGCAGTAGCGAAGTATACTTTGGTACAGTGCTTCTCAAACATTTTAGTATTGCGGACCGGCAGCAATTTTTTCCATTGCACCAGGGACCGGTGAACTATTTTCCTTGTTCTGACGTGATAGTGAAATGTCCTTTCTTGTTAACTTCTGCGGACCGGCATTGGATGGCCCACGGACCGGCACCGGTCCGAGAACCACCATGCTGGGAAGCACTGCTTTAGTACACCATTAAGCAACAATATTAAATAAAAAAACAGTTTAGCTTTTACTTTGAGTTAAGCCAATTCCCAAAATAATTAATTTTAACAAAACCAAACTGAAAATAAATAAACTTCAACCAAAATAGAAAGTTAACATTATTAACTAAATTTAAAAACGTCCTGTCGTCGACTGTCTTGGGTCGGATCGCCATTGGTCGAACCGTCCGAGGTCGAACCAACCGGGATCAAAACGACCAGAGGTCGAAACGTCCTAGGGTTGAAACATCCAGCGGTCGAATCGGCAGGATCGAACCGTCCGGGGTCGAAACGTTCAGGGTCAAAACGTCAGGGAATTCGAAATAATAAAACCTATAATGATAATGAGACCAAAGCAAACACCCTTAAAATATTTTGTATCATCATTTTAAGTTTAGGTGACAATAACTTATTCAAAAATATTAAATAAACTAGAATAAATAGGTAGCTTAACTGTATACGTGATAGGTATTAAGAAAAAAACAACCTTTAAAAAAAACGAAGTTACTGATTCAGATAAATTGTCTTCAAGGTTATTAAAAGAACTAAACATTAAACTGTTCCCAATCCTTGAAGTACTTATTTTTAAAGAGTCTCTAAATCAGTGTAAATTGCCCAAGGATTTGAAATTAGCGAACGTAACTCTTTAAAAATGGTGATAAATCAGACCCTGATAATTGTAGGCCTGTATCACCTGAAAATTACTAGAATACATAATATATAGTAGAATAGTTAATCACCTAGACGAACATAATGTACTATGCCCACATAAACACGGCCTTAGGAAAAACAGATAATTTGGAACACATTTAATTGGTTCAAAAGATTATCTAAGAAATGATTTAGATAATAATAATAAAACAGATACAATATTACTACTCTTCTCAAAATCGTTTGAAAAAGTTCACCACTTAAGTTTACTCAAAAACTTAAATACTTTGGAATCTCGGGTTCCATATGTCATTGGATCCAAGACTTCCTTTTGAGTAGAGAGCAAACTGTAATAATTAATGGACCCATATCAACAATTATAACGGAAAGCTTAAGAGTTTTACAAGGAACTTTGTTAAGTCCACTACTATTTTTAATTTATATAAATGACAAACTCTCGAGTGGAACTAAAGAAGCGTTATTTGCTGATGTTTGTATAATATATAGAACAATAAAAGCAGAACAATATCTCAAAATATTACAAAAAGACATAGAGGAATTAATAAGATAAGAAACAAATAAAAGTATGTCTTTTCATCCAGAAAAGTGTCAACTATTAAGAATAACAAAGAAAAAGAAACACATAAATTCAAAATATTTCATCCATGGAAAACAACTAATCCAAACTTAAGATGCAAAATACTTAGGAGTAACCTTAATGAGAATTTATCGTCAATGAAGTAATTAAAAAATCAAACAAAGCCTTAGGCTTTACACAGAAAAGCGTTTAGAGATGTAATCAATATACATAATTTGCTATGTATTTCCGTCCGTCCCATCCTGTCTGTCCCGTCCGTGACGCTACTACTTTTAGAAAGCAGCGCACCAAATTACTGCACCAAAAATAACTCTTTTCGAACGTTAACGTTAGACATAAAATTGTTCAATATGAAAATAAATGAATAAAATAAAAATACATAAAATAATTTTTTTTAAACTAATCAACAGCAGCTAAGAAACAAAAACAAGGACAAAAAAGATAAAAATAACGTAATTTCCTGCTCCATCCAATTCCACTATAGTTTATCTTATTTGCGTTGACACCAGTGTGAACATGTGCATGCCAAAAGCCATCATCAGATCCCAAAATGTGTACAAGAGCCCCACTGGAGCCCGGACATGTACATGTTGAATATGTGTACCTCGTTTTACCACTATGACCTACTTCCACCCTGTCCACCCAACGACCAACTGAGACCTGCTTTGGACAGCCGTGGGGATGTGAAACTATAAAACTGAGCTTGGCCACTTCCTTGACATTCTTGAATTTCTCAAAGACTGGCTCCCAAAGATCGTCCCAGGTTTTCACTAGTGTGATCACTTTTTCAAGTAGAGTGATGTCACAAGTAGCGTAAGTTAGGTTACAAATATCTTCTTTGATTAGAGGTGTGTCCATTGTGTGCATGTTCCATCCATGTAGGCAAACCAACTCTACGCCTTGTCTGTCGAAGAAAAGCCTACACGAGGTGTGATTTGCTTCCAGATAATCAAAAATGACATGTGTTGCTGTGTACATATAAAGTATCCCCCACACTTTACTTGGTGTGTCCGAGAGTTGACATCTGCTGCACCGACAAGTTCCATTGTTGTCTTCAGGCGTGTATTTTCGTGCGAAATAAATTTTACCAGTTCCAGTTCTCATTGTTTGCTTCTGGTTTAAATCATAACTCGGATATGCCACTTTAGTTCCAGGCCAAAAACGGAGTCTGTTTGGACTTGTGATTGTAACAGACACTCTCACAGTCAGGTCAGCGACAGCTTGAATAAAGTGAAGCAAGTCGACGTCTTGGTAACCTTCGGGGAGGTGCTTTATGGTAAAGTCATTAACAGGTATAAAGTGTTTATGACCTGGATTTTTCATACAGTCCAAAAAGTCTTGGTGAAGATCTGCTTCTGTACCTTCTGAAACCGACTGAGTTTCTACTTCGACGATACCTGAGAAAACACATTTGGATAATTTTTAAAATATTTAAATATAGTAAGTGAATTAAAATAGTGAAATAACACACATGATGATTGATCGTGTACAATAAATTTTGTTCGATAGTGCTTAAGCATGATAAATGTAATTTAAAAATTGCTTTTCAGAGGTTTAGCGTAATGTAGATATATCCAGTAGCATATATAATTAAACTTAATGAAAATGTATTATGAAAAAATGTATATAGTATATTAATATCTAAAATCATTGAAAACATTTCAAAGTTTACCATAGAAATTATTGAGCAATTTTTTCCTTAGAATTTCATGCTGCTTGTTTCTTTGTTTGCTATTAAAACTCCCCATTTCACCTGAAAAAGGTTTAAAAAATAATTATTACAGTACATGTAATTTTTGGAACCCTTTATGGAAATGATTTTATTTATATCATTTAAAAAAACTATTTTTTATAACAAAAAGCCGTTCAACAGTAATTCCTTCATGTTTTCATTTTAACAGAACGAGTTCGTAACATTGAAAGGTGCATATTTCAACGAAACCTAATCGAAATTAATTATTTGAAAATAATAACAATATTTTAAAAATATATTATGTTTTAAAAATATTTCACCTTTACACTATAGCTCATTAGTGACTCATAGATATGATGGAAACAATAATTAAGTTAAGAAAAAAAGAGAACTTTTAGCCATAATTTCTAATACTATCTTCTATTTCTTTTATCCTGTATTTTTGTTCAGGAACCATCTTTCTTTTTTTCTTTCTTTTTATTTCTAACAAGCAGACCCGACGTGCGTTGCAAGGCTCTCAGTAAAAAGGGATTAATAACAACAATTATGCCAGAAACCAATAAAGATCGTAAATAATTGAATGGGGAATAAAATCTTAAAAGTTTACGAAAAATAGAATTGGGCCCCCGCCCCGAGACAATGGACATAAGGAGTTCAGTGCCCTAACTTATTATTATATGGGCTAGCAAGTTTTTATATACAAAGTTTAGTCGAGATCCATTCATGTTCCTAGTGGCTAATGCAAAGAATAATTTTTATATAGCTCATATAAGCAAAACACAGCTATCGGGGCCTCAGAAATTTAGCATTTTCCTACCTATTTTTTAAATTTGTCAAGGGCGCAGAAACCCCAGTTAGGCTTCGGTCCGTGAAATGGGTTTGCATTAATAAAAGAAAAAGGAAAAAGAAAAAGATTGCATCGAACTGAGTAAAATTCCAGCATCTGATATCGTTTTACTAGTCACTTCTTCAGATGACAATTATTCGAAGACGCTTGAAATTAAAAGTATGTCTTTTTCGAAATTATTTATGCTACTGTGATGTTTATTAAAAGAGAAATTTGAATATTTTCATGTTCTTGCCATAAATCTTAATAATTTTCCATAAAATAGACGAATTCAAATTATTTTCACATTACTGTAACTTTAATTAGATAGGCCTAATTTTTTTTAATGAATTACCATATTTTAATGATAAAAAAAATTATGTGTGCTACTTTAATACAATAAAAAAAATGTAATTTCCAGTAAGTTACCTTACAATAATTTTCTGAAAACTGAAACAGTAACATAAATAACTACTTGCAAGTTAAACACAATATTTGAACCACAATGCCATGTAGGTACTTGTTAGCGTATCATTCTGCGCATGTGGAATTTCTACGCAAAAACTGTCGTGGCGATATTAATAGCACATATTATTCTGCCCAGCTGTGAGGTGTTGTTTTTTTTTCGTTGTGTGTGTATGTGTGTGTAGTTTTCATATATATATATAAGCGTCATCTGTGACGTATACCGCTTAATTTTCCAAACAAATCTTTACCTATTTTGAGCTATTTAAAATTTTTTAACGGTTTAGCGTTAGTTATAACAAACACTATGTAATCAAACAAATGTTGCGCGAATCTACAAAATTAAGAATATTTTTGTTTCATCTTGGTTTTCTGCCTTCAAAAGAAAAGGACGATTGTTGGAAATTGCTTTACTTTTCAAATGCCTCAAACGCCGCACTTTCCGGGCCCCCCTAGCTACGCCACTGTATTGGTATCTATTAACTTAAAAATATAAAAATATACATATTTTTTAATCTTAAAATTTGGTAATGAACATATAATACGTAAGTAATTAATTGATATAAAATATGTATTTAGAATTATAGCGAATTAAAAATAATATTAAATCAATAGAAAATTATGAATACTATAACAAAACTTAAAATAATTATCTTGTCAAACAAAGAAAAACAAATCATTCGAAAGAGTTTAAATAACATACCTTTATGGCAGGCTGTTTTGTAAGTTGTGCTATTACATTCTCAAATCAAGATTTACATCCTTGTTGGCTTGTAAAAAGCTTGGTTGTAAATAACTCAGAATGTTTAGCCAATGAAAAGAGATTAGCTTCTTTTGCGATCAAGCCCCTACACATTACATGTTTTTCAAGTTTCTGTTTAACATTGCATTGTAAATTGTAAGGCATAGAATTTATCTTCAAAGCATTTGGGTTAAGAAGCACATTAATTGGAGTGATGTAATTAAACGTTTTTAGGGTCACTAGTTAACATATGAAGAAACACAATGATATTTTAAAAACATTGATAAAAAAAAATAAAGTCGAAAAATACATTTGTGTGTGGGTTAAGCATGTCAGTCGTTAAATATTTCATGGAACCTGGACCACTTTTTCCATTTTTGCTAACAGAATAATTTTCTTTCAGTCTGAATAAGCCACTATACCCCACAGATTAGTCTAACTAAGCTATTATACACTACAGATCAGTCTAAGTCCCTATACCCTACAGATCAGTCTGACTAAGTCACTACACCCTACAGATCAGTGTAACTAAGCTACTATACCCTACAGATCTGTCCGACTAAGTCACTATACCCGACAGCTCAGTCTGACTAACCCACTATAATTCACAGATCAGCCTGGCCCTGGTGTTACAGGGGATTCAATATGTTATAAATAAAGTCTACTAAAAAAATCCCCTTGAGCTTCCTGGATACAAGACACCGTTATTATTCAACGTATCACATGATTGAATCCGTTAAGATATTATATGCAACTATAAATTGTATAGACGCCTTTAAAAAAAAACGAATGCTGCAACGGGGATAGCCCAGGTAACGTTGATCTCGTACTAAGAATTCATAAAATAAATAAAATAATAGTCCAAGTCACTAGCTCACTGGCTCACTGGCTCACTGCATAGATGTGGAACGCTGAGGAACGATGTACAACAGTCTATAGCAGTTTAAAAAATCGTGTGGTGATTAGCACTGTAAAATTTTTTTTATATGACGTCATTGTTTGATCTTATATTTTAAAATACAAGGTGTGCATCGGTGCGCAAAATGATTATAAATTAAAGACGCGCTGTAAAAAATATTATATGACGTTATTGTTTTAGCTCATATTTTAATTTTGGAAAAGGGAACAATTTAAAAAGAGGATTTGATGATGGTTAATTATAAAACACTTTGTGTACATTTCAGGAAGCTTGATATTTCGAATTTATCAAACAAGGATAAGTCACTTGGGCTTTTGACAACCCCTCTTATAAAACCATGACCTACCGAACTGGATGACACCCACCCTAGTGACGCCACTGTTAACACATGTTTGTACTAGTATCACTCAAATGATCATACATGTGGAAGAAAATCAGAAGGCCCGAGCCTAATGCTCTTTATTGGTCTTCCCGGAAGACCCTTTAAGCTATCTGGCCCGAAAGGGGACGTAACAGCTGAGAACCCCCCTCCTCCCGGATGTGGTCGCTTCTGAAGCGGCCACCTGGGCATCCAGGAAATAAAGTCGAAAATGCCTCCCCATATTGGCCTCACAAGGAGGGGTGAAATTCGCTACTACGACCCGCTACCACTTTGGCGCCACCCCGGCAAAGCATACGGGTCTCCGTGGTTAGGACCGGCTCAAAGCGGGGGATCATCAAAGACCTACCTAGGGTGTAACACCCACTGGAAGGTTTCCTCAGAGCTGGCGACCGCTGTGTTCTTCGCGGTACCTTTTGCTAATCCGTACTGGCGCGCCTGGCCCTAAACCGGCAACGCTCAATAGCGTTGCTAGTAAAATGAGGGGGGCGAAACGGTCGCTTCGGATTTACCCGTCCCTCAACGGGTATTTTGGTTTCCATCATCGACAATGCATTTAAGATACTAAGTCTAAGATCCGTACAGCGACTGTAATCATATGTGACTATCACCTAACGCCTAACATATCAGATTTCGGCATTGCCTGCCAAATCACTCAAATAAAACATACGATAAGTTATTACTGTATAAAAATTGAGATTTTATTAATTTTTTAATAACAATAGACAAAAATACTGTAACTTTTTTTAATAGATGATAAAGTCATAGAAATCAAACCTTTCCATTTTAACGTTCTTTATTCCATATTTATATCTGGCAAAGTACGTCATCAAAGTTAATTTTGCTTATCTGCTCACGTATTGTGCTTGTCCTGTTAAGTAATATAAGTATAATTTTTTAAAGATTACAAGTTAGTGTTAAGACTTTGATAATATACACAAAATTTTACATTGTAAATGTATGAATAAAATCAAATAATAAACAATATATTAGTCAAAGTCACTTACTGGATCATTTGCTCATTTCGTAACGCTATGACATCATCGTTTGAGCTTTAATACAAGGTGTGCATCAGGAGGTGTGCAAAATAATTATAAATTAAAGATTATCTATATATATAATTCTCTTCGTGGTCGGACCCTGCGAGACAAGCTGCAAGTATGTTCAACATATACTAATTTTAGAAAGCAGCGCACCAAATTACTCCACCAATGCATCAAAAGGTGTGCAAATTAAAAATGCGCTGTAAAAAAAAATATATGACGTCATTGTTTTCGCTGATATTTTAATTTGTAAAAAGGGAACAATGTAAAAAGTTATAAAATACTTTGTGTACATTTCAGAAAGTTTAATATTTCGTATTGATCAAACAAGGACAAGTTAGTTGGGATTTTGAAAAAGGTGGGCGCCGTAGGCACCCTAAAAAAATGCATTTCTTCAAAATAAATAGATTTCAGCTGAACACTTCCGTCATTTTTTACGGGTGATACTCCGCGGATCTCTCCAGAGTTCCTTCTTTTCATTCACTCACAGGCGTTTGCCCAAACCCACCCCATTTTGACAACTGTGTCTTTCAGGAAGTCTTCACCCGTCACTAAATCATTAGTGGCGTATGCTACGCCGCGGGTCATCTAGTAAACAATATAATGTCATTGTTTGAGCTTATATTTTACTACAAGGTGTGCATCAGGAGGTGTGCAAAATAATTATAAATGAAAATTATTTTTGAAAACGTACAACAATTCATAGCATTTAAAAATGCGTGTGGTGTTTCTCACAGTAAAAAAATATATTATACGACTGGGGGGAGGGGGGCGGGCAACTCCCTGCTATGGCTCTTGTACCATATCGGGCTCTATAATGGACAACTTTTGTTTATTTCAAAAATTATTTTTCCTTGGGCATCCCACTGCCACAGCTTGCAAGACTGCGTTTCAACCACTTTTTTGGGGTGCCCTAACAGATGCTGCCTTTGTGGACTCTCCCCTTTCGATCTCTATTGACAAAGAAATAACTGTTTTTAACTTTTTTGTAATGTAATTTGTATAACAGTGATAAATATTATATCTAGATGGAACTATATACATTTATATGAATTTAACATACCGTATATACTCGTTCTATAGCCCGTTCGTTCATACGCTGACCCCCCCCGCCCCACTTTTGGAAGGGAAAAGTATTAAAAGTGTATAACCCGATCGCAAGCCGACTCCCCAAAAATAATAGGACAGCTTTAAAAAAATGGTACATATTTTTTTTAAACTACAAGCTAAATCGGTCATTATGATTGTTTACTTTGTACTGCCTATCTTTGTCTTTCTGCTCTTTGTTAAGCAAGAGTTAACGGTATTTAAAAAAAATTAGTTGGTAAACAGTGACGAAAGCGCGTACATTAAAATCCGTGGTTGAAAACAAAATTTGTAAAACAATTTATTAAAACGTTCACAAAAATAAATAAAATGATTAAATAAGGTAAATGCTGATTTTTGATAATATATTATAGCTTCTGATAGAGCTGTCGAATCTTGTAGAATGTAGAAAAGGACATTGATAACAACACCGATATTCAATATCCATGCAGAAATCACCTATGACCCGCTCATAAGCCGACCCCCCACACTTTTTCCCCTAGATTTTGTCCAAAAAAGGTCGGCTGGCGAACGAGTATATAAGTAAAATATAATTAAATTAAATTGATATCATATATGTATATTTAAATGATACAACTTACACGTACTTCAAAATGACAAAATATAATGATTAATTTGAATCAAAGTAATACAACATTTTGTTATATCAAAATGACACAATACATATTAAGACTATATCTACTGACACTATAAATATTTGTATCGGTATCCTTCCGTCTCGCGAGACGGTGGTGCATCACCTTTGAGTTGGGTTACATTTCCTCGAGTGGCTGTGCAGTCCTATCCTTGAGTGACAGTCTTTACCACAGATTTTACATATGAGTTCTGTGCTTCCAAATGTTTAGGCCTTTTCTTAGCTCTTGTGTCTGTAGCCTCCTCCATCATTCGCTCCTTGGCTACTATGACACCTTCTTTGACAACTGTGCGCCACGTAGATCGGCCTTCTGCCTTACACTCCCAATCGCTTATGCGTATTCTGGCTGCTTTCCTGTCCCTTTGGCAGACATCTTTAAATCGCAGACGTAGGCGACCTGTCTTACTCTTTCCCGATGCCAGTTCTCCATATAGGAGGTCCCTGGTGATGCGGCCAGAGCTCATTCTTTTAACATGTCCTAGCTATCTGAGGCGTCTTTCACTAAGGATTGAGAACATGCTTGGATATTGGCACGCATTAGGACATCAGTATTAGGCACTTTGTCTTGCCATTTAATGATGTCAAGGATGCGACGCAGGCATCTCAAGTGGAAGCTATTAAGTGGTCCATGTCTTGCTCTCGTATAGCAGTGAACTAGTGACGCAGGCTCTATAAACACACAGTTTGGTTTTCTCTGTTAACTTGGTGTTTTGCCAGACCCGTTTATTTAATTTAGCCATTGTGGCAGCTGCCTTGCCAATTCTACTGTTTATTCCCTCTTCAATGGACAGTGTATTGGAGACCTTGGAACCCCAAGTAGGTGAAGCTGTCCACAACCTCCAAGTTTTCATTGTCGATACTGATGGTAGGAGGAGAACGTGTGTCTAGGGCCATGATGTTTGTCTTTTTCAAGCTGATTTGCAGACCAAATTCTTTGCAGGCTTTGGAGAAGCCTGACACGAGTTGTTGCAAACCAGTTTCTGTGTGTGCTGTAAATGCCGTATAAGAGTATCTCACGAATTAGGACATCTGTCGTTTTTGGTCTTTGCTCAGAGGCGGGCAGTGTTGAAAAGTCCTCCATCAGCTCTGTTGTGTAACCAGATTCCATCACTGCTATCCTTGAATGCGTATCGAAGCAGTACAGAGAAGAATATTGCGAACAATGTTGGTGCAAGTACAACTCCGCTGCTGACTGGAAAGGGTTCTGATATAGCTCCATCGAACTGCACTGTGCCCTGCATATTTTTATGGAACTGTCTGATGATGGCAAGTAGGTGTGGGGGACAGCCGATTTTTACCAGGATTTGGAATAGCCCTTTGTGACTGACGAAATCAAAGACTTTCGTAAGGTCCACAAAGGCAATGTAAGGTGGCATCTGTTGCTCTCTGCATTTTTCCTGGAGCTGCCGTATGGAGAAAACCATGTCTATGGTAGACCGACCAGCCCAGAAACCGCACTGAGATTCTGGATAGACACGGGATGCTAGACTCTGCAAACGTGTTAGTTTTACACGGGGGAAGGCCTTTCCTACAATACTAAGGAGTGAGATGCCGCGATAATTATTGCAATCCCTTCTTTCGCCCTTGTTTTTATTTTTTGTCAATATATTTGCATCCTTTAGGTCTTGGGGGATAAAGCCCTGTTCCCAGGAGACGGAGAGAAGCTCTTTTAATGGTTGGACTAATGATGCCTTGCCACTCTTCAGAGCTTCTGGTGGTATGCCATCATTCCCAGGGGCTTTTCCACAAGCTAGGCTGTCAATTGCTTTGCTCAGCTCTTCCTGCGTGGGCAGGATATCAAGTTCTTCCATGAGTGGCATATCGGGGATGTCATCTAGCGCGATGCCGGAGACTGTGGTAATACAGTTCCAGATAATGCTCAACCCACCGTTTTAGCTGTAATGCCTGGTCTTGGATAATTTCTCCACTTTTAGACATTGGGGGTGGGGGGGGGGAATTTGGACGTCAAAGGGCCAGTTGCTTTTTTGATATTTTCGTACATGGCTTTTGTCATTGCCCATGTCTGCGGCTGATTGTATGCTGGAGCAGAGGTTAAGCCAGTAGGTATTGACACATTAGCGTGCATCTCTTTGGGCATGCGACTTGGCTGTTTTTTTAAGACATGCAGCCTGTCGGGTGTGGGCTTTTCCTTGTAGGCCATATGAGTTTTCCTTTTGGATTCAGTCATATTCTTAGTGTGTATGCCCCAACTCTCTGTTCAACCCCGGAAGAGAAGGACAAGTTCTAGCGAGCTTTGGACCAGGCAATAGCCAGCATCTACAAAGACGAGGAAATCTATCTCCAAGAAGATTTCAATGGTAGAGTGGGGCGCGACCACGAAGCCTGGCCCACATGCCTTGTACTCTTTGGAAGAGGAAAGATAAATTAGAATGGACAGAGGCTTCTGGAACTGTGCTGCTCACGAGGCTTGTGTGTTACCAACACTTTCTTCAAATGCAAGGATATACACCAAGTATCTTGGAGAAACCCTCGATCTCACCAGTGGCACCAGCTGGACCTCATCATCACCAGGCGTGCACAACTAGCTAGCGTCCTTCTAACCCGCAGCTATCACAGCGCCGACTGCGACACGGAAAGCAAGGTACGAATAATGAGGAAAACTCGTACCACCCAAGGAGAAAAAGGATGTCCACGCATCAACACCTTCTGCACGAAAGACCCTGTGAAAATGCAGCTGTTCACTTTAAAAATTAAGGAAGGTCTCTCAAAGACGTCCCATGCGTCACCATTGACTCCAAATGGACGCATCTCAGAGACACGATCTATACATCAGTATTGAATGCCTTTGACAAGAAATCTCACAAAAACACGGACTGGTTTGATGAATATTGGGACGAGTTGAAACTATAAATATCTAAACTCTATCTAATGACAATATAAATATTGAAACTATATCTAATGACACTATTAATATTTATTTAACATATGATACTATACATATTTAGACTATAATAATCGACACAAATATTTAGACTATAATAATCGACACAAATTCCATGCACATCATGGTGACACAACAAAGCGTTGCACATAATTATTTTAAAGATGTCCATTGGTACAGATAAAAAATATTGTTGTGAATGGCCTTCCTGTACTAATGGCGTCATAAGCCTATGAAAGCAAGTTGCCATCAAAACAAACTTTAATACTAGTTAAAAGCTTGAAGTAACTTTCGCATGTTTTCTATACAGACGCTCCTTCTATGCAGAAGATAATTGCGCCCACAGACCATGACAGATGATCTATTGGCAAGTGATGCAGCGTTCACGGGCCACGGCGTTGTGGGTTCCACGCATTACTCAGCCACCTAACTAGTGTTTGGTACCCATTCGGAGCTGGGTGACTCAGGGACGACCTAGGCCCCGGGAACAAATCCTTGCCTTCACATAGATTCGAACCCGTGACCATCGGTACGCTAGTCGAGCGCACTGCCAATCGACCGAATACTATGAATAACAGTATTATGATACATTTAAATACATGTGTTGTTGTGACACAAGTGACTGGGAATGCAAAGCAGAAGACCGATCTACGTGGCGCACAGTTGTCAAAGAAGCCGTCATTGCAGCCGAGGAGCGAAGGATGGAGGAGGCTACAGACAGAAGAGCTAGGAGAAAGGCCAAAACATTGATACGCACAGAACTGGTGTGCAAAAGCTTTGGTGAAGACTGTCACTCAAGGATAGCACTTCTCAACCACACGAGGAAATGCAAGCAAACCCAACGGTGATGCACCATCGTCTCTCGAAATTGATGGGTACCGATGATGATGATGATGATGACGATGATGTGACAGAAAAAAGATAATCTCAAATTAAAGTTTAAACTAACTAATTAATTGTTAATCATTAAAAATTAATGTTTTGATTCATAGCTAAAACATGCCAGAAATATAATCATTTATCTCCCTTAAAAAGACATTTTTTTCTCTCCTTTGATAATTCCTTCTTTGAAATAAAATAAAATCCCTAATATTAGTAAATGTGTTTTATTGGGAATCCTCTTTCAAACAATGTTGGTTCCTTAAGCCTGATAACATATAATACATTCTATTAGTTAATAAATAATACTTTCATTGTTGAATCATTGATTATAAGGATGGAAAGGAAGAGACAGTTCGTTCGGAATGGAGTCAGCAATAGCGTTTTCATATACATATTACAAATTGAAGGATAACTAAAATTATTTATATGTTTAATAATAAAATGTAAAATGATAGTTTTTATCTGCCAGATAAGATGGCAATAAAAAAACAGTAACTATTTTTAATTAATTTTCTTTCTTAAGTAATATTTATCTGTATGTAGCAAAATGCATTAGAAAAACCACACTCACACACACATTTCAAACGAAACGAAAAGAGAAACTTTATAACACAAAGTAATAAAGAAATCATTATTGTTTCCATATGGCATGAATAGGTTAAAAATTTAACAAAATACAAATTGAAAAAATAATTAACACCATATTTTTTTTAAAAAATCGTTCTTGGCTGATACATTATTTTCATGCACATCGTGTCGGCTGCGCTGTTATCTCAAAGTAGAAAACACTACATTATTATTTTTAATAGTCGAATATAATTTTAATAATCATAATTGTCACCCTAATGATACGGAAATAACGTTTTAAAAAAGGAACTTACATTTTTAAAACAACCATCCACCAAACCCAACAAATATATCCATCAATCCATCATCTGTCTGTCTGTCTGCGGTCTGTGTCTAATCTATCTATCTAACCATGCATCCATCCAGCCACCCATCCACCCATCTATTCATTTATCCATCCGTCCGTCCGTCCTTCCACTCGTCCGCCTGCCTGTCTGTTTATCTGTCTCTCTGTCTGTCTCACTGCCTGTCTGCCTGTTTGTTAAATCTTATTTATACACTTCGTTAGGTACATGGAACTTGACAAGAGCATACATTATAATACTAACATTTCATTTTAGACACGTTTCAGACAGCGTTAATATTTTCTTTTTTATACATATCTGCCATTTAGTGTTTTTAAAAAAAATCTCTCTATATAATTCACCACAGCGAGTATGTGCAATGAAGCATGACGAATGACTCTCGCTGGGGTCGACTAATAAGTTTGTTGTTGGCATGTCTCGAGACCAACAATGGGTATTGAGTTCGCGTGTGTTGTTCCTTCACAGAATAACATGTGATTCGTAGTGTAGAGGTTATCACGTCCGTCTTAAACAAGGAAGGTCCTGGGTTCAAGCCCCAGCGAAAACTTTATTTTTTAATTTTTAAAAAATGTGTTTGTTTCCGTTCTTGTCCAGCTTTTTTGCAAACATGGCTGAACCTCGCTAGGGTTGGCCAATCACAGTTTATGGTTGGCAAGCTAGGGAGGTGAAGGGGTGGGTAGGTAGATGACCACTTTGCGAATGTATCAAGACCAACAATATGTCGGCTGTTCCCCCCCCCCTCTTTCCACAGACGTTCACTCGCGTTGTTTTGATTTCTTAGTGCTGTAGTTTGTGTCCGTTCATACCCCCTTTCTTTGTAATATCCATGGGCAAGTCTGAGGCGTATGCTACGCCGCGGGGCGTATCAATTATATACAATTTTATTATACTTCTACCTCTTGATTCAAAAGAAGGATTGTTTAGGGCTTTGCTCACACCTGGGGTAATGTTAATAAATGTAGCCAACGACCTCACAAGCTGTCAACAAAAGATTTTTTTTTAATTTTAGGCTCACATTCACCAGCTCGCGACCTACATTTGAAGCGATGTTTACAAGTGGTGTGTTGTATGTTATAAACAATATACATCTATATACAAATAATTACATAAATTTTAGAATAGTTCCTGAACAATTAAAAATACATGTAGTTTTAAATAAAGAACAATATATGATTTAACGTGAAGCAGGAATGCTTCACGTAAATCGACACAGCCTTGACCTCTGACATCCCAAGCACAGTGAGCTGCACAATTGAAATTAGCAAAGGGGGTTACTAATTTCACGATTGTCTTATCTATTTCAGGCGATCTTTCTATACAGGACGATACCAACAGATAAAGCTGAAGGTTAAAACTAAGAAGAGTTGGTTTGCCACTTTAGAGCGATAAGAGTTAATACACAGAAGAAATATAATATGTGGTGGAGCTTTTCACTTGAAATGGATGGGGTTATATTGTATAGGGTAATTGGCCAATTACAGATGCATATCACATAAACTTAATTTACATCTTGATTTCTCTGAATGAAAATTCAAATTGCATATGTTGATAACACATAAAAGCAAATATTATAATTTATTGACAAATTTTTTACCAGATAAGATGGCAATAAAAAAACAGTAACTATTTTTAATTAATTTTCTTTCTTAAGTAATATTTATCTGTATGTAGCAAAATGCATTAGAAAAACCACACTCACACACACATTTCAAACGAAACGAAAAGAGAAACTTTATAACACAAAGTAATAAAGAAATCATTATTGTTTCCATATGGCATGAATAGGTTAAAAATTTAACAAAATACAAATTGAAAAAATAATTAACACCATATTTTTTTTAAAAAATCGTTCTTGGCTGATACATTATTTTCATGCACATCGTGTCGGCTGCGCTGTTATCTCAAAGTAGAAAACACTACATTATTATTTTTAATAGTCGAATATAATTTTAATAATCATAATTGTCACCCTAATGATACGGAAATAACGTTTTAAAAAAGGAACTTACATTTTTAAAACAACCATCCACCAAACCCAACAAATATATCCATCAATCCATCATCTGTCTGTCTGTCTGCGGTCTGTGTCTAATCTATCTATCTAACCATGCATCCATCCAGCCACCCATCCACCCATCTATTCATTTATCCATCCGTCCGTCCGTCCTTCCACTCGTCCGCCTGCCTGTCTGTTTATCTGTCTCTCTGTCTGTCTCACTGCCTGTCTGCCTGTTTGTTAAATCTTATTTATACACTTCGTTAGGTACATGGAACTTGACAAGAGCATACATTATAATACTAACATTTCATTTTAGACACGTTTCAGACAGCGTTAATATTTTCTTTTTTATACATATCTGCCATTTAGTGTTTTTAAAAAAAATCTCTCTATATAATTCACCACAGCGAGTATGTGCAATGAAGCATGACGAATGACTCTCGCTGGGGTCGACTAATAAGTTTGTTGTTGGCATGTCTCGAGACCAACAATGGGTATTGAGTTCGCGTGTGTTGTTCCTTCACAGAATAACATGTGATTCGTAGTGTAGAGGTTATCACGTCCGTCTTAAACAAGGAAGGTCCTGGGTTCAAGCCCCAGCGAAAACTTTATTTTTTAATTTTTAAAAAATGTGTTTGTTTCCGTTCTTGTCCAGCTTTTTTGCAAACATGGCTGAACCTCGCTAGGGTTGGCCAATCACAGTTTATGGTTGGCAAGCTAGGGAGGTGAAGGGGTGGGTAGGTAGATGACCACTTTGCGAATGTATCAAGACCAACAATATGTCGGCTGTTCCCCCCCCCCTCTTTCCACAGACGTTCACTCGCGTTGTTTTGATTTCTTAGTGCTGTAGTTTGTGTCCGTTCATACCCCCTTTCTTTGTAATATCCATGGGCAAGTCTGAGGCGTATGCTACGCCGCGGGGCGTATCAATTATATACAATTTTATTATACTTCTACCTCTTGATTCCCCCCCCCCAAAAGAAGGATTGTTTAGGGCTTTGCTCACACCTGGGGTAATGTTAATAAATGTAGCCAACGACCTCACAAGCTGTCAACAAAAGATTTTTTTTTAATTTTAGGCTCACATTCACCAGCTCGCGACCTACATTTGAAGCGATGTTTACAAGTGGTGTGTTGTATGTTATAAACAATATACATCTATATACAAATAATTACATAAATTTTAGAATAGTTCCTGAACAATTAAAAATACATGTAGTTTTAAATAAAGAACAATATATGATTTAACGTGAAGCAGGAATGCTTCACGTAAATCGACACAGCCTTGACCTCTGACATCCCAAGCACAGTGAGCTGCACAATTGAAATTAGCAAAGGGGGTTACTAATTTCACGATTGTCTTATCTATTTCAGGCGATCTTTCTATACAGGACGATACCAACAGATAAAGCTGAAGGTTAAAACTAAGAAGAGTTGGTTTGCCACTTTAGAGCGATAAGAGTTAATACACAGAAGAAATATAATATGTGGTGGAGCTTTTCACTTGAAATGGATGGGGTTATATTGTATAGGGTAATTGGCCAATTACAGATGCATATCACATAAACTTAATTTACATCTTGATTTCTCTGAATGAAAATTCAAATTGCATATGTTGATAACACATAAAAGCAAATATTATAATTTATTGACAAATTTTTTAGGAAAAAGTATCTATATATATAATTCTCTTCGTGGTCGGACCCTGCGAGACAAGCTGCAAGTATGTTCAACATCTATATATATAATTCTCTTCGTGGTCGGACCCTGCGAGACAAGCTGCAAGTATGTTCAACATCTATATATATAATTCTCTTCGTGGTCGGACCCTGCGAGACAAGCTGCAAGTATGTTCAACTGATACTAATTTTAGAAAGCAGCGCACCAAATTACTGCACCAATGCCTTACAAAGTGTGCAAATTAAATATGCGCTGTAAAAAAAATTATATGACGTCATTGTTTTCGCTGATATTTTAATTTTGTAAAAAGGGAACAATGTAAAAAGTTATAAAATACTTTGTGTACATTTCAGAAAGTTTAATATTTCATATTGATCAAACAAGGACAAGTTAATTGGGATTTTGAAAAAGGTGGGCGCCGTAGGCGCCCTAAAAAGTGAATTTTTTCAAAATAAAAAGATTTCAGCTGAACACTTCAGTCATTTTTTACGGGTGATACGCCGCGGGTCTCTCCAGAGTTCCTTCTTTTCATTCACTCACAGGCGTTTGCCCAAACCCACCCCATTTTGACAACTGTGTCTTTCAGGAAGTCTTCAACCGTCACTAAATCATTAGCGGCGTATGCTACGCCGCGGGTCAGCTAGTATTAACTAAACGGCAAAAAAATGTATATCATGGTCAGAATATCGAAGCATTTAAGAACTGCAACACATTCTGGGTTACATTCCAGAAAGAAGAGTCTGATAACATGATCCAGTTGTTCTAATTAACTCAGCTCATCAAAACGTTAAAAATATCTTGTTTGGAATCAACATTATCATCATTAACTACCGAATTCAAACTATCCACTATTTGTTGTATTAGCCCGTCAACCATTTCAATTTTCTGTCAAGTTGCTGTCCTAAAGGAATCAGTATCAATGATAACATGATTATAAACCACGGTCATCTTTTTGCTTCTTGACAGATCGCAGCAGGCATATTTTCGTTTTTCGCTGCTGATATTTAGATTTTTTTCTTGCCGTGTGGCATAATATACTATTATTGAACAGCGACTATCTATAACGGAACACATACATTGGCAACTAAAGTCAAAATTTGACATTCGTGCTAAAAACATAAACAGTAATAAACGGTTTTAGATAGTGATAGAGTGTTTTGAGTATTTCTGGTATTTAAAAAAATTATGTAAAAATTAAAATAAATGTATAGTAATTATTAAAAAAATATAAGAAAACAGTTTAAAATGTTATTGCTGATCATATAAGTAGATAAATATCTAATTTTAAAGGTAAAAGTTTTCAGCGATTCTTTTCGTGAACTGCCCAACCACATAATCAATATGTATTTGGAATGTTATGAAAAGCACACTTTTTGTCCGAATTAACAAAAATAAAGCCTGGCTTCACTACAAAAGTTACCAAACACGTCAATCGTCTTTACAACTTAAGGTGTGTTTTTCGAACTTAATTATGACTAATCTGAATTCCAACGCATCAACCATAAACCTTTAAAAAGGCATGAACTTTTACACCTATGAAAAAAATTTAAGCGTAATCAATCATCTCTTTATGAAATGTTGCTAGACCAAGCAGTGAACGCTTGGGAAATATGCAATATTTCCAGGATGATATAATGGATTTGGTTAATTTTATCATCTGATATATCTGTAGCATAGATGGTTTCGCTCAGTGCAATGCACATCCCCTAGCTAAGCCACTGAATATAGGTAACGTTATATTTTCTGGTGGTTGTAAATTGTATGAGGAAAGGAATTGACACTGGAACAGTTTTTGAACCACTGAAGCGTAGAGCTGTGTACAACTGTGTTAGTGTGTACACACGCATATACAACATGACTTCGAGGCAGCTGTTACTGGAACTAAGCCAAGTTTATAAGACCAGATTAAAACGAATGAATGTAAACTTATTTTGGAACAAAACATAAAAAAAATATAATTTATATGGCAAGTACTTCTCATTAAATGTTGTATTTATAGTGTGATACTATCAAACTGAATGAGTTTTTGCAATTTATGTATGAATTCTAGGCGATTGACTTAAGTTACAACCAAATAAATCGTATTCAAGTAAACCTGTTTTTGCCAGGTCGTTATTATAAAAAGTCAGCATCATCGCTGGAAAGATTTTTTTTTCCTTTTTTTCTCTAAAGATTAAGGTGTAATATTTACATTCATATGTATAAATGTGTGTTTATGTTATCAATTTGTAAGTCGTTAAATTAACTAAATTCTTCATATCGTCCTAAGTGTACCTATATTCCGGGCCTGCGTTTAATTTTTAAAAATTGTTTTAAAATTAAAGTAAAAAAATAAATTTTGACTCGTTGATTTTGTCTGTAAAAACATTACATTTATAAGAAAAGCCGGAATTATGTGCTGTTTTGAGTGCAAAATACGATGATGGTAAAAATCGATGACGTTTTATTGTTTACCAAATTGGAAATGGAGAACAATAAGCCGTTGGTTATGAGCTAATATCCATAAATGACGTCAAGCGATTTTGGCTGATTTCCCCCCCCCCTCCGCCATCGTCACAAAAACTTACCCCCCCCCCACCTTTTTTTTTCTCCAATATTACGTCACAAAACTTTGACACCCTCATAAAAGCCTTCTTTTCTATATGAAAAAGAGCATGTTTAAAATCACTCTTTTGTCTTTTTAGTATGTATTTAGTGTAAGGCTCCACTCTAATATCGTGGGATGCGTGAAGGCATGTAAAAACGTCATTAAATAAATTGTAAACAATCAAATAGTTTAGAGGGTTTAGAGGAATTTTTATTTAGAACTGCTCTTTTTGATGTGACGTCTTATTTCTTAAACACCCCCCCTCTCCCTCTCGTCACAAATCGTCACATAAGTGTGACCCCCTCGCCACAGGTGTCTGACGCTAGTTATGGACGGCTCCTATGTGTCCGAAATTCCATAAAATCCGAACGGAAAATTCGATGGTGTAATATTGTTTCACATTTTAAATTTTATTTACTTTAAGATAAGTAGTTTAAAATAAAAATCTTTATTAAATAACTTGGCCATTACTTATCCAGTTTGACTAATTTCTAATGATGGAATAAAATATTTATGAAGTCTCTAATATCTCAAAAGTATTGCACACACACACACACACTCAAAACAACAACAACAAAAAAAACCTCCCATAAATAGCTAACAAAAAAACAATTATATAATTAAAAAGTCCCTAACTGAATATCAGTTTATAATCTTAATCTGGCCCCCGCATATTATTACTTTAGGGAATACGGCCCCGTTTGTAAACATTACGTACAACCCTGTTTTAATTAAGGACTGTCCATAATGTCTGGTGGGGGCTATTAAAGGTAGGATATATAAAGGTAGGACTTTAACGGCTGTGCTGTTAAATTATTATATATTAGGACTGTTGACTGTTACAAGATAATTATTATTAAGGTATTGCTATTAAAGGTAGGATGATACAAGGTACACATATTTAAAGGATGTCTATTAAAGTAAGTTATGACAATGACAAACAATCAGCAACAAGTGTCTTTTAGAAAAAAACTATGTGTCATAATGTCAAGACGTGTTTTATGTGAAATTGAACCCAAGATATTAGATACGGGACATAAAGTTGTATATAGATTACATTAATACAGAGCAATACCCGATTATTTGATTACAAACTGGCCGTTCTCTAGCACAACTTCTTTTCTTACTCATGCCCTCCCTATCTTACTGAACTTTTGTCGGTCTACTCACCCACTCGTCAGCTACGCTCTTCTGCAGACACACGCATTCTCTCTGTTCCTAAGACACGCACAAAAAAATTTGGTGAAAGGTCGTTCTCTTTTTGTGCAGCCAAACAATGGAATACTCTACCATTACACATCCGTAGTATTCAAACAACCAAGTCCTTCAAGACTGCACTTAAGACACATCTTTTCAAAATATATTTTGCAAATTAATGAAACAACAATTCTTTTAATGATTAACGTTGCTTTTTGTGTTATGTACTGTAATTAATGTTGTTGTTATGGTATGAATGCTAATTTATTATTTACTAGTGTATCATCCATAAAAAATGACGGAAGTTTTCAAAATGAATACACATCAGATTAAAAAATAACGTAATACAGAACTTTTATTTAATTAATTTATTTTTATTTGATTCATTTATTATCATATTGAACAATTTTATGCGGAACGTTCGAAAAGTGTTATTTTTGGTGCAGTAATTTGGTGTGCTGCTTTCTAAAATTAGTAGCGTCACGGACAGACAGACATGACAGACGTGACAGAGATTGCAAATCATTATGTTATATTGATTATACACAATAAACAACAATACACAATAGTTAAAGACATACGATATCCATGACAATTTGAACAATATCCAGCCTGTGTGGTGATGATAAAAAGAAAAGTTGTAAAAAAAAATTTTTTTTAAATTGCCAGACGGAGTGATGAGGCTTGCATATAAATCTTGTTTAAGAACAAACTAGCGGGAAATAAAAATTGCCTTGCGTTTCTTTAATGATATTTAAGAAACATATATACGTCAGTGCCAAAGGAATGAACATATTTACAAAAAAATATTGTACATCATATTACTAAGCTTTCTTTTTTTATATTCCTCTCTATAGTTTGTTTCAAAAAGGTCACCCTCAATGAAACGTTTTAAAAAAGTACACCTTAGTTCTATTTTATTTTTAAAACACAGAAAATGTATGAGCCTTTTGTAACCAACAGTCACTGCTTATTTGTACCGTGTAAAAGTTAACTATTCGAAATATAGGTCAAAGTTCGTATCACTGAAACCACATCGGTTGAGCTGTTCCTAATCCTTATTGTAGGTCAAAGTTTGTATCACTGAAACCAAAAGGATTTAATAGTTCCTAATCCTTATTATTCCGCACAAACCCGGTCTAGCGAAATCAATTTCCATGTTGACAGAAAGTTAATAAATAAATTTTTAAAAAATTAAAAACGCACAGGAATCTCCCGTGTAAGAAAGCGTAAATTGTGGCGATTTGTGTTATATTTAGATGCAGACTGCGTTGTTCGAGGTCTAACAACGAAAGCTGGCAGTGATAGAAGTTTCAAGCGCCTGTCGTTTTTTTTTCTTGCATATATATATATATATATATATATATATATATATATATATATATATATATATATATATATATATATATATATATAGATATAACTAGAAAAAATATACCCGCGCTTTTAAAGCGGGAGTGTACTGCCTCAAAAGGTTTATTACGTAGTGTGAAAATATGCCTATAATTATTCCTTAAAAGTGTAAATATATGCAACGATTTAATTTCGATCTTCGGGTTATAATATAAATAAATTGTGTGTTGAGCTTACACGTAAGATTGCAACTTACAAATTGTCAGAAATATACATATGAAAAAGGTAATTATCTAATTCTGAGATAATTTTACGTAATATAAATAGTGCTATGAATCTTAAAATGCTATTCGAAACGTGTATTACTTTAATTTAAAATTCTGCATACAAACATTTCTCATAGCTATATATCAAATGTAGCAAGGGATTACATTCGGAATAAAAACAAATGTATTCTTTAATACGCTAATAGAGCTGAAGGGAAAGGAAGAAAGTCTAATGAAACTATAAAAATCAAACTAAATGCTTGAAAACTATTTTTATAAATATTTTGTTGTCTTTTTGCTAAAAACGCCTGTGAAACAAAGATATACATTTTAAGGAAAAAATGATATTGGTATCGTGGACAGAAATGTGTAAACATATTAAGTGAAAAAAATAGAGGTACAAAAATATTTTTAAAAACCGGGATTTTATAAGTGGACTAAAAAGAAGAAAATAATTTAAAACTTTTAAATTCAAGCACATTGATTTAATATGACTAAAACGTGGGGCGGGTGTTTGGTGTAAAAATTAAAGATTTATAATTTAGAAGGCAAAAGAGAGATCTATAAGTTAGAGAATGAGTGAACTGCATATGTTAAACCTCATAAGCCCCCGCCCGCCGGCCAGTTCGCGAAATGGCTAGGGTCGATTGGCCAAAGCCCGAATGTTGAATAATAAGATTTGATACTTTACATTGATTGTTAGTTACACATGATAAAAACCAGCTACTAAAGTGAAACTTAATAAGTTTCTTTAAAGCTTTGTTTGCAAATTCTTTCCCATTTCTTATCTATACAGACGCTCCTTCTATGCAGAAGATAATTGCGTCCACAGACTATGACAGATGATCTGTTGGCAAGTGATGCAGCGTTCACAGCCCACGGCTTTGTGGGTTCCACGCATTACCCAGCCGTCTAACTAGTGTTAGGTACCCATTCATTCGGAGCTGGGTGACTCAGGGATGCCCTAGGCCCCGGGAACAAATCCTTGCCTTGACATGGATTCGAACCCATGACCATCGGTACGCCAGTCGAGCGCACTGCCACTCGACCATCGCGTCCCATTGTGATTTTAGCACACGTGGAGCCCCTATGGTGGTGAAGATATCAAGTAGCTTGTAAGCAACTTCTTCTGCTGTTTTGCTTTTAAGAGGTCGCAATAGTGCAAACTTGGTTAAAGGATCCTGATAATTGAGTATAAACTTGTACTCGCCGTCAGGACTACTTTGCATGTCTATCAGATCCACCTGGCATCTCGAGTTAAATTCTTTAAATAACGAAGTTTTAGATACTAGACCTCTCTTAGGATTATATAATTTTGATCATGCATGGCTTGCATAAGCGAAGAGAGAATGTAATGACTTCTTGGATGGCATTTTTGTACTTAGTTTGTAGCTCGTTTTCCACCCGTGTGTGACCTCCATGTCCAATTTTCAAGTGAGTATCGTGCAGTAAGTCGAACAGTTCTTCTGAATACAGATAGTAAGAAATAACTCTATTGTCTCCTGTTACTGGCACAATAAGTCTTTCTTTACTGCAAACTTCAAGAAAATCTTATCTTTGTAGAAGACGATAGTCAACACTTTCTTTTTTCTTGGTTGCCTTAGCCTGTTTAACGTCTTCTATTAAAGCGATGTATTTCTGTTTGGTGAGGATCTCGCTATTATTGGCTTTTCCTTGTAAAGAAGCATTCAAAGTATCAGAGAATCTGGTTTTCATATCAAATGTTGTTTCCGCATTTTCATGATGTGCACTACCTTCACTCAGCTGAAAAGTTATAAATACGAGTAATACAGTAGTCACAATGAAACCACCATGTCAGAATATTAAGAACTAGTCACAATGTCTGGACCTTCTCCGAAAAGCAAAGACTAACGCTATAGTATCGTCACAGAGTGGCACCCTTTTACCTACCCAGTACACGCCAACACACCAGAAGCGACAGATGTGCCGCTAACCGGGCAGTATTCAATTTACCACATCGGGCTTTGGCCAAGGATACCCAGCCACTTCGCGAATTGGCCGGCCAAAGTCCGAATTACAATTGTTAGTTGTAAGTACTTCGGGCTTTGGCCAGACTTGTCGGCCACTTCGCGAATTGGCCGGCCAGTTCGCGAAGTGGCCTGACTTCGGGTTTTGGCCGTAACACACACACACATATATATATATATATATATATTTATATATATATATATTTATAAATAAATATATTAAAAATCAAATCTACATTAGGAATAAAGAACACGCAACAAATTTTCAGAAAAAAAGGTATAAGTGCTCTTCTTACGATTAAGTTTATTTGACTTGGGCCATTTATTTTCACATAATATTCACTCACATAATGAGTACATTTTTTAAATTAATTTGTGAGTTATTATAAACAACATAACAGAACTCTTAATTTAAAAATAAATTCCATTCAACGTGTGACAAATGTAATGAAAGAGTTTAACACATGTATAATATAAAGAAAGCACCAGTAAAAAAGCCACTTCTTTGTACCGCAAAGCCAAACCAAAAATGAATTTTATTATCATGAAATAACACAGATCAATTTATGATGCGTACACGAAAAAGTGCACACCGTAATTTGACAATAAAATATTTTTTAAAGCGGACCTCTCAAAATAAACTATTTGAAAAAAAGATACTGCACCAAAAATATCTCGATTTGAATAACCGCCTGAAGTTGTTCAATATTGAAATGAGATATAATATATTTCTCTTTGTCTCTAAATTTTCTGATTTTTTTATTTACTGCTTTCGGGCAAAGGGACAATTAAAAAACAAAAACTTAAACCATCTGCAGGGTAAAAGGAACCGTCCTGACAAATTTAGTCCCCGTCCGTCATTTGGTTTTTCCGTGATTGTGTAACTGAAATCTAAAAGTGAAACATACAAACATAAAAACATACACATACAAACATAAAAGATTCAAACACCCACTGAGCTGTATATATTAGATATATTATTATTATACTAGGTTGAGCTGCGGCGCCCACTTTTTTAAGGGCGCCTACGGCGTCCACCTTTTTCAAAAGCCCAACTAACTTGTCCTTGTATGATAAATACGTAATATTAAACTTCCTGAAATGTACACAAAGTATTTTATAATAGGGGCTGTAGGGCGCCTACGGTGCCCACTTTTTTTTGGTCAAAAGCCCAAGTAACTTATCCTTGTTTTAGTAGCGTCACGGACAGGACAGACAGGACGTGCAGTTAAAAATCGTGCGGTGATAAGCACTGTAAAAAAATGTTATATAAATACTTTGTGTACATTTCAGGAATGTTTCGTAATTATCATACACTAATTTTAGAAAGCAGCGCACCAAATTACTGCACCAAAAAAAAACTCTTCGAGTCAATCAGCACTGTTTACAAAAAAAATGCTGACGGCAAAGTTTTGTGCGTTGTTTGGTTAATGTTAATCTGGAAACCAAAATGATTATGATTTTTTAGTCTATATTTTCAATTTACAGAATGATGTCCCTCAGCGTTACGGCAGGATTATTGAGGGTAAATATATATTTGATGATGATGAAAATCTCTATGAAAATCACCGATACTCTCTTAAACAAAAAAAATAATTTTCGTTTAGAAATCTCATCTTATCTTAAATTATTTATAATGTTTTGCCTGCTAACAATCTTAAGTTCACATTTAACCCTTTTAAGTTTGTTGAAAGTTAACCACCATAGCTGCTGAGATTGCTTAGACACGTCTTTTATTGTTCATGGTTTTATAAGCGAACGGTTATATTATATGAAAGAGAAAAAAATTAAGGCAAACTTTAACGCAACTTAATAGGATCAAAATGAATTACTTTGTAAGTAATTAATTCACAGGCTATCAATTAAAACGCCATAAGAGGCGTGTCAACCAACGTATTCCTGATAAAATAGCTGCCAATAGCTTTTTTAAGCAATAGAATGCACGGGGATCACAGTTTCAATGACGTCAGGCACGTTAATCATAGTATCAATGCTAAAAGCCAAGGCAATCACGTATCAATGATTATAGCCACGGCAATTGCTTATCAATGATTGGTTGGTTGGTTGGCTTTCTTTATGTCTCGTGAGACGACGGAAGTTTCTGTGCTCCTGTGGGATCCTCGCGCATGGCCCTGCAGCTTCTGTTGTGGCTGTACAAGCCCACTCGCGAATGGCAGCCTTTGCCGCACTTCTGGCACTGAAAGGCAGCACCTGTGGTTGTCTGATTACCTCTCCTTTTCCTCTTTTGGCGGTCCGCGTCTGCGACCTGCCGCAAGTCTCTTTCTCCTGCTTCTAGCCCTGCAATCAACGCCTGTCTCCACCTGTGTCTGTCCCCAGGGAGTTCCTCCCAGCCATTTATGTCGATGCCAATAGATTTGAGGTCTCTCTTGCAGACATCTTTGAAACGGAGGTGAGGCCGGCCTGTAGTCCTCTTTCCTTTGGTTAGCTCAGAGTAGAGGATGTCCTTTGGGATTCTGCCATCCTCCATTCTGCGCACATGTCCCAACCATCTGAGCCGACGCTGGTGGAGAAGAGTTGTCATACTTTGTATGTTTGCCTGTTGTAGCACCTCATTGTTTGTGACATGGTCCTGCCAGGTGATTCCCAGCATGCGCCGGAGACAGCGCATGTGGAAGGCACTCAATCTCCTTTCGTGCCTGGAGTATAGGGTCCAGACTCTTTTTGAGAGCCTAGCCAGAGTTGTGGAGGCCTTGCCGATCCTTATGTCTAGGTCGGAATCAATGGACAGGTTGTTGGTGATGCTGGAGCCAAGGTATGTAAAGTGATCCATGGCCTCAAGTTGGCAACCATTGATGGTGATGTTGGGTGCCGCAGCACAAACTAGTATAGAAGATGTTGCAGACACAAAAAAGATGTGTTATTCATGTCACAGTTTTAACTTTTTAAAATATCATATTACAATATGTCTTTGTTTTTTTAAATATTTTTTATCTTTTCATTTTTAGAGAATCCTACCAAAATAATGGCTGACGTTGATTATTTTGATGACGACGAAGAAATCGAAAAAACTGCTGCAGATATTCCGAACTTCTTTAGAGGTGAGCTCATTGAGACTTAATTTCTATGCCAATTAGGCCCCTGTGTTGATAAGATAAATCTTAATGTTAATACGGAATCGGTCTATATTAATAAAAACCAATGTCTGTGTTAATAAGGCCTAAACAAGTCTCTTGGATATTTGGTGTTTTATTATTGAGTTCTATAGGTCCTGATTAGTGTGTTTGGTCACTTAATCTTCTTACATCATAAGAACTTTCATGAGCAGTTTCTGAAAAGCGGCATTTTTTAATAAATGATTTCTAATATCGTAAATATTTAATTGTTGCCATAACGAGTGTAACTTTATTTATTTTTGATTACATTGTTGTCACGTACTGGTCTTGCGCATTTAATTAAAATTTTCACTGTCTTTGACTATGACATAACGATAGATCACTCAGTTATTAAATTTGTTACAGTTAAGATGTAGTTAAGGTTGACATCTCTAGCTGGTACCTTTCCTCTACACTTTGAGAAATAGGTGTAGTTAAAGTTGACATCTCTACCTGGGACCTTGTCCCTACACTTTGAGAAAGAGGTGTAGTTAAGGTTGAAATCTCTAACTGGGACCTCGTCCCTACACACTGAGATAGAGGTGTAGAAATGAAGTAACACATTTTTCAGTAAAATTAATTTTTATTGAGTACACAATTACATGGAACTTGTTAAGGTAGAAGTAGTTGCTAAATCATCTGTTTCAGCAGATTTCCCTTTCACGTGTTAATAAGACTCAATGCAATTCAGCCTGTAGTTAAACTTGGCACTGTAAGGTCGAAGAACGTGACATAGCGGCCTTGTGGACATGAACGGGACTGCTAGTTAAAAAGATGTTTGTACTTGAATCGAAGGTACATTTTGGTTATGTACGGCCGCACATTGATGTTTCAATTCTTTCTGATGCGGCCCTCAAGTTTGCCCAACCCTGTCTTAGAACATTCGTCAGTTTGGATAAAGGAAATGGGGGCAAAGAATAGGTGGGTTACCCATCAACTGGTTCCCCCGAAAACATCAATGGGATTAGCAACTTGTTATTAGCGGAGTCATAAATATTTGAGTGATCATTAATGACTATGTTTTAAAGATTTTTAGACATGATTTGTCATTTGTCATACCGGGAAAGTTGTTTACTATTGTTTAGACCAGGGGTTCCTAACCAGTGGTGCATGCACCCCCAAGGGGTGCATGAGCAGGTTCCAGGGGGTGCATGAACCATTCAGAGAAAAAAGAAGAAAAAGAGGAAGAAAAAAAAGAAGGGAAAAAAAAAGAAAGAAAAACTGATAATCTGAAAATGTAAACCATAAGCAAGGCATGCCGCGTTAAAGGGCGCCCATATACAACCTTTTTTTTTACTCGATCATTCATCGTTCTGCGCATGTCGAAAATTGACGGAAAAACTTTCGCAAAATGAACGGTTCGCTCTACGTGTTGCTCGGAATTTCATGTTTTACGTCACAGTTTTCTAAAAATAATTTAATTTTGTCATAAAATACGTCAGATATATCTCTTCCGGTGACCCTCTAACTGTTTTGAGCGGATGTAAACTTTGGGATTTTTTTCCCTTCACTTTTATTGCTCTGTACGCTGCAAAGGTCTTTAAAACGTTAATTGTAAGCCATTATACGTCATTGAAACCTAAAATCTTGAGTTGAGCATCCAATTTTCGGTCATTAAAAACATCAACTTTGTCAGTTAAAAATTTGCCTGTGACCTGTACGACTTTCCGATTGTCATCACCCCCTCAAAATCGTTAATAAATAATAAAAAAAGAGAGAGCGATGGAACACAAAAGCCTCAGTGCTTCCACTGTGGAAACATCCTGTGCAATGACAACATGAAGCCTGTTAGACTACAAGAGCACTTGGAGAAAGTCCATCCATCCAATTCCAAGGACAGTGTTGAGGTCTTCAAGCAGAAGAGAGCTCGCTTCTTGACCTCAGGTACCTTGCCCAAGCTTGAATTTTCTTTGTCACAGAAATCTGCACTGGAGGCATCATTCAAGGTTGCATATCTTATTGCAAAGAACAAGAAGCCCCACACCATTGGAGACCTTTGGTGAAGTCTTGTGCTCTGGAGATGGTGGAACTGATGTGTGGTCACCAGCAGAGGAAGCAGGTTGAGAAAGTTCCTTTGTTCAATGACACTATTCATTCCAGGATTAGTGACATGGCTGCAGACATTCTGGATCAAGTCTTGTGCGAGATGAGAAGCAGTCCTTTTCCATTTAGCATGCAGCTGGATGAATCCACTGATGTAGCACAATGCAGTCAGATTCTTGTATTTCTGAGATATGTTCTCAGTGGATTGCTGAAGGAGGAATTTCTCTTTTGTAAGCCACTCCTAGCTACTACCAAAGCTGCTGATGTGATGCAGCTAGTCAGGGCATTCTTCATTGAAAACCAGTTTGACTGGACTTCAAGAATTTCTTCAATTTGCACAGGTGGTGCTCCCTCCATTCTCAGTAATAAGTCAGGATTTTCAGCACTGGTAAAGAAAGAAGTTCCAGATATTGTCACTACACAGTGTATTCTTCATCCTCAGGCACTGGCATGCAAAACTCTACCTCCAACCTTGAAGTCAGTTCTTTCTACTGCAGTCCAAGTTGTAAATTTTATCCGCTCACATGCATTGAACCACTGCCTCTTCAAGTTGTTCTGTCAGGAGGTGAGCTCTGAGAATGAAGTTTTGCTCTACCACACTGAGGTGCGCTGGTTGTCCAGGGGACGGATACTTTCTTGGTTAGTAGAACTGAGAGTGGAGCTTGCCATTTTCTTGCAAGAAAAAGAGATTGACCTTGCTGACAAGTTTGACTGTAAAAATTTCATTCATTACTTGGCATACCTGGCTGACATCTTCACCATCTTGAATGAGTTGAACACGTCTCTCCAAGGACCTGCCGTGACTGTAATGGATGCTACTGAGAGATTGCAAGCCTTTCTTAACAAAGTGCCACTATTCCAACGACGACTAGAAAAGTCCAACTTGGCCAACTTTCCACTCTTGGATGAAGTTGTAATATCTGGTGCAGAAGGAAGCACTGAGGGATCACTGCCTGACAACATCAAAGGGGAAATTTCAGAGCACCTTTCAACATTGCAAAGGTCCTTTGATGGGTATTTCTGTCAAGACATTGCTAGGAAAGATCGTTCCATTCGCAATCCTTTTCTCTGTGACTTGGACAACATTGATGACAGTGACTTTGCTAAAGATGACCTGATTGATTTGAGAACCAGAGAAGTATTGAGGAGTGCCTTCAGTTGCAATACCTTGATTGAATTTTGGTGCGCCCAGCTAGATTCCTAACCACATCTAGCCAGGAGGGCAGTACTGACTCTCCTTCCATTTACCACAACCTATCTCTGTGAAGCAGGATTCTCCACACCTTTGACGATTAAAACCAAGGAAAGGAACAAGTTGAATGCAGAGGATGACATGAAAGTTGCTTTGTCCAAAACAGTCCCCAAATTTAAATCGCTGATTGATCATAAGAAGCAGCAGATCTCTCACTAAATTCCCTGTTGCCTATGGTCAAAACTGTTGTGTTCCTAAAATAAACATAGTTTATTATGCATTTTCTGCAAGTTTCACGAGGGGGTGCATGAACTTTTTTGGGCATCTGAAGGGGTGCATGGACCTCAAAAGGTTAGGAACCACTGGTTTAGACGAAGCAATACAACTTTTTTTCAACCATAACTAATGAAGTAATATAACGTTTAACGTTTGCAAACTTTTTTAAGTACAAGTTGTAAGCAGTTTATGTCTCTGTCTGTGATTCAAATTAACATAGCATTAACATAAAAATTTTCAGATAAGTCCAGTTATTGGATATATGTTTTTAACATTTTAGTAGCAGTATTCTCTTGAATAATGGGATTTATTATTATAAGATTTCCGCCATGAAATGAGAAGAGTTTTGAATAAGAAGCTTAAAAAACAAGATAAACTACGTCAATCTATTAGCTGTTCCATCTTCTCTCTACATAAAAGTAAATTTAAATATCGACAAGAAACGAACGTACAACACATTGTGATCAAACCACAAACATTAATCTCTCTTTTTAAAACATTTTTGCTCGAACCCAAATATTAGTTGCACTACTAAATAAATTTTACGTTTATTAATCTTCTGCAGGTGACCATGAGACACTAATGCTTGAAAGCGAAGAATTCGAAGCCGACCTTCAGTCTTATTCTAAACGATGCCGTAAATATTTAAGTCACAAAGACTTCATTCCCGTCAGAGAATTCAACATCAGCCATCTGCCGACTCACTACCAGAAGCAGGAGATCCTTGATGTCGTTAGGGCCACTTCCTTCTTGGCTGTCAGAATCACAGTCAAGTTCATCAGCTATGCAAGACCTCAGTTTTTCCCAAACACGCAAGATCCCTATCCGTTCTATGACAATCGAGGTTGCACCTTGACCAGAATTGGAAGCGGTCGAGTGGACTACGTGGCCAAGTACACGGTAGACGACAACGGCCCGTGTCAGTGCTCACGTTGTAAAACATCGACCACACCCAGCAAAGTCTGGGGACGGATGTGGATCTACACGGCCACTCATGTCGTGTTTGATGTGGAGGAGGCCAAGAATTCCACGGCAAGGCTGTTTTACGACACGGAAGACAGTTCGTGGGTAGAAATTGAAGGCATGG
Source organism: Ampullaceana balthica (assembly GCA_944989445.1). Lineage (NCBI taxonomy): Eukaryota > Metazoa > Mollusca > Gastropoda > Lymnaeidae > Ampullaceana > Ampullaceana balthica. Next base: position 1,821,933 of record CALYLW010000070.1, on the reverse strand, counting down.
ATGTCTGGGAGACCCAAATAGATAACGATATGTGCCGATTGATTTGTGTGACTTGTGACGTTGAGCTGCTGGATAAACTGATACAAGGAGTTGAGATCTGGAAAGAGGCACGACGCACGGCAAATCAAGTTTTGAATCGTCCAAACACCGAACAAGACCTGGCCATCGTCGTCTCTCATCCACATGGCTGTCCCAAGAAAGTTTCAGTAGGGAGGTGGGTACACAAATTCGACGTGCGGACGTACGAGGTGGTGTACGCTTACACCGCCTGTACATGTCCAGGGAGCAGTGGAGCAGATGTGTACACATTGGCAGGGGATGGTCTGCTGTTCACACACACGCACAAGGGAGCCAATCGCGAGGGCGCTAACTATAGCGGGATCGGCGTTGACTTCCCTGGGGGATGACCATAATAAGACGCTATCTTAATTATACTAACGTGAAAGAATTTTAAAAAAAATTCGTTCAGCATGTGTGATATCCTTTTTTTTATCCTTGAAATAATTAACATTATTTTAGGGGAAATGACTGAAAATATTTTAATTAAGTCTTTTTAATGATATTCAGTGCATATATTTTTTCTATTAAATTTCTGTAATGAGTCTCACAATTCAATCATTTACAATAAACAAAAAAATTAAATTTTAAAAATAGTAAAATATTTTTATTCATAATTAAAGACTGTCTTTCAGGTTAGACTTCGTAATTGTTAGTTTGTTGTTATAGAAAAAAAAAGTCACGTATAAGATCTTTGTGGAAATGACTTCACACCGAAGTTCACATTTACTCGAGAGACAGTCTTTGTCCATGATGTGGCGATGGTGGACAAGAAATCAAAGATAAAAACTCATAAAGCCAAAATTTAGACCCTAAAAAGAATGTTAACAAATTTTTACAAAACGCACAAAAAAGTGACTACTACTTTGAAGTTTCTTTAAATGCAAGATGCAAATTTCTGCAATTAATTTGAGCAGTTGCTAAGATTCTGGTCTGGCTGTATTCACAATTGAAAGTGATACGTTTAAAGATATTGTTTTATAAGCGATTGGCAAGCTTTAAGCTGAAGGCAAGAAAATAAAAGATTTAAATAAAATTATTTTTAATTAAAAATTAACTGTAAATTAAAGTTTGTTAAGGTTGTTAAGGTAGTCTTAATTTTGATATTTAATTTATTTTCGTTCTTATCATTTTTATACCATGAACTTACTTTAACAGAAAAATATGTCACTGTAAGGAGGTCACACTATGAGTTTATAGCACCGAGTGACAGCAACTTTACCTAAGCCAATATATCAAACCAAGCTACTCTCACAAACATTTGATTGTAGACCAAAACGTACTCATCCTCAACCCCAACACTAATTACAAACCAAAATAAACAACAATAATAAAATAAAACAATAAATCATCAACAAAAATTAATTTGAATTGAATTATTTGATTTTATTACGTTGGTATCTTAAACATTAATTCTGTTAAACTGTTATTAATCTATTGTAAATATTATTACAATTTTTTAAAATTGTATTAGTTAAGTTTTTAAATATTTAGATTTTGTAATTTCATTTTCAAAAGTTTTCCCATTTCCTCAAATATTAAAATATCATTTAGTGATATCGATTTATTATTTTTAAACAAGATTTAATTATATCATATGTAATATGGTTTATAAATTTTCAGCAATTATGATGTGTTATAAATGTACTAGAGGTTGTAGGGCGCCTACGGGGCCCACTTTTTTCAAAAGCACAAGTAACTTATCCTTGTTTGATAAATACGAAATATTAAACTTCCTGAAATGTACACAAAGTATTTTATAATTATAAATCCTCAAATATATGTTGAAAATAGATCATTAACACGGACACAACTGATGTATATTCCATGGCGTAGCTCACAAAACTATCCAACATTCACTGTTGCAGACACAAAATGTTATCTACTTAGTTCCCTTTTCTAAAATTAAAATATATGCTCAAACAATGACGTCATGTAATTTTTTACGGTGAGAAACACCACACGCTCTGTTAATCTCGAAACCAAAATGATACCTTTCTTTTTTAACTGCAATGGACTGTTGTACTACGTCCCTCAGCGTTACGGCATGAGGAATGAGTGACCTGGGCTTTTATATTGTTTATTTTTACAAATTAAGACAAAATGCAACAATAAAATAAATTAGTACTGTTTATTAACAATAACTACACATATGGACTTTTCAGTACCCACAATAGACACGTTTTGGCTTTTCTAATCATGTGACCCTCTTTTAAATATAAAGTCAGGCGTGTGTCATTTCTGACTGTAGGTCCTTGTGATAGGAGAGAAATATACAGCCAGGCGTTATTGTCATCACTGAGTACAGCCATACCGGCCATACCGAAAACTGAAACTGATAGAAAAAAGAAAATTTGCCATAAAGCAATGACTAGAAATAGCAAGCAATTTTAAACTAGAAATGTTCAAACTAAATAGTGCCATCACGTCGTATTCAAACAACCAAGTCCTTCAAGACTGCACTTAAGACACATCTTTTCAAAATTTATTTTTTAAAATTGATGAAACAACATTTCTTGTAAATGATTAACGTAGCTTATGTATAATGTATTGTAATTTTGTGTGTTTTTTGTGATATGAAAGTTAATTTAATACTTATAAGTATATTATATATTTCATGTAAAGCGCTGTGAGCCCAGTTCCTTACTGGGATACAGCGCTATATAAATAATCAATTTATTTATTTATTTATTTTATTGGTGACCATTATTCATGGGTAAAAATGAGGCGAATTCCATTGGTTGAGTAAATTGCCCACAGGGTGTGAATGATTGGAAGGGAAGCCAACACCATCATCCAAGAACTTTCAACTAACAGACCTACGACCACCTACCAAAGCTAAATGGGAGGCGGGTAACAACAACCTTAGTGTGCTTGTCTCCATGCTTACTCGCCACTTTTTACTTACTTTGTGCTGATTTTTGTGTCTGTACTCTCATCCCCCCATCCGTTCTTTGCACTGTCTATTATGAGCAAGTCTGCGGCGTATGCTACGCCGTGGGTCTCTCCAGAATTCCTTCTCTTCATTCAATCACAGTCGTTTGCCCAAAACCATCTCATTTTGACAAATGTGTCTTCCAGGAAGTCTTCACCCGTAACTAAATCAGCGGGTTCAGCTAGTGTTGGCCATAAAGGGGTAAAAGAACGGGCACAAACAGACATTTTTAAAAAAATTAAAAAAAAACAATGTTTTCGCTGGGGCTTGAACCCACGACCATCGACGTATGAGGCGGACGTGATAACCAGTCCACTACGAATTTCACATTTACTGTGAAGTACAATGCAAGTGAACGCAAGTATATGTTGCCACCCACTCTCACCCCCACCCCCTTTTTTTCATTTTATCCCACCACGCTTGCCAACAGTGTTTAGTTGACCCGAGAGAGGGTCATTCGTCACGCTCTGTTGCACATGCAGATTCTTGTTGCCTCGCAGGGTCCGACCACGAAGAGAATTATATATATAGATAGATTATTATTATTTTTTTCTAAAACCTCAAGTTTATCTGTTCGTTTAGCTGCCTTCCAACTTTCTCAGCCATAAGTTAGGACTGATATTATGCAGGCGTTGTAGATTTTTAGTGTGATAACGTGCTGAGTATAGTCGAGGTCCGTAAGCTAATAGGTTTGTGGAAAGTGTTGGATTCAATGTCTTAACGTTTTTCAATTTATGTCATCTATTCTACATAGATTGGCTTTTTAATTCCTAGTTATGTTTTAGCTGAAGACTTATATTTTTATTTTTTTTTGTTGCTCATTTATAAATTTGTTTTCTGTGTGTTTTGTTAGGTCGATAACTAAAGTTTTATTGTTGTTTATTTCTGGGCCACTCTAATTGTAATGTGAATTAAGAGTGTTCACTTTGGCCTGTGTATCTGAGTGGGTGTGAAGAGTTTTATAGGACTATGTCGTCTACAAAGTCGAAGTCTTCGAGCAATTAATTATTGTTCAATGGGATTTCCAGTTGGTGTTTTTTTTTAGCTTTGTCTGATGCCAAAGATCATGATTGATGGGACGCATTTTCACCTGATTTTATTTTTGACTGAGAACCAGAGTCACCGTACTTTGTAAACATCCGGAGACTTTGTTTTAAAATAAAATCTCCTTGTTTAAAATGTAACCTCCCCTTAATTATTTTAAATTAAAAATATGGTTGTATTAATCTTAAAATTTATGTCTCAGAACGTCTATTGCATTTGCATTTGTGCTACATGACTTTGTGTATGAATATTGGAATTTCAACAATCAAAGGCTTAGTCAGTGGGGTAACAAGTTGAAGTTACTTACAACCATGAGACATATTTTAATGGCGGCTTATTGCGTATCGTTATTTAAAAAAATAACAAAAAACTTAAATGAAATCAAAAATGATAAAAAAAACAATATAGAATAAATCAATTGTGACTAGTATAATATTACTAATAATTATTCTATATTGTTTAATTTTTAAGTAATCTTATTCTTGTATATGGAAAGTATCATGTTCCTACTTTTTGATGGGGAGACTTCATTGTACAAATAGGGGATAATATATAAATATATCCGTCAGGGTGAGGAGACTCTTCATGGGGGAAGATTTAATTAGCAAAACCGGTTTTATAGAAATTTTTAGTGTGGGGGAAATTAGGTATTTGTGGACAACAAAATTATGGGATGAATTCAGAATTCTTAATTTTTGTTGGCGCCTGTTAATTATCAATGATTTCTAAGAATAAGCCCGAGTCTTGGTATTAATTTATTACTACACGATTTCAGTAACTACATAATTTCTTGAAGTCTACCTTGCCTATTTAACAATTTCAATATTTGTGGATTCAACTTTTTATGGTTGTACATTAAAATTCTCTATGTTTGCCTGATAATGCTAGTCCCAAACTAAAATGAAAGAAAAAACAACCTCAAACGTTGCTCGATGTGCCTAGGCTAAGTTTGCTCCCGATTCTTCTTTTTTCTCCAACCCAAGAAAAACTGTCACAGCAAAATTGTCTGTTACAATCTCCAAACAGGATTAATGCCAGGGGAAAGATGTTAAGCTTCAAGCGTCTACGAGATGTTTATTCATTCAGTGCAAAATGCTATCAGAAACAATTTATATAGAATAGCCAACCAGAGTTTGGGGTGGAGGTAAAGAATTTCAAATCCTCAATATGGCGGTGACAAGGTCCCATCAACTTCACAGTAGGGTACCAATATCGAGCTCATATGACTACCTTTAAACAACATATCAGCATTATGTCACGGTTAGACAGCTTCATTAAAAAAAATGCGACTATTTTTATTGGGCTTGGTGTGGTTTCTGGTAAGACTTGTGTTGAATATATATGGAAGCCAGAAAAATAAAATTAACTAGATACGACCCGTGGCGTAGCGTTCGGCGCAGATTTGCTCATAGATAGTGCAAAGAATGGGGAAAAAAGAGACACAAAGAAAATCATGAAGATATTAGAACAACGCGAGTTAATGTCGAGGGGGCGGGTGAACAGTCGACGCATTGTTGGTCTCGAGAGATGCGCACATTGGATGTTGTTACCTGCCCCCACCATGCGATAACCTAACTTGCCAACAGTAAACCTGATTGGTCGACCCTAACGGGTAATTCCTTATGCTTATTTGCTTACGTCTTGTGCGTGTCCTAATTTTTGTTCAATTATATATATAAAAATTCTTGCAAATGTCACTGACTTGAATGTTTAATAAGCTACTATACTATTACACTTTCAGCCTGGAGAAAAAGACATTACGTTTCCACAGCATTTTTATTAGATTTCGATATCAAGATTTAATTAAACTATACATATATGTACGTATATATATAAATAAATAAATAAATAAATAAATATATATATATATATATATATATATATATTATATAAACCACAATTATATATATAGTCCAGTTAAACTTCAGTATGGTTCCAGTTTGTTTTTTGTTTAACAATATAGTGTCTACAGATAGCCTTTGGTATTCAAATCTTTATCTAAGATTTTACAAATATTTATTATGTACAATATACATAAATGCAAACTAAAAGTTTATTATTTAATCTACAAACCAAAAGCGTGACATTGAAAACATTATATTGGATGACGGAAACTCATTGCGCACCATTCTATGCTCCTTTCTGAGTAACAAAAAATATAAAAATGCCATATTTAATTTAATTTAGTCATTGTGTAAATAAATTATCAGACAGGGAAAATTGAGAAAGGAGCTTGAAAATTATACAATTTGTTTTTACATATAATTTAATTTTATATAATCTATATAATTTATGATGTATAAAAATTATATATTTATTGTAATTTCGTTCTTGTTTCTTTAAAACATAACTGGCCATGTATCTAAGGACCCATCTCCTCTTGGCTGTGTTACAATTTTAAAAGGTTGAATATATGTTTTTTTTCTTTTTTGGTACAATATTGAGCAAGTAAGAGTTAAGACATTATTTTTAAAAATGACATTATAGAAGTCAAAAGGACATTCAACTCTTTGTCACGGGTTGTATCAATTCACATTCTACAAGATTTCATATTTAATATCTAATATCTTTTCAAAAAATTCACTCCGCCAGAAATATTATTCACAAAAATGTTGTTAGTCTTAATTTGTAAGATCAAGATACGGATATCTTTGAATCTAATTAGTTGATTATCATTTAAGCTCATTATTTTGCCTAGTGTAAGCATTCTTTCAAAAGAGGAAGATAAAAAAAAATTAAAAAAATACTTACAATTATTGTGCTTTTAAATCCTAACTAAATATCTTCGAGAACCGAGATCTAAATCGAAATTAGATCAATAGACTCTACCGGTCTCTGGGTACCTCAAAATCTATATGTCCAATATATATTATGTAGTTCTTTAACCAACACAAGCTTGGGATTAGAATCAGCTCTTGGGGCACGTGATATAGTTACAAAAACTACAGAAAAACTTACTGACTTTATATCCTTTAATTTCTAAACGCGGGTATGGTTAGCAGTAGATATGTGCTTGTGTTTATCGTTCGTGCTTCAAATTAGGTTATTTCATATTCCCTCGTATCTGCTTTGACTCAAATCATTTGTTTCAGATTGTGTAAGATTAAAAAAGGAAACTTGCTATTGGTACAGACTTTTGCCCTCAACAATGCAGAAAATAGCTGACCTTATCTTTGGGATCATTATGATATTTACCATAAGCAACCACGGTAAAAATTAATGTATAGATGCCAAAACATTGAATTACTTTGAAATCACTAAGGGAACTAGTTTCAAGCTTTTACCTTAAAATTTCTACTTAAAACTAGCCATCTTGCCATGTCTCCAGAGCATGTTTTTTACATAATTATTGGGCACTATAGGGTGCTAGTGCATGAGATCTTATCTTATCTGTTTACAGACGCTCCTTCTATACAGAAGATTATTGCTTCCTACGCTTATCTATGGTTTGTGTTTAGTCCTGCATTTTTATTAGAGAATTAAATGTTGATAAAGTGTTGGTTTTCCTGGATTCTTCAGGCAACCCATTCCACGCCCGAATTCCGGACGGGAAGAAGGAAAACTTGTATGTGTTTGTTCTTGCATACGGAATAAGAAAGGTGTTTTTATCCTTATGTCTATCTGAGGGTTGTATTAAGTTATCTTTGTATTGTATTTCTAAATTAGAATTAATTGCTTTATGTATGATTACTACTTTGCTTTTGGTTCTTCTATCCTCTAGTGTTTCAAGGTTTAATGATTTAACTAATGGTGTTATTCTTGTCAGTTTCGAATATTCTCCAGTGATGAATCTGGCAGCTCTTTTTTGAATTTGTTCTAGTTTATCAATGTTTTCTTTGGTGGATGGGTCCCATACAGAAGATGCATATTCTAGTACAGGTCTCACCAAAGTGAGGTAGCATTTTAGTTTTATATCTCTATTACATTTGTTAAAGTTTCTTTTTATAAAGCCTAAGGTTTTGTTTGATTTTTTAATAACTTCATTGACATGGGGATTCCATGATAGTTTCTCATTTATTAAGACTCCTAAGTATTTTGCATCTTTTGTTTGGGTCAGTTCTTTTCCATGAATGTAATATTTTGAATTTATTTGTTTCTTTTTCTTTGTTACTCTTAACAGTTGACACTTTTCTGGGTGGAAAGACATACTCCAGTTAGTTTCCCATTTTATCAATTCATCTAAGTCTTTTTGTAAAATTTTGCTGTCTTGCTCTGATTTAATTGTTCTATAGATTATACAATCATCAGCAAATAACCTAACTTTTGTACCTGTTGAGATGTTGTTGGGTAAATCATTTATATAAATTAAAAAGAGTAAGGGACCTAGCACAGTTCCTTGTGGAACTCCTGAGTTAACCTTTATTGGTGCAGATTTAGATCCATTAATTATTACAGTTTGCTCCCTGCCCAAAAGAAAGTCTTGGATCCAGTGATCTAAGGAACCTGAGATTCCAAAGTAGTTAAGTTTTTTAAGTAAACTAAGGTGGTGAACTTTGTCAAATGCTTTTGAGAAGTCTAGTAATATTGTATCTATTTGATCATTTTTGTCTAAGCCTTTTGATAGTTCATCTATTAAACCTATTAATTGTGTTTCACATGATCTGTTTTTTTCTAAAGCCGTGTTGATGTGGGCATAATCTTGTACAAGGTCACAAGCATCAAATAATCACACAGTGTTGGTAGCGTACGGTTACTCTGACATTTCTTATATCAGATATTGAAGATAGCTCATGATTCATGATATTTATCTGGTTATCAAGACGGCTTACAGGGCAATTTGATGTTTCAATTTGGTTGGCTAAATTTAAATAAAAATTGTAAACTTTAAAAAATGTGTCGTTAGAGGTCATATTATTAAAAGGAAGCAAAGACGAGAACAAACAGTCATATGTTGTTTAAATACTAATGGCACTTCGAAGTTTCTGATCATACATTTGTGTAGCTTCGTTTGTGTTTTATGCGCTACGAATATTTATTACAATGATTGGAAGCGAAAAGAAATGAACCATGACTACCAGCATCATTATTTCGATAGTTAACTTCTGAATGATTACACTGAAAAAATAAAACTTTTAATATTAAGTACTGTAGAGAAGCTTCGCTGCACGTTTACTGAGCAACGCTGTCTCTGTCTCCTTTTCTGTTTATGTCCGACGTGCTCACCCTCATGCAAAAAACGAAGTCGATAAGTTTGGATGCTGATTCCCCTCCTGCTCTAGATACGGTCATGCAATCTGCCAAATTTTACACTGGCTTTCGACGTAGGCACTTTTACCTCGTCATCACTGTTAGCACTCTGAGACAATGTGCAGCCATTGAAGGCTAATGGCAAAAGGCAAAACTACTCCTGGGAGGCAGCAGCCAGCGACCGAGCCTCTGGGGCCTTATTAATACGGAACAGCGGAGCAACCTGTGAAGCAAACAGACAAAAGGCTAACAAGTCCCGAAGACGGCCATATCACCTTTGGTACAATGACTGCTACTTTCAGTCGTCCGCTCTGCAATCTCTATGTGACTCGCCTACACTCCACATCGTGCTGTCACCTCCGCTCGTATCTAATCCACCCCGGTGTGTTTCTAGTCTTAACTAGTGTTTTTCTTTTATAGGTCCTCAAAAAAGCATCGAAAGAATGACTTTCTAGCCTGTTTGACGCATCCTAGTGCCCAATTATCTTCCTCTTTTTTGTCTTTCCCATACTCTCGCCATAGCTTTTCGATCAATCTGTTATTACAGTCTTGCCTGTGGTACTGTACGATTAAAAGTGTCATATGTCCAGCGTCAATTGCATGGCCTCCCATATCTCATTATATTCCACACTTTTCAAAATCTCTACAGTACTGACCGACACAGATTTAGAAACAGAAAATAACTTGTTTTTCAACTGAAACGTGAACCCAGAGCATGTGCCAGTGAAAGAAAACTTCATTGTCAATGCCAAATGATTGTGTCTGTTGTTATTTTAAAAGAAAATACTTCTCATTAGCATTGTGTAATAAAAATTGTAGTGGATGAAAGTCTGCAAATAGCCATTACACTCAAAGGAAAGAAAGCCTGCTATGGGGCACAAATGTTTAAATTGTAATTGATATTTAATTTTTAACAGTTTTTGTACGATAAAAAAACGATAGGTATTTTTATGTAGTTTTTTTTCCTTTTCTCACTATTTTCAAGCAGGGTATACCGGAGTCCTAGGAGGGGGGCTAGCTAAAATTTCGACTATAATAGACCCACTCGTTTTCGGAAAAAAAGTTGTCCAGATGGTTATGTCCATGATGTCGATTATTTCGTTTTGACTGGCACCGTCAACATCACCAACTATGTCACCCCCAGCCACCGAATGCCCCATGTCAAAGTTTTTTATGAAAAAAAAACACGAGGACGCTTTTATTATGTAAGTTGATTATGTGATAATTAGATTACAAGCTTTCACGTTTCCAATGGTATATCCATGTAGGTGGGTTTTAAAAAAAAATTGTATGCCTTCATTTTTTTAATCAAAGAATTCAGCTCATTGTAGGTTGATTAAAATTATTAAGAGCTGTGTGTATTCTAAATAACATTTTATAGAAAGATAAACCTAGTAAATCGTTGTTCTATTTAGTATCTCATTGACCTAGATATTTAATTCTATTTAATAACTCACCCAGTTGGGCAGAGTAATATAATTATTATATTGTGTTATTTAGCGTTTCGTAAGATCTTTTGCAGCACCCGCAATCTCAGATAATATTGAACACGAAATTTTTGATAGCTACCTTTCCATTAATCCTAAAGATATATCTCTCAAAAATAATTATAAATTAGTGAAGTTCTTTGTAGAAAGTATTCAGTCAAATAATTCTTAAATGTTTAAGTATAAATTTACTGATTACAATAAGTATAATACTGCTCATAATCTTTCTTTCTCTCACTTATAAGCCTCAGAATGGAAATGCAGAGTTAATGGGAAATGCAACTTGCGCTAACGTAGATTATGTTCCTGTGACTTCATGCGCATGTCTTTTTAAAGATGCCAAAGAATTACGTGTTAAGTGCAACATAACGATGCATGCGTTCTATATCAATTCAACATGGAAATTATGCTTCATGTCGGGTTATATGTATTGCAGTCCAAATTCGGATCCTGTCGGATATGTTAACGGTAAGTAAAAAAATTTTTTTTATAAAGTAGAGGGGTGTGCGAAGTGCTGCCCACGGGTCTCATGCGGCTCCACCACAGAGTTGTTTGTAGCCCGCCATGACATTCTGAGAAGTGCTTCATGATCGCGACCAAAAGTTTGTCTCGTATTTTCCATGCGAGCAGCTACGTCAATGTGCGTGCACTGGCAGTGTAAATACGCACTGTTCCGGTGGGTCCGTTTATTAATTTTTTTTTAAAACAGCAATATTTATAACATTAAAATTAAGTAGGGCTATGAACCTTCAAAAAAGGGTAGAATTTGTGAGGAACCATGTGTGTTTAATGAAGAATAGACACACACATATTTCTTTGGTAAGATCATTTTTAACGGTTTGGCCCTCCACTAAAATCTGCTACCACAAATCGGCCCCTGCCAACCCCTAATAAAAAGCAAATAAGCAAATGTTAACTAACATCAGCATTGTTAAACGTAAATAGCTTTGTAAAAGTGTGAACTTTTTAATAGGTTGTAGTTTTCAGCAAGAACGTTTGAAATTAGAATTAGCGCAATATTTCAATTATCTTTCTGAAGGCACCTGCCTTTACCACATACAGTGTAGCCATAAAGCATTTTATTCTTTGAATATTCCGAATAGTTTGAATGCTGCATTGCTAAATTAATTTGTAATGGAGTTATCGGTTAAATCGGGGTGGGGAAACTACGGCAGAGCATATTATGCGACCCGTAAGCATGTACATGTTGCGATCTTACGTTCATGTTAATGTTCTTTGTTTAGAATTTTTGCTACAAATTTTGAAATTTTATTCCGAGTATTCCATTCGAATCTAGAAATGTATAATCGGTTTTATGGCTCTAGAATCGTTAGTCAATAATTGTTAACATACCTTTTCAAAACTACATTTCAGCTCAACCGGAATTGGCTTTTTTTACGATTTACATTTCGAACAGTATTGAAAAGTTAATTAATGTTGATTTAACGATGAGTGCTGCCAATGAAAGACATATTGAGGACAATTGTCGTTTTTTATAATGAGGAATTAACTGTTAAATACTGCTTAACGAGCGTTGAGAGAAAATCAGCCTGCTTGCTGAGCCGGGAGTTTATGAGCGTCTTAAAGGGATACAACGTAAAAAAAAATAGTCTTGACTTCAAGATGTTGCAGACCATGCCAGTTTTGAAATGTCCCATAAGATCGTAAAACGGAAAAAGCCGTTTCCTGACAGTCAATTCATCAGGGATGCTTGACAGAAACAGCAAATATTATGTGCCCAGAACAGAAAAAAAAGTTTGTCATCGTTTCTCTATCAAGGGAATTTAGTCAGGCGTTTTCAAAACAAAAGTGACAATTTGATGCACCAACGTCGCGATGCAAGCAAAGACTTTTTGATGTACTCTCTCGCGTTTGATTTAAGTACCAATGTACATGAAAAGCAAAATTGTTAGTATTTATACGGGGAATAAACCCTAGTTTCAAGCTTAATGTAGAATTACTTAGAGTTCAAGCAATCAAACACAAACTACAGGCCAGGATTTTTTCAATGCTGCTGAGTACTGTATTGAAATATCTGGGTTAGTGTTGAACAAGATGGCAAGTGTAATAACCGATGGAGCGCGTGATTTCACTGGAAAAAGTAGTATGAACTAAAAAATTAAAGAATATCATCCTGACCATACACAATTAGCTCTCCACTTTCATCCATCAGGAAAGTCTGTGTAAGGCTGTGTTGAATATCAAGCAGTTCTCAATATTATCAACTTTGTAACAGTCAGGGCACTTAACCACAGGCAGTTAAAGGAACTGCTTGAAGATTTTAATATTATGATAATATCTAACACAGCAGTTTCCGCTGGCTGAGTCTGTGCCAAGATATTGAGGCGATTATGGCAGTGTCCGCTGGCTGAGCCTGGCCAAGATATTGAGGCGAGTATGGCAGTATCTGCTGGCTGAGCCTGGCCAAGATATGAGGCGAGTATGGCAGTATCTGCTGGCTGAGCCTGGTGAAGATATTGAGGCGAGTATGGCAGTATCTGCTGGCTGAGCCTGGCCAAGATATTGAGGCGAGTATGGCAGTATCTGCTGGCTGAGCCTGGCCAAGATATTGAGGCGAGTATGGCATTATCTGCTGGCTGAGCCTGGCCAAGATATTGAGGCGAGTATGGCAGTATCTGCTGGCTGAGCCTGGCCAAGATATTGAGGCGAGTATGGCAGTATCTGCTGGCTGAGCCTGGCCAAGATATTGAGGCGAGTATGGCAATATCTGCTGGCTGAGCCTGGCCAAGATATTGAGGCGAGTATGGCAGTATCTGCTGGCTGTGCCTGGCCAAGATATTGAGGCGAGTATGGCAGTATCTGCTGGCTGAGCCTGGCCAAGATATTGAGGCGAGTATGGCAGTATCTGTTGGCTGAGCCTGGCCAAGATATTGAGGTGAGTATGGCAGTATCTGCTGGCTGAGCCTGGCCAAGATATTGAGGCGAGTATGGCAGTATATGATGGCTGAGCCTGGCCAAGATATTGAATAAAATACAAAATACACAAACAAATTGTGCAATGAAAACAATAAATTTGAGCTTTATTTTTAGACTGATACGACAGTAAACGTTTCGGCTAATGCCTTCATCAGTACAACATAAAATACATTCTTACAATACTTACATAAGTAATAATAATATTCTTAAAACATATTGTATTTTAAAATATTTATGTTAAATAAAAAGAAAGGAAAAACAAAAACAAACATGGACACAGGATATAGCAAAAAGGGGGAAGTATCCAAAGTTACAGTAAAAAACACAACGGGAACAAGATTATGCAGTTAAGTAAAATTATGAATTTGGTTAATTCCATATGGAGCCAACGTACAAAATCTTTTTATGAGTCTATTTTCCATGTGGACTCTATCATGGGTATTGCTAGCATATAAAATACCAGTTACTGCAATATCTGATATGCCGTTATGGTCAACACTGTTAAAATGTTTAGAAACAGGACATTGAGCCTGTTTATTTATATTATACAGGTGTTCTCTAAACCGATCTCCAAGTCGACGACCAGTCGCACCCACGTAAATTTTATTACACCTCTTGCAAAGAATTGCATAAATCACGTTGCGACTTGTGCAAGTGAATCCATCTTTTATTAAGAATTTTTCAAGAGGGAAAGAAATGTTGTTAATTTCCATCACATATGGACAGGTATAGCAACAGTTACGGTTGCAACCTTTTGTTCCAATATGTGCTTTCATTGTGGGAAGGTGACTTCTTACAAGAATATCGCTGAGGCTTCTATCTCTCCGGAAAGCAAAAAGAGGAGGTTTTTTGAAGACCTGCTGAGTTAGAGGGTCAGCCATAAGGATTGGTCGGTTTTTGAGAATCACCTGGCGGGCTTTAAAATTATGAGGATGAAAAGTTAAAATAAATTTTGATCGATCACATTGATCAGAAACAGATGATTTAAATGTATCCTGTCTGGTCATGCCTTTAATTCGATTGACAGCGGATATTAAAACTGTTTCCGGGTATGACCTTCTTCGAAAAAAATCCAGCATTTCATTACTTTTCTCCAAAAAGTCTGCCTCATCACTGCAGAGTCTTTTAAGTCTCCAAGATATTGAGGCGAGCATGAGATCTCATAAGAACTACAGTAGATTACTTACAAACTTTCAGACAGATCAGGTGCATATGGAATACCTCAGATGCCAGTATAGCAAACATCATAATGAACCAGCAAAAGCTGAAGGAGGTACATAACTTTAAATATTTAGGAGCCATTATACCTAGAGATGGTACCTGTGAAGCTGAAATTCGAGCTAGAATTGGGTCGGAAATGGCAGTAATTACGAAGTTAAACAAAATATGTAACAAAAAAACCATAAGCCTTCCAACACACGTTAGGCCTTACAGAGCTCTCGTTAAAACTGTTGTCTTTTATGGATTTGAGACCTGGACACTACAGGCAACCAGTGAACGCAAGCTGCAGGCATTTGAAAACAAATGCATGGGGAAAATTCTCCAGATCTCTCATTTAGAACATAAGACCAATGAAGATGTCTGGGACAGAATAAACTCTGTTGCGGGTCGTGAAGCAACCATTATAACAACAATTAAGAGACGTAAGATGGCATGGTTGGGTCATGTACTGTGACATGATACCCTGTCAAAAATCATCATTCAAGGCACGGTCACGGGACTGATGATGATGAGATCTCGAGGAAGAAATAGTTATGTTGCTGGAGATGAAGGGTTTTCTTTGTGATTTCACTACTAGAAGTCAGACTTCATGTTTGCCATTGACATTATGGAAAACTTAAAGTAACTGAATGTCTAAGTACAAGACTCACTTGTATGCCTTTGCTATGGAACTTGAAAGGAGGTTCCAAGACTACAAGAACCTGGAACAACTATTTAATATCCTCAGTTCGCAATTTAGTGCAGAAGCTGATTAAGCCCCAGAGGATATACTGTTAGAACTGTTTAATCTAAAAGCAGATTATGACCTGAAGGAAAAGTTCAATTTTTTATTATCATTTAAAAAAAAATATTTTTTAAATTATTTTTTTCTGGCAACGTTGATTGATCAAGTTGAATAGCAAACAGAGATGTTTTTTTAAATTAGTCACTCAATGAATCTTCAAGACCTTGAGTCTTTTCATTTATTCTATTTTGCACTGTATTATTGCTAAACAAATAGTTCTTGAAAATATCAGATGTTTGCTAAAGTATCACAGTCCGTATTAATTCACTTATATCTGGTATAATTTGTTCTTCACCAATAGTATTAGGCTTACCCTATTTGGCAATGAATCTATATATATTATTCTCTACGTCGCCCTACCATACAGGACACCACGCACGCACGCTGACTCTCTAACCCACCTCCTGCCCCCTTCACCAAAGCGAGTATGTGCAAACGAGCATGACGAATGACCCTCGCTAGGGTCGACCAATGTCTCGAGACCAACAATGGTCCTTGCGCTCACTTACATTGTTCCTTCATAGAATAACGTGAGATTCGTAGTGTACTGGATATCACGTCCGCCTTATACGGGCAAGGTCCTGTGTTCAAGCCCCGGCCAATTTTTAATTTTTTTTTAAATGTCTGTTTGTGTCCGTTCTTTTACCCCTTTATTGCCATCATGGCTGACCCTCGCTAGGGTCGGCCAATCACAGTTTATTGTTTGCAAACTAATGTGGTAAAGCTTGGTGGGCAGGTAGATAACCCCAGTTCGAATGTCTCGAAACCAACAATGAGTCCGTAGTTCCCTCCTCCCCAAACCGACGTTCACTCGCGTTTTTTTAAAATTTCTTCGTACTGTAGTTTGTGTCCGTTCTTTCTGCAATTTCTTTGAACTCTCCATGAGCAAGTCTGCTGTGTATGCTAAGCCGCGGAGCGTCTAGTAACAAAATATTGTAAGAAGCTGGCAGGTCATTGTCATCTTGTGTGTTTGCTGAGTTTTGCCAATGTCAGATTGTCAGTTGTTTGATACATTTGTAATTTAGTGTTTTAAGATTAGATAAATCCTTATCTTTTTTATCACCGTTAATTTTAGTCAAATGTTCGTTCTTGTAGTCTGAAATTGCGTATTGCACATATCTAAAACAAAACACTAAATGCAGGTGAGGGAGTTTGCGGGAACCAAACCAGCGTCCAAACGTTTTTTAAAGAAAAATTAAACCTTATGAGGGGAAAACAAATATTTTTTCTAACTCTTCTCTTCATTTCTTATTCTTTTAGAGCCCCCTTAAAGTTGTTCATCGCCCCCAAAATTGACCCGTGGCCTCCACCGCCCCCCCCTGGATCTCTTCAGTGCCAACAAGGGGGCGGTAGCGTCCAATTTGGGAATCACGGACCCACAACATACCTTGCAACCACGCTGAACTAAGATAAATTACTTACGTTTGTTGACTCATCCAAAGCGAGAGAAATACGGTGCTGCATTTATGTCCTTTACTGGCATTTCCTCGATTTGATTTGACAACATGTTGCTACGACCTTGAACAGTTCCTGCCAACAGAGTCATGTCTATTATCCATTTAATTATTTTATCTTTATGCGAAAAGTCATCATACATCTCATTGGCAACATCAAGCATGAATGCGTTGACATAATCCTCATCTTTAAATGGCTTTCCGTTTCTTACAATAGCTAAAGCACCAGGAAAGCTAGCCGAATTGCAGTCACCTTGTTGGGTCCAAACACGGATTTGCTGCTGACCAGCTTGCACTCTTAATAGTTGTTCTTGACATGCTTTCTTCTCTCTGTCTCCCGCAGGATATCACAATGCAAATGTTGAACAGCGTATCTCAAAGTGTCACTTTGCCTTTGACAGTTTCATATATGCAATTATCACTCATTTTAGACAAACTGCAGAACCTGTTCTCTACACAAAGGCACGATGCTCATAGTCTTTTCTTTTCTTTTAGCCATCTTTCAAAAAGGTTTCTAAAATTATTTAGATAACAATGCGATTAAAACGAAAGTTTACTTTCTGATCCGATGACAATCTTTTGTGCGGACCTTTTCCACATGCACACATCGTCCACTATTTTCGAAAGCAATTTACGGAAGCTCAACTTGAACTATGTATTTTTGCCCCTCTTCCACAGAAATCGCTGCGATCACTTTGGTCCCAAATTCCAAATCTCTCTCCCTTAAACAGAAATCTCTCATCTATGGTTAAAATCCCATGACCTTGATTATTTTTCGAGCCTATGATTTTTCTTAAAATTTTTCACGTATGCTACTTCCCATCATTATTCGGATTGACAGTGATTGGTCAACCAAAGTAAAACCTTCAAAAGTTTCCCGGCGTCTAATCTATCAAGTATTTTATCACGTAAGCCATTCAAAAATAGAAAAAAAATTAATAAGGTTATTTACTTACTGCGAGTGTTTTTTTAAGTAAACAAATAACAAAAAAAATGTAATTTTTTTATATGCAATTAATTTGTAGATCAAAGGAGTCTTAAGAAATATTTTTTTTTACATTTAGCATTCGCCCTCGAGCCAGATTCAGCCATCAATATTTCCAAATCTGGCTCGAAAGCCATGGTTTTTCGAACGTATGCGTGTGGTGTGCACTTGGTAGGGATGCACCCTTTAACGCGACGCTCTCTTTAAACCTAATATTAATCATGTGTTACACACCAACACAAATAAAACAATTGAAGTTGAAGGCTCTTCACAAATAGTATATCCAACTGGATACATCCAATAACATTAATATTTTTTAAAACTTTTTTTTGTGTGTAAAATCCATAAACATTAACCGAACGCGGTATATTACAAGTAGTAATCCTGGTTAAGAAAGTGAAGTAACTTTCGAAAGGTCAAATAAATATTACTATTAACTTAATAGTAAAACAATACAATTAAATATACATGTGTCGGTGTAACAGAACAAAGGCACTTTAAAAATAAATTCCAAAAGCATTAATTTAAAATAATAAGTTCTTACTATGTTCATAATTAAAACTGTATGTAATAATTCATTGTTATCAAAGGGTCAAGCTATTTTACCGCTTATCTCCCTTACTGTAAAATTTTCTCGACTTTGTTGACATTTCTTTAACAAAAATTTAAATTTGTTTTGACTCTTATTATTGAATAATTTATTTCCCAGGTAACAAGAACTCAATTGTGAATGTTTTTGTTATACAAGAGGTTCAACTCATATCAAAGTTACCTTTAAAAACAAATTAAATCTTTGACATCTATTGCCAACAAAAAATATATAAGTTTGCATGATTTTGCTTCCTATTGAATTCTTGTATTTTCCTATCGTAAGATTTAACCTGATGGGACGTACAAGAAAGCAATTTTATGAAAATGTGGTATATTATAAACAAAACTTCTCCTCAGACACATTTATATTTTAAAATAAATTTTGGAAAAAATGTATTTTCTATTTTTATATTACTGTCTATTAATTTTAAACTCTATTTTCGCGAAGTCGATCTTCCCTAAGACGAAAACCTTCCTATATCGAATTGATTGTTAGGTCCCGGCCAAATTCTGCGCCTATTATTATTCCATTTTCCCTAACTCGAAAACTCCGTAAGTCGATTTTTTCCCCCGGATTCTTTTGAGTTCGACTTAGCGTGACGTATTTTATGGACGGCCCCTAATGTCTTGTCAAGTCTAAGATAAACTTTTGTATATCTACGACCAAATATTTGAAGTTGCGGGACCAGTTTAATATGGCACAAGCATTGTTTTCTCTAATCAAGTAAAATATGTTTACAGCTTTACTAATATGAATTAAGCTACTCAGTTAAATGAGTTTTTCTCTATGAATTTTCATTTTACTTGCCCCAAATTATTTATTATAAACGAATGATTTTTTTTTACAACAGCAAATCTTCTAGGAGGCAACTCTTTCTCTGGTAAGCATAACTAGCAGAATAATCAGCGTTTCTTGAGAAAATATTCAAAGCAATATACACATTTAAAAATGTGAAGATTAAACCCGTTATCATAAAACACGATGATTGTAAAAACAAAAACATACAATTCATCATCTAAGTACAAATCATGTTTGAAAGCGTAACATAAAACGTTTTTAAAAGTAACATTAATTATTTCCTAAATTACTAATAAAGTATGGCTGTTTATAATTCAATAAAAAATAAATTTAAAAAGAAACACAAAAACCTACATGTGGAGGAAAATCAGCATCGGCTAGCCTAGTGCTCTCTATTGCACTTTCCGGAAATACTCCCCAGCCACCCTGTCCCGTCCCTCAATTGAACCTAACAGCTGAGAGACCCCCCCCCCGCCACACAAACACACCCTCGAAATTGTAGCATCGGAAGCGGCCGTTTAGGCATCTTGGACATGATCGAAAATGCTCCCCCTCCACCCACTAAAAGTGACCTCACAAGGAGCGGTAGAATTTCCCTACTTCGACCCTCGGCACCACCCCGGCTAGGCCCAGGCAAACGAGTGTCTATGGTTAAGGGCTGTCGCTGGGCGGTGGATGATCAATGGGCCTACCTAGGTTTCCTCAGAACTGTCGTCCGCTAAGTTTTTCATGGCACCTTTGCAGATCTTTACTAGCACTCCTGGCCCTAAGCCGGTACCGCTGACCAGAGTTTATTCGTGTGCAAAGTTTCACATCATCAATTTTTTTGCTATATTTTATCAAATTTTATGTGCGGTAATTCTAAACTGCTGCGACCAAATATATGCGAGTCTGCGCAACCGCGCAGCTTAAAGGGAACATTGCTGCACACTCATCTGTAACAGGTGTTTCCATTTGAATCACGCTCCATACTAATATTCAAAAACTTTTCTGCGATTATATCTTGGAATTCTCAATCAAATACTTCCCTGTTACCTATTCTTTGCCACCTACAATTCTATGCATTTTATATATAATAAAAAATAATAAGTTCGATAAATGTCATTGTCCACTGGCCATCTCTATCATGTTACTTACTCATTGACTATCAAATAACTAAGCCGCCCTCTAAAACAAAAGTAAAATGCAAATAAGAGCTGACCGTGTCACACTCGGCCTACCATGAGAGGGGAAAGGAAAGTGTAGTTACTGACTACATGATAGAGGGGAAGTAAGCGCTGACGTTCAATTGTTTATGTGATTGACAGGTAGGCCTATCAACGGATACCCTGGAAATCGTCGCCGTGCAATTACCCGGGTAGTAAAATTGCACCCTGGTACCTGTGAAAAGTTGGCTGCAATGTTTATACCAACGGTGGATAAAGTGCGACTCTTCTGTGTTCACATTTCGGCTCTTGAACAATTTATCAAATTAAAACGTTTTGTTTGAAATTAGGGCTGCGGAAATTATCGATTAATTTCTAGATTAATCGTTAAAAATTGTATATATTAAATATCGATTAAAATAATTTTAATCGATAAAAATTCGATTAAAATTTAAGAAAATATGTATAATATTTTAAAAAAATTTTTAGTAATAAATAATAAATTATTAATAATTAATAACAATTAATATATATTTTTTACGTACAAACATCTCCCGCGTAATATTAAAATTTATTTTATAAATCTATGCTGACCGGCAGACGTCAACTATAAAATGGCTGACAGCCAGAGCCGTTTTTACACCATTTTGGGCCCCCGGGCAAAGAAATAGTGTTGGGCCCTTCCCACGCAGGAATAAAAAATGAATATACATAATATATATAAATAAACATATTCCCATGGGGCCCAAATGCTCCTGGGCCCCCGGGCAAATGCCCAACGGGCCTATGCGTTAAGACGGCCCCGCTGACAGCATCAGCGCAGTTAAATTTAAACATATAACTGGAAAGTTGAGCAAATATGTTGTTTTTAAGCTAACTGCGGATCGCAAAGTCGAAGATGGTGAAAACGTTTACTGTGTCCACTGCCATAAACAATTCTCTTTTAAAGGATCAAATACATCGCTGACGTACCACCTTCAGCATAAATCAAGTATCAACACATTGTCATGAAATTTATTTCAAAATTTTCTTAATTTTCAATGTCCGTGAGAAATGTTCAGTTTAATGACGTCAAAAATTTCTATTTTATGTTTTAATCGAAATTATCGATTAACTAATCGATAATTTTTCAAAAGTTAACGATTAAATTTAAATTAATCGATAACAGCCCTATTTGAGAAATATTCTGTGAAATACGTTTAGCATGAAAGACGCTTTAAAAAGAAATATCTATCAACCGGAAATAAAATACGGTCTCGACAAGCGACAATGTACTTTGATACACCGTTTTTGTTGTTGTTGTTTTTGGAAATGAAACAAAAATCATTTAACACTAAAAGGTTTGTGGTTCTTTGAATTATTCGCATAAGGGAAATACGACCGCATAGCCTATTATTACGATGGGCTGGAAATGACAGAAATGACCTTGGCTTAGGTTTTGAAATACACCGACAACGTTGATTTACCGGTTGAGAC
>CALYLW010000070.1:1469851-1797135 GCA_944989445.1 Ampullaceana balthica | reverse complement strand
GAGCAAGGCACAATCCACCTAACATAGAGACGTAACATGGGGGCCCGAATTGTCTCTGGATTGCCTAGCACCGCCAAACACTACGAGAGATGGGACGGAACCACATCAGCACAGCGGTATGTGCGCCTGTACTTTTCAGTACAGCGCCTCTGATACAGACTACTGTATCCATCGTAGGGCATACGTCTTACAAGGGCAACGATCAACGTATCAGCGGATTCTCTGATAGACGAGGCCTAGCAAGTCCCGTACGGAACATTACCAGCAAGAACACCAACTACAAGAGATACCTCGAACCAGAACCAGCGAAACAACGACGTCGGAACCAGACGGTGCCAGCTACGAGAGAAGACGATTACAAACTGTACCGGGAGGTCAAGTTGCAGAACCAACCATCTCGCCCCAGCTACAGTGGGACCCTGAGGAGCCGAGACGACCCACAGCACCACAGTTCAAATCGGGACAAGTTCGAGAAGATATTCAAGGTGGAGAAAAACATTACTAAGTGACAAGGAAACTGCAAAAAGTGTGACTTTGTGAACTTCTTACGAATGGATATTTATTGTGTAATGGGTCTTTCATTGTATATGGATATTATGTCTGAAATATAACCCACAGTAAGTACGTACTTAAGTACTTATAAAATAGTGTTAAATGGGGGAAGTGTGCTATAGTAAGATTGATCTGTTAAATAATATATATATAATATAATATATATAATTAGATATAGCATACCTGTCATATATAAACGAACAATAAGGAACAATGGAAACGAGAAGTAAAAAAACACAAGATATCGATAAAATAATGGCGGACTTTAGGGAGACGGGGAGAAAGTTACAGTTAGAGGGGCAGGAGTTAAACAAATACGTAATAGACAAGTGGAGACAACGGGAAGTTCCGAACGAGACAACGGCAATGTCTCCTTATGAACTCCTCTTCGGGCGGAAAGTGAGAGGACCAATGTCAATTTTAAGGAAAATACTAACAAATGAAAATACGACAGAGGAAGGTAAAAACACATATGAATATATAATCGACCTCAAAAACAGAATAAAATCAGGGTTATATAAAACAGAGGCAATCACGAAAGGAAAGGCAAATAAATATAAACAATATTATGATCAAAGGGCTAGAGAGAAAGATATACAAATTGGGGACAAAGTGCTCGTGTTGAAACCTAAAAAAGGAAATAAACTCGCTCTGTATTCAGAAGGTCCATTCACCGTCACGAGGAAATTATCGAAATTTAATGTAGAGATTGCGAAGGGACATAAGCGTATAGTTTATCACCTCAACAGATTAACAAAATTTGTCGAAAATAACATGGATAACACAGATGCGAACTTATCGGCAGCAGAGAAAAATGAAAAGACAATTAGTGGTGCCAGTGCCACAGTGATAGCCGAAGAAGAAGAGGAAGATGTAAATAGTGAAGACATTAAGCAAATTCCGTTAATCAACGTCAAGGTTAATTCAGGCATTGACATCAATAAGGAACTAACGGAGACACAGAAAAGACAAGTTGACGACATGGTGCATGAGTACAAGGAAATTATTTCAGATATCCCAGGGAAAACATCGGCGGGTACGCACAAAATAGAATTATTAGACTCTAAGCCCATTAACGTAAAACCGTACGCAATACCTATTCATATGGTTCAAAGGCTAAAAGAAGAGATTAGTATGATGCTAGAACTAGGTATAATCGAGGAAACACAGTCACCATATTGCTCTCCCTTAGTTTTAATTAAGAAAAAAGATGGATCGATTCGGACTTGCGTGGATTATAGGAAATTGAACGCAATTACAAAAAAAGTAGCAGAAGTTATACCTAACCAGGATAAACTTCTAGAGCACATGAATAAAGCCAAATACTTTACGAAACTAGACTTAACAAAGGGATATTGGCAAATACCTCTTGAGGAGGAAAGCAAAGAATACACAGCTTTTCAAGGCCCAGACGGGGCATATCAATATAACTTTATGCCATTCGGATTGGCAACCGCACCGGCAACGTTCAATAAAATTGTTAAGAAATTATTCAAAGGAGTAAAAGAGGTAGTTACTTATTTTGACGATATCTGTGTATACACAGACGACTGGGAGTCGCATATACGAGTTACTCGAGAGGTTTTAGAGATTCTTTGAAAAAGGCAGGGTTCACCATTAAACCATCTAAGTTAGAAATAGGTAAAGAATCAGTCGAATTTCTGGGACATAGAATTGGAGCAGGCATCTTAAAACCAGACATGAACAATATAAACAAAGTGTTGGAAATAAAACGACCCAAAAATAAGAAACAAGTAAGGGGACTAGTTGGCCTAATAGCGTATTACAATAAATTTATACCTAATTTTTCAACGATAACAGCCCCATTGACGGACCTTACAAAGAAAGGTAAACCTAATAATATATGTTGGACTAAGGAATGCCAACAAGCATTGGATACAATCCAAAACTATTTAACAAATAACCCCATTTTGGTTCTGCCCGACATTAAGGAACCTTTTATAGTTCGTACAGATGCGTCAACGAAGGGATTGGGGGCATGTTTGATGCAGAAAAGAGACAATATGCTCCACCCGGTGAAATATATTAGTCGGAAACTGGTTGACAGGGAAACCAGATACTCAACAATAGAGAGGGAATGCTTGGCAATAATATGGGGAATTCAGAAATTATCCTACTATTTAATGGGGGCAAGATTTACGCTCCAGTGTGACCACCAAGCGTTAAAATATTTGAACACGACTAAATTTGAAAATTCAAGAGTTTCCCGGTGGTCTTTGATGTTACAGGAATACGATTTCAACGTGGAATACATTAAAGGTGAAGATAACATTATTGCAGATTTTTTATCGCGACAATAAGCAGATATAATGTCCCACTGAGACTGGTAGGATCATGACAGATCTGGTAATGTAATCATAATTAATGAGCAGAAATCAAACCATGACCGACAAGGACTCGCAGGACAGGTTTATGACAAACAAGTAGAGTTGCTTGTTCATGGGGACTAAGTTTGGTAGAAATTGAGGTCTGGGTCACCTCGGGCCAGTATTATTATTATATGAACATGATTGTGAGGTTTCATAGCGATTATGTATTTATGTTAATTAGTACTTATGGATGGTTGTAAATAAATATGAGATGGTTGTATGTTCGTGCTGATGTTTTCTATGATAATTTTTGGCTCCGGGTGACCTCAGGACATTTTTCATTATAGGTATTATATATAGATATATTTATGTAATGATGATGATATAGGGTGATAATGATATTGTTCATGATTATGATTATTATGATGAATTATGTTAATTACGACTACTATATGCACATGATTGATGATTGTTTTATAATTGATTGTAATGGGTTAAATACAATCGGGCTGAAATGTTTATAGTTTGGATAAGTAGTTATCCCTATAACATTATCTCATGCTGGAGGTAATCCTGGAATAAATATCTTAAGGAATTTATATGAGGTACCAGTAGAGTCAGTTGTAAATAGAAAACAATCTAGCGTAAAAATGGTCAATTGTTGGATACTAATTATGTGAGGTGTTATGACCAGTAGTAGGTAGAAGGTTGGTTCTTTGAGAATTAAGATAATGATAACGTACGAGTTGCGGGTTAGTGAAGTCGTATAAAGGTACGACCAAGTGGATTTATGCTCTGTGTTGTATATACTAGTGTTTTTTTTTCATGCAATGTTGTGTATAAAATTATATTGAAAGATATTATTTCATTATGTATTATATTATTGTAATTGTAATGTGCAGTGATTCCATGCCCTGACTTTGTTGTATTGTGAGATTCTACCCGTAAGTAGAATCTAACGGAAGAGGGGGGATATGTCAGGGTATGAGAATCACTGCGAATGATTGTTGTGAGATTGTTGTGAGATTGTTGTGAGATTGTTGTGAGCCAGTGTTGGAGTCGGGTCAAGGCGTTGTTGACGGGTATGAACTCCTATCACGGGAATAATGTCTGAGTGAGCTTCTGGTCACACGGGATATGTCAGGGACATGACCAGAGGACACGTCAGGGTCGTTGAGACCAGTTGGGGGGTATATAAGAGAGTAGTCGAGACGAGTGCGGGGTGTTGCAGAGAGTGGGTACTTCGCACAGTGTTGTGCGGTCAGACCGGTCAGGATAGACCGGGGAGCTGCAGGGTTGCAGTAAAACAGAGTTGAGTTTAACGTCGCCCAGAAGCGGTCGGGTCGGACCGAGGGCATGCTTGAGCATACAGCCGTTATATATAGATGTATTTTATGTCAAGGCAAGACAGCCAGTTGTACAGTTGTTTATAGTAGAATAAACATTGCATCGTTACACAGACTTGTGTCATCTCTTGTGTATGTTGTGTGTAGCGGAGAGCAAGGCACAATCCACCTAAACATAGAGACTTAACAACGAGCCAATGTTGTTAAACTACCCCCCACTCCTCCCTCCACTCTTATTCCCAACTCATCTATTATTGTGTTTTTGAAACAAAAATATTTCAGTCATTCAATGATTGTCACTGTAATAAGTGGTAATAATACAATTAAATCCTAGGGACAGGGTCCACTCAGTAGGGGTTTGGTTAAATACAATAGTTGAATAGCTATGAACTAGAAATAACCCGTCATTTCATCCATCATACGATTACTACCCTTTAGCTTTAAAAAACTTGTTGTTATCTTCGCTCCCAACAATTTTTTTCCACATCAGTACCCACTGCTTATTGTTTTTACACCCCTGCACTGTAGGAGAATTTCACAATTTTTACATCGCTGATTTATTATATCTAAATTAATTTGTATTTCCATTATAAACAAAGGAGTAGGCTAATAGCGGGCATGCCGGTAAAAATTATGAGGCGTTTCGAGCGGTTCAAAATCTGGACCCGGGCAGCTTTTTTCAACGGTATTGACAGCCCTATTGACAGCCCTATTGACAGCCCTATAGACAGCCCTATTGACAGCCCTATTGACAGCCCTATTGACAGCCCTATTGACAGCCCTATTGACAGCCCTATTGACAGCCCTATTGACAGCCCTATTGACAGCCCTATTGACAGGTCCTGATATCTATTACAAGCGGAGAGCAGATCTGATGTCGGCTGAATATAATCAAACATCTCATGGCCAGGCTTGTTCCTAATACTATTATTTTTTTCAGCCTTTGAAAACAAGGGGCGGGTAGTACGAGAGAGAAAGCTAGAAGCGCCGTTGATAATGTATAGTTTAATTATTTACCGAAAGCTGCCGGCTCTTATTTTGATTGGTAATTTAAATTTAGCTGACTTCCACAACATGATTATTGCTTGTAATCTGAGACGAGAGAAAATGGATTAGGCCCTATATCTGGAAACTATAATAAAAATTATAATAATTCTTTCGATCCTTAGATGTTAAGAAAAAAAAGTTTAGAATATCTGACTAGCTATTTCTAACAAATACAACCATTCCATTCCAATCTCCATAAGTAGAAGATTTTTTACCATTTTACTGTGTACGGTAGGAATACTTAAGCTTGACTAACTGTCCAGCTATTATTTACTAAAACTCTGTTTACTGTTTTGTTGTGTTATTTTAACTTTCATTTGTGATTGCATTGTTTCTAAATAGTTAATTGTCGTAATCTTTTTTATTCTTCAGGTGTCACCATCGTCTTCACGACTTTCGTCTTTATGGCCTTCGCGATGTCATCTCTGTGATCCTCTGATCAATGATCGAGCACATAACAGTTCTAGCAATATTTTAAAAAATGCAGAAAACATCAGCAGGAACAAGTTGAGCTGTACTAACAATGAAATTAGTCATCTCTTGTGCTCAAAAGCAGAATAAATATTTTTAAAAGCATAATAATATTAAAATGTTTAATGAACATATTTTCAAAAACTGCACCAGATATATACAGGATATTAAATGTCTACATTTAATGTTCAATTAAAACAGAACATATCACAACACAACTAATTACACAGTTAATTAAAAATATTTCAAAAAGATCACTAGATCTTTTTGAAATATTTTTTTTAATTAACTGTGTAAAACGTATAAATAAGTAAAGAACAAATAAAGCAAAACAAACATAAATAGCAGGAATAAAAATAAATAAATGGACATTGAGGAAGTTTCTTATTAGATAGGAATTATACTCCATAAACTAAAAATAGCTTTATTTATGAATATACATGTAAGACAATAGCTGAATAAAATGATTTCATGTGGTTGTTAATGCTTGCTTATTTGTTTCGTTTTAATTTTTTTACCATTTTATTTTTAAAATGCATCAATATCTCTCTATATATAAGACGCATTTGTTGTCTGTCTGTCTGTCTGTTCCCTAATAACTCAAGATCCAGACAACCAAATAACGTGAAATTTGGTACACGTACACAAAATTATACCGGAAGGGTTATTAAACAGGTTTCGTTCCATATATATAAGATACTGGGGCCCGGGGGCCCAAAATGTAGTTTTTCCCTATATGAGCTATATAAAATAAAAATTATTGAAAATTAAGACGTAAAATAATGACGCAAATTAATAAACATTTTGGTGTCGAGATTAACAAGAAGGCGATTATCGCCATAAAATAATTTTTTTTGTTGTTGTTGCTTTGTTGTTGTTGCTTTTGTTGTTGTAGTTGTTGTTTTGTTGTTGTTGCTTTGTTGTTGTTGCTGCTGTTGTTGTAGTTGTTGTTTTGTTGTTGTTTTGTTGTTGTTTTGTTGTTTTTGTTGTTTTGTTTTTGTTGTTGTTGCTGTTGTTGTTTTTGTTGTTGTTGATTTTGTTGTTGCTGTTGTTGTTGCTGTTGCTGTTGTTGCTTTTGTGTTGTTTTTGCTGTTGTTGTTGTTGTCCACATCCCTTGCCCTGCGACGACAATGTCCTTCAAGTTGTTGTTGCTTTGTTGTTGTTGCTGTTGTATTTGTTGTTTTGTTGTTGTTGCTTTGTTGTTGTTGCTGTTGTTGTTGTAGTTGTCTTGTTGTTGTTTTGTTGTTGATTTTGTTGTTTTTGTTGTTGCTTTGTTTTTGTTGTTTTTGTTGCTGTTGCTGTTTCTGTTGTTGTTTTTGTCGTTGTTGCTGTTGTTGTTGCTGTTGTTGTTAAACCCGGGAAAGCCGGGTACTTGCCCCTAGTATTTTATAAAATGAATAGCCTACTATTAAAATGTGTATTACCAAAATCAAACTTAGCAATGTACAAGTTCAGTTAATCGCTAACAATCACATCCATATTATGACGTCAGTAAAGATATAAATTGTTCAGAAATAAGGAAATTTACAATTCTTTGTAAATTCATTTAATATGGTGTGATTTAAATCGAATTCAATTTCGTTACCAATGATGCAACATATTCAATGAAAAGACATTATTTAAAACATTGTAAATATGTTTTTCTTTTTAAAAATGCCTTTATACCAATGCTTATAATATGTATTTTCAATTTTTTTAAAGAGATCTAGTTATCATACACACACCCACACACACACACACATATATATATATATATATATATATATATATATATATATATATATATATATATATATATATATATATATTTATTTATAATATATATTAGGACTGCGGAAATTTACGTCAATTTCTTAATTAATCGTTAAAAAATTAAAAAAATTTTACGATGAAATTATTTTTTACGATTAATCGAACCATCACTTACAAATTATTGGAAGTCAAAAAGTAATATATATATATATATATATATATATTAAAAGAATAGCGGCCAATAAATAATTTTTAAAATTCGTTACGATTACACGAACATTTTGGTTTTAAACTATTGACTGACGGGAATGTTCAAAATGTTGATAAAGTCTGCCTAACTACCATGGTTCTAACACTTCCCTACTTATCAAACCAAATGAAAAGCGTATTAAGCGAAGGGCAGTAATGGAGTCTAACTTACAGACAGATTGTGACGTCAGCTCTTTTGATGAATTTCTGAGTTACAAAATGGAGATGAAAGTTCCAGAATCCATTAACCATCTACAATCATGGAAACTTAATGAACACCGATATCCGATGTCATTCCTTGCCAAGCCCGTTTGTGCATACCAGTTACCTCAGTTCCATGTGAATGATTGTTCAGCTCGGCTGGCTATATTGTCAATTAGACCCACTCATCACTTGAATCAAATAATGTCAATACACTTGTCTTTTTAAATCCCTTATATTAACTTCACCGCCGTCTCTCTCTGTCTCTCTCTCTGTCTGTCGTTCGTCGTCGGGCGGGCAGAAAAACAAAAGAAAAAAATGACCCACTTCCCGTGATGAAATTTGGCACATAGACTCGTGTTACCTAGCAATGCATCGTATTAAAATTTCAGATCGATCGAACGTATCGTAATGAAATTAATGCATTTTTAGTTTATCTCTATACATCGTATGTCATTCAATCCACAGTTTGTTATTGTTTTTTTTTCACGTGATAGTTCAGTTCGCGCGTTGACGCCACATCGTCGATGTACCGGCGTGCTTTTGTTTACATTTTACGTATCACACTGAGCTCGGTCCAGCGATCGGTGACCAGACCTTTCCCCTCTCCCCCCCGGGTTATAAAGCAAAGGGGAGTTAAGACAAATTCAGTTATTTATGTCTTATATATACGGGATTTATAGTCAAAAACTTTGTTTTTACGGGTTTGTTTTATTGCTTAGTTGGTTAAAAGATAACATATAAAGCAGGCATTCCAGTGCTATTTAGATTTTCAACAAGATCGTTAAAAAGTGTTACTTTTGAAATCATACATTTTAATTTTTAGCTTTCATCGAAGGTAACGATTAATTAATCGTTAATTTTTCAAAAATTAAATATTAAATTTAAATTAATCTTTAACAGCCTTAATTATAATTATAATGTATAGTAATTTTTGACGTGATACACATGTATGGCCGGTCGAGAAGGCGGGTCTCTTGACAAGAGTAGGAGGTAGTGTCTCTGGATAGACCGCAGTGTGGGGGAGGTAGGGTCTCTGGACAGACCGCGGTGTGGGTGGGAGGTAGGGTCTCTGAACAGACCGTGGTTTGATGGGAGGTAGGGTCTCTGGACAGACCAAGGTGTGGGGGGAGGTAGGGTCTCTGGAAAGAACGCGGTGTTGGGGGGTGTAGGTTCTCTGGACAGACCACGGTGTGAAGGGAGATAGGGTCTCTGGACAGACCACGGTGTGGGGGGGGGGAGTAGGGTCACTGGACAAAGCCTCTGGTTGAAACGACAACTGGTGATGTTTCATTTTCATTTTGGAGTCAATTGACGTGGATGTTGTGATGTCCTACCATGAACTACACTTATTCCCGTCCTTTGACGGGCTTTGTTGCTAGCAATTTATAATTTCTTGTCATGTCTTGTTTCATTTTGAATAATCCACAAATGTATTGAATATGTTCCTGAGATCTAAAGAATCCGTTCTAATATTTTATCTGTTCTTTCTAGTCAGGGATTCGTGTTTATCGATCCTTTATTGATTTTATCGTCCTTGTCTTGTCTATAAAGACGCTCTTTCTTTGCAAAAGATTATTGCGTCCACAGACCATCCCGGTCTATTGAAAAAGGACACAGCGTTCACAGGTCACGGCTATGAGGGTTCCATGCAATGTCGAACCGGCTCTGTGTCCCTGACAAGTGTTAGGTACCCATACGGATATGGGTGGACTCAGGGACACCCTGGGCCCCGGGGACAAATTCCTGCTTTCTTGGAGATTCAAACCCATGACCATCGGTACGCCAGCCAAGCGCGTATGCAACTCGATCACCAATCTACAAGATTGACAAAAGGGTTGTCCCATGTTTTTTTTCTTTGGGTGATGTAAACATTCAAATTAATACACATTTATATCCGATTGAAATTATAAACATTGAAAAACCTCTGTCAGGACCGGGCAAAATAGCTAATGGTTGACAACTCTTAAAGACTTTTATCAAAGACCCTTGTGACGAAATATTGAGACTAAATTTCTAATAATTTCTAAGAATACGCCCGAGAATTCGCATTAAATTAATGCTACACCATTTCAGCAACTGCAACTTCTTGAAGGCTGTTGTCTGCCTTGCCTATTTAACAATGGAAACGTTTGTGACTTAAGAGTTAGACCCATCAAAAGTAATACTTATTATCTGTTATGGGTTCACCTTTGTGCCGGTCATTCCAAATTCAAATTTTTTGTAGCATAAAATACTCGTTGTAATGAAAGGCAATAACCTCAACCATTGCTTCATGCATAAAGGCTAATTTAGCCCCTTTTTCAAGCACAAGAAAAACTGTTGTATTATTTTTGATTTTGTTTATTGCCGCAAGTTCCAAAAATAATTTTCCACTTTTTAAACGTTAGTGGCTTCCGTGTGTGGGGGGAAGAGAAGGGGGCGAAGGGAGAAAGGGACAGGCACATTTTTTTTTGTTTTAAACTCTCAAGAAATGTTATTCATTCGTTTCAAAAATGCTATCAGAAACATTTTGTATAGAGCAACTTCAAACAGTTTAATGTGGAAGTAAAGTTTTTCAAAACTCCAAACCATGGTGGTCGGACGTTACCATCTACTCTCATTAGGATAGCAATCGCGAGCACGTATAACTACCTCTGAACCACTTATCAGCATTCTGTTACGGTTGGACACGTTAGTTTAAAGATAACGTATGAAAGTGTGACTAGGGTTGCCAGACGTCCGACAAAAGGAGGACATGTCCTCATTTTCATCTCAATGTCCTCCGTCCGGCAGGCAAAGCTAAGGGGCCGTTCGTAAAGTACGTCACGCTATTTTTGACAATTTTTAACTTCCCCCTTCCCCCCAGTCACAAACTGTCACAAATCTGGTACCCCCCCCCTAAAGTACGTCACACTTTCGGAAAAAAATGTTTTTAGTAACAAAATAATTAAAATTTATCATAAAACACCGTGGCGTCACACATGGCCGAACACCCCCTCCCCCTGTCACAAACTGTCACACTGTATTACACCTCCTCCCCCCCCCCTCTCGAGCGTGAAGTACTTTATGGACGGTCCCTAAAATCGTTTAAAATATCCGGCTTTTCTTACATTTTACAATTTATTTTTATGTATCGCTGTTACAATTATTACATCATATGTTTACTTTAAAAAACCTAGATTATGGCTATTTTTAAAAATAAAAAACGTAAAAACCTAGACATGGAAGAAAAAACATAGATCAGGATTGAAAAATATGGCACTCATTGAAAGATAAGAAGCATCAGTATTGGAGGTTATTGTCTTCACACAACCTTGGAAGTTTAGAAAAATAGATTGGAGGAGATACTTTTTTTCACTGAAAGTCAAGGGATGCTGAGAAGGCTTGAGGAAAGTGGTTGAGAAGAATAGTATAATAATTTTTTCGCAGATTTTAAGCTGGTGTATGGAGCATGGGGAGCATGAAGAAAAATGATTGAAACCATTTGATTAATTTCAATGCTTTAATTGGATGTACTTAGATAATATTAAACACTATAAATTTGATGACCCTTTAGCATGAATATTGTATCGAAAGAGAAGGGATTTATTGTAGATGATGGGCAATTGTTTGACCAATACTGCAATCTTAAAACATTTTTTAAACACAAAAATGAACAGTTTTTGAAAGAATCTTGCATGACCAGTGGCCTGATTGGCAGCTATTGCAATAAAATTGTAATGACTGTGAGTTTAATCCAGGACGACTCAAATGAAATATTCAAAATGTCCTCCTTTGTCGTCGTCCTTTTTTTTTAATTATGTCCTCCTTTTGGTGTCTACGTATCTGGTAAACCCTACGTGTGACCAGATTGAAGTTTTTTTTAAATTTTAAGTCCCTTACATTAACTTCACCGCCGTCTCTGATCGATCGAACGTACCGTAATTAAATTAATGCATTTTTAGTTTATCTCTATACAACGTATGTAATTCAATTTCACAGTTTGTTATTGTTTTTATTTCACGTGCCAGTTGAACTCACGCGTTGACACCGACCGTTGATGTCGACACCCCCTCCCGTCCCTTCCCCCGGTTTTAAAGCCAGGGGATATTACTCGGTGTCAGTCAGTAAATATTTGAACATTATCAATGCTTTTAGTTATGTCACATACATAAGCGATTTATAGTCAAAAACTTTGTTTTTACGGTTTTTTTTTATTACTGTGCTTGGTGAGCCGTGTGTTGGCCTTTCAGGTTGTAATTTCTAGTTAGCCTTGTATTTTAAAACGTATAGAGCACGGAGATTATGGTAAAATAAACTATTATTCAACTTAACTTTCCACCAAGAATTTATATTTTCAGAGCATTTTATTTAGGTTTTGATAGCAAGCCTTAATCAAATGTAATATTTCAATCTGATTTTTATTCACCGTTAAACTGCTTTTCTTGCGAGGTAGAAAAAACATTTATATTAATAATATTTTTAAGATTGTGCGAATATCATATATTCAAATCTTGCTGTCTGTTGTGAGTCTTTTAAATTTTCAGAATGATTCAGATTTATTTTTACAAAGTGTATCCTGCTAATGTTAACAATTTCACATACTTCAAAGATCTTACAGAAACCACAGCATATTTAATCTCCAAACCAAAAGTGTGTCATTAAAAAGCATCTTTAAGTGTGACGAAAGACTCGTTGCGCACCATTCTTTGCACTTTTCTGAGTGCCTGAAAAACAAACAATTGTTATATTTTATTTTCATTAGTCAAGTGTGTAAATATATTATAAGACTGTGAGAGTTGAGAAAGGTGCTTGAAAATTAATAACACATTTTTACATATGTAATTTTAATTAACCTTTTTTAATTAAAGATGTATACAAAAAAATTAAATAGTCATTGTTATTTTGGACTGGTTACTATCAACAAAACCTGGCCATTTATTCAATGACTCACATCCGCATGGCTGTAAGTGTTACAATTTAAAAAGGTTGAATATAGTAACTTTCTTCCAAGCGAATTCAAAGTCAGATAACAAACATTTGCAGTCAGACATCGCCTTAACTGTTCCATCTTTCTATAAATCTAATCGGTTAAACCTAATCTCATTTTGCCTAGGTTAGGAGGATATTTTAAAACATATTCATTGGTTTGTATAAAATTTATAAATGTGTACATACCCATTATTAAATTAGAAATAATACAATAAAAATGAATGATATTTAATTTAAATTGTGCTTTTAAATTTTAACTAAATCCCTTCGAGAACTGAAAATCTGAATTGAAGATAAATAAAGTGACTCGAAACGTCTCTGAGTCCCACAAGATCAGTAAGTCCAATATATTTTATTTAGTTCTTTAATTACTCAAGATTTGAATTAAAATCAGCTCTTCGGACACATGCAGTATATTCACAATCTGCAGAACAACTTATTGACTTCTTGGCCTTTCATTTCAAAACACGGGTATGATTAGCAATAGATGTGTGCTTGTATTTATTGTTTGCTCTTCAAATTATGTTATTCCATATTCTCTAGTATCTGCTTTGATCAAAATCCTTTGTTTCAGATTGTGTAAGATTAAAAAGGGCAACGTGCTAGTGGTACAGAATTTTGCTCTCAGCGATGCAGAAAATAGTTGAGCTTATCATTGGGATTATTTTGATATTCACCATAAATAACCAAGGTAAAAATTAACTTACAGATGCGAAAATATTGAATTCCTTAAAAAACACTAAAAGAACTAGTTTCAACCTTTTTACTTTAAACTTTCTTCTTAGAGTTAGCTGTCTTGTCGTGTCTTCAGAGCATATTCTTTAACTAATTATTGCAAACTATAGAATGCTAGTGCATGACTAATCATGCTGAAGGTCACTGTGCATCAAATAATCACGCATAAGTTGGTAGCGAACGATTACCCTGACATCCATTATTTCAGACATTGAAGATAGCTCAAAATTTGTGCCATTAATCTGGTTATCCAGACGGATTACAATGCAATTCCATTTTTGTCTAAATTAAATTAAAATGGTTTAACTTTTAAAAAAAAACTAACAGCAGAGATCCCATTATTAAGGTAAGCTAGGATAAGAACAAACAGTTAGGTGTTGTGTAAATGTTGATTGCACTTCGAAGGTTCTGATCAGACATTTGTGTAGCATCGTTTGTGTTTATGTGCTAAGAATATTTATTACAACAATTGGATACGAGAGCCAAAAGAAATGAACCATGACTATAAGCCTCATTATTTCCACACATTTAGCTTCTGAATGATTAAAGTAAAAAAATATTAAGTACTGTAGAGAAGCTTTTGCTGCATGTTACTTAACCGCGCTGTCTCTGTCTCCTTTTCTCTTTACGTCTCACGTGCTCACCCTCATGAAACAACGAAATCGAAAGGTTTTGATGCTGATTGTCCTGTTTCAGACACGGTCATGCAGTCTGACAAATTTTATACTAGCTTTCGACATAGGCACGTTCACTCTATCATCTATGTTTGCACTCTGAGACAGTATGCTGCCAAGTTAGGTCATACAGCACACTACTTTGATTTCGTTTCAACTGCTCATTATTTAGTACTTGGCTGGAGATGTCTGGTACAGAACTTGTATCTTCTTCGTGCTGATGGTGAATCCGTAATCCAAATCCACGATACAAGCATGTTGGGCTCCTTTCTCTACTGTAAGCATGTGAGACATGGATGGTGTATCAACCCCCATTCGCCAAACCACTTTCATTTCACAAGCCTGAGTAAAATTCTCAATACCTAACTGTTTTTAAAAAACAGTTCCAGACACCAAATTTACTTACAATTATCTACACAAGCCTTACGCAGTCCAAACTGGGGCAAGTCGTGCGCATGCGTGACCATCTTGTTAAAAATATGCTCTTAACTGTGAGCCCGAGGAGGACAAAGCAAGCCCTACAAGGATACGCTCTAAATTGCATTGAAGACTCAAGGCATTTGGAAAAACTACTCCTGTGGGGCAGCAGCAAGTGACCGAGCCTTTGGTGCATTATTAATACGGAATGCGGGAGCAATATGTGAAGCAAACAGACAAAAGGCTGCCAAGTCCTGGGGTCAGGCCAGAAAAGATCGTCCTCGTAACCCTCCCGATGACGTCCTGACCCTTGAA
This sequence comes from Ampullaceana balthica, assembly GCA_944989445.1. Lineage (NCBI taxonomy): Eukaryota > Metazoa > Mollusca > Gastropoda > Lymnaeidae > Ampullaceana > Ampullaceana balthica. The sequence continues at coordinate 1,782,093 of CALYLW010000070.1, read as the reverse complement.
TATTGGTTTCATGCGCCAACGAAGGACACCACAAGCTGTCCCAGGCATGTAGTTAGTGTGGAGAGAATGGTTCTCGTCGATCGCAACGGACACAGAACAACACAAATATCATCTTTGGTACACTGACTGCTACTTTCAGTCGTCCGCTCTACCATCTCTATGTGACTCTCCTACCCAATGCACCGTGCTCTTGTATCCTTCCATGTCAAATCCACCCCAGTTTGTGTCTAGTCCTAGCTATGGTTTTACTTTTATAGGTCCTCCAAAATAAGCTTTTGGAGAATGTCTTCCTAGCATGTCAGACGTTACCTAGTCAAACATTGTTTTACGGTACCCTACTATCTCTGTCCATTCCCTTTTAGCTTTCTTTCCCACACTCTTGCAACACGCTTGTAGATCTATCAATTGTAATTTTTTTTATTTGCATTAGCATTGTGTATTAAAAATTGAAGTGGGTGAAAGTCTGCTAGAAGCGGTGTATGATTAGTAATTAAATCTTGTGAAACAGGCAGCTTAGTACTAGAGCCGTGTGGTTACACTTCAAGGAAAAAGGCCCACTATGGGGTACACATGTTTATATTATAATCGATATTTTTAATTTTCAACTGTTCTTGTCCCCTTAAAAAACGATAGGTATTTCTAGTACTTTTTTTTTCTTTTTCCACAATTTTTAAGCACAACTCACCGGAGACCAAGGACAGGGTCGAGCTAAAGTTTCGAAAATAGACCCACTCGTTTTCGGAAAAAAAAGTTGTCCTGATGGTTATGTCCATGGTGTCGATTATTTCGTTGTGACTGGCACCGTCAACATCACCAGTTTCATGACCGACTACTACTACTCTCGCAGGGCATATGTCAGAGTTATAACTGAAAATAAAATTGGATGGTGGTTTTCTGTGAGTTTCACGTTTCCAATCGTATATCCAAGAACGATTTTTTGTTGTTTTTTTATAATAAAAATGTTATGCTTGCAATTTTTTTTTAAAAACAAAAACGTGGAATTCAGCTCACTGTAGGGTAATTAAAATATCAAGAGATATGGGTAAACTCAATAAGACTTCATAGCAAGAGGAAACTGGTAAATATGTGTCTATTTAACTCTATGAGTTAAACTAGACTAGACATTTGTTTGTATTTACTAATTGGGGACGCGGTGGTCGAGTGGCAGCGCGCTCGACTAGCGTTCCGTTGGTCACGGTTTCGAATCCATGTGAAGGCATGGATTTGTTCCCGGTGCCTAGGGCGTCCCTGAGTCCACCCAGCTCTTAGTGGGTACCCGACATCAGTTGGGGTAGTAAAGGCGGCTGGGCATTGTGCTAGCCACACTTCCCCTCGTATGCCGTGGCTATTGAAACTTGTGAACGCTGTTTCACTTGCCCCATAGGCCATTCATGGTCTGAGAGGGAACCTACTACTACTACTACTAATTGGGCCGACTAGTTTTTTTACACGCTTTTATTTAAGTCACAATGTTTGTATGTTGTATCCATCCACCCTTCCTTCCATCCTTCCTTCAAAACTTGAAACGTAAATTTATACCTTTTTTGATAGTTCTAGAGATCTAAAAAAATTACCACAGATAGATCTTGGATGACAATGCATTGTATCAAAATTTCAGATCGATCGGATGTACCGTATTGAAATTATTGCACTTTTAGTTTTTAGTTTTTGTCTATATAAAATATTATCACTTGCGTCAATGAACCAAGACTCAATTCGCCCTAGAGGGATACAATTATTATAACTTTAAAAATACTATTAACAGCAAGTCTTGCTGGCCGAAATATAAGCTAGATCAATTGCCGACATGGGGGTACGAGGTTCAATTTTCAGTTAGGGGAAAATGTTGGTTTTTTTTTGTATTATACATATTTAGTGGAATTTCTATATGTAATAAAAGCGTGTCCTTTTTAAAAAAAGATTTTTTTACATTTAACTTATTCTTTTCAAACTAGTAACTCAATGACAGATTGCTTTTATTTTAAAAATTTAGTCACTTCTTCGCTGAATATTGGCTATAATATGACATTGGACGCCACTGGAACATCGAAAGTCACTAGCGCTTACTATCGATAACTAATATAAATGTATTTAAGAATTATTTTTTGTTTGGAATCAATGAAATAAAATTTACTTCATAAAAGTAATTTATTTTACAGGCGATAGCTTGAATTTATTAATTGGATATTTATTTATTAAAATACGTTCATATAAACTTTGGTAGCACACGCCATCTCAGTTAAAATTGAATTCGAAACTTTTGATGGTAAATTTTCCATTAAATTGTAATTCTAATTATATCTCTCATAAATAATAATAAATTCGTGAAGAACTTTTAGACGATTAGTTAGCCAAATAATTTTTATCTGTTAGAATATAAAATAACATGTAAAATTATCCTCTGAATCTTCTTTCTTCCTCATAAGCCTCGCAGTGCAAGTGTATCCGTGAGGAATGTAACTTGCTCTAATGTAAATTATGTTCCTGTGACTTCATGCGCATGTCTATCAAATGATGCTCGAGAAATCCGTGTGAAGTGCAACGTATCGATGAGTGTGTTGTATACTAATGCAGTCGTACAGATATGCTTCATGACGGATTATTTCTATTGCAGTCCACCTTCTCAGCCTATCAGTCGTATTTACAGTAAGTTAACTATTTTATTTATAAAGTGCGGGGGTGTGCATATTGCTGCCCGAGGGCAACATGCCGCCCACGACGAATATTATTTTTTTCTATTCTTAATCATTACATCACATGAACCCACCAAACAAATCTTAAAATTGGTGAGGAATCCCGTGTGTTAAGAAAGAAAGGACACAAAAATATTCCATTGGAATGATCGTTTTAAAAGGTGCGGCCCTCCGCTAAAATCCGCTGCCCCTGAACCAATACAATAAGCAATATTGATCCAGTTTTCTTTCCAAATGTAAAAAGTTAAATACGCCGTAGACTTTCTCATGGATATTGCAAAGAAAAAAAAAGGGGGGGGGGAGAACGGACACTAATTACAACTTGGAGAAATCAAGACAAAGCGAGAGAACGTCGGTGGTGGTCTATACATTCGCAAAGCGGTTATTTACCTGCCCATCAACCTTCACAGGCATACATTTTTAAAAATTAGAAAATAATTAAGATTTCGCTGGGGCTTGAACCCATGACCTTCTCTGTGTAAGGTGGACGTGATAACCACTACACTCGAATCACATGTCATTCTGTGAAGAAACAAAGCAAGTGAACGCAAGAACCATTGTTGGTCTCGAGACATGCCAACCATAAACTGATTTTTCGACCCCAGCGAGGGTCATTCGTCATGCTTGTTTGCATATGCTGGCTTTGGTAAATTAAATATATAGATTGATGTACGGTGCAAGCCAAGTGTTTCAGTGACACACACGCTGTTACTGTGTTATTGATAATTCCCACGTTTCCAGGTTTTTCCATTCCCAAATTCTTAGACCCGTAGCTGAAACATTAATAGCATCTTTTTAGTTTAACTTTGCAACGTGGTTTTATAAATTAAAATTTTCTCCCTTTTAATGTTTTGTGTGTAAAATATATACAGTATACAGCTATAAAATTTAGAAATTATGAAATATATATTTTCGCATTGACTGAGAGAGCCATGGAGACTACCTTTGGAGAGAAAAATATGTGAGAGCCATACATTATGTTTTAAACTAAAAATTCAAGTAAATGTTTGAATGTTGTCTAATTTCAACACTAAAAGTACAATAATTATGTCTCTGAATTCTTTTAATAACATTTTTATGCTGTTGCTAATCAATAATGAGTTTTTATTACCATTAATTTGGCTTACTATCTTGCTGCGTGGCTTAGATGATGGCTTTGTAGTCTGGTTGATACGTTGGGAGGTTAATGAAGGCTTTTAGACTTCCATCCGTTAAATTTGTTCGCTGGTTGGTCTCAATGTTCTTTAGATGGGAGAAAGACTGCTCGCATGCATAAATAGAGCCAAACATTGTAAGTGTACAGCATTCCGAGTTTTGATAATCAGCTGGGCTACATGTTGATATTTTTAAATCCCTTATATTAACTTCACCGCCGTCTCTCTCTCTGTCTTTCTGTCTGTCGTTCGTCGTCGGGCGGGTGGAAAAACAAAAGTAAAAAAATGACCCACTTCCCGTGTTGCTCTCGAGCTGTAATTTGGCGCATGACCCGTGTTACCCAACAATGCATCGCATCTAAATTGCAGATCGATCGAACGTACCGTAACTAAATTAATGCATTTTTAAATCCCTTATATTAACTTCACTGGCGTCTCTCTCTCTCTCTGTCTTGGGCTCGGCGGGCTGGGCGGAAAAACAGAAGTCAAAAATGACCCACTTCCCATGATCCGATCGAACTGAAATTTGGCACAAGGACCCGTCTGACCTAACAATGCATCGTATCAAAATCTCAGATCGATCGAACGTACCGTAATTAAATGAATGCATTTTTAGTTTATCCTTATATGAGGTATGTAATTCAAAATTCACTGTTTGTTATTGTTTTTTTTTCTTCCAGTTTCACGTGAGTTTGAGTTGACGCCGACCGTCGTGTTGACGCCAGCCTTCGTGCCGACACCCCCTCACATCCCACCCCCATTTATTAAAGACAAGGGACATCACTCGGTGTCAGTCTGTAAATGTTTGAAAATAATCAATACTGTTAGTTATGTCTCATATATAAGGGATTTATAGTCAAAAACTTTGTTTTTACGGGTTTGTTTTATTAAATCCCTTATATTAACTTCGCGGCCGTCTCATCATCTCTGTCTTGGGCGGGCGGGAAAACAGAAGTCAAAAATGACCCACTTCCCATGATCCGATCGAACTGAAATTCGGCACACGGACCCGTCTAACCTAACAATGCATCGTATCAAAATTTCAGATCGATCGAACGTACCGTAATTAAATAAATGAATTTTTAGTTTATCCTTATATGAGGTATGTAATTTAAATTCACTGTTTGTTATTGTTATTGTTTTTTTCCCACGTGAGATTTTGAGCTGACGCATTGAGGCGACCCAACGAAGTGACGGGTGCTTTTGTTTACATTTTACGTGTCACTCTGAGCTCGGTCAAGCGAATCGGTGACTAGACTTTTCCCCTCTCCCCCCCCCCACCCACCCCTCCCCCCACTAGGGTTATGATGCAAAGTTGAGTTAAGACAGATTCAGTCTGTAAATGTTTGAAAATAATCAATACTGTTAGTTATGTCTCATATATAAGGGATTTATAGTCAAAAACTTTGTTTTTACGGGTTTGTTTTATTAGTTATTACTATACAACGTACGTAATTTAATTTCACAGTTTGTTATTGTTTTTTTTTCACGTGACAGTACAGTTCGCGCGTTGACGCCACATCGTCGATGTACCGGGCTGCTTTTGTTTACATTTTACGTGTCACGCTGAGCTCGGTCCAGCGATCGGGACCAGACCTTTCCCCTCTCCCCCCTTCCGGGCTTATAAAGCAAATGGGAGTTAAGACAGATTCAGTCTTTAAATGTTTGTAGCGTTTGAACATAATCAATACTTTTATTTATGCCTTATATATAAGGGATTTATAGTCAAAAACTTTGTTTATACGAGTCTTTTATTTTTTATTAAATCCCTTATATTATCTTCACCACCGTCTCTCTCTGTCTCTCTGTCTGTCGTTCGTCGTGGCGCAGGTGGGCGGGCGGAAAAACAAAAGTAAAAAATGACACACTTTCGGTGATGCCATCGAACTGAAATTTGGCAAATATACTCGTGTCACCTAACAATCCATCGTATCATAATTTCAGATCGATCGAACATATTGTAATTAAATTAATGCATTTTTAGTTTATCTCTATACAACATATGAAATTCAATAATAATTATGTTTGTTATTGTTTTTTTCACGTGACAGTTAAGGCACGCATTGACGCGATCCGTCGATGTACCGGCGTGATTTTGTTTACATTTACGAGTCACGCTGAGCTGGGTCCAGCGATCGGTGACCAGACCTTTCCCCTCTCCCAACCCCAACCCCTTCCCCCGGTTATAAAGCAAATTCGAGTTAAGACAGATTCAGTCTGTAAATGTTTGTCACCTATGAACATAATCAATAATTAGTTATGTCTCATATATAAGGGATTTATAGTCAAAAACTTTGTTTTTAAGGGTTTTTTTCATTTCATTTCTGCCCACTTGTATTGAATCGCACATTTGTCTTGCTGTCGTACAAGTTTTTACAAACATTCATTCAATGATTTGAAATCTTTCACTCACATGTCTGAGGCCTTCAGGTCAGCAGCTTGGAGCTCAAAATTTATGACTGAGACACCAGGCATGCCACTCAGGCCAATGCTCTCCCCTGCACACTCCTGTGAATGGGTGATGAACTTAAAAAGACGGATGTGCTCGCTAAATTCTCCAAAGCGCTTTTATGACTGCAGAAGATTGTCTTGTCTTATCTTTTACAGACGCTCCTTCTATACAGAAGACTATTGCGTCCTACGCTTATCTGTGGTTTTTGCCCAGTCCTGCTTTCTTATTAGAGATTTAAATAATGATAAAGTGTTGGTTTTCCTGGTTTCTTCAGGCAACCCATTCCACACCCGATTTCTCGACAGGAAGAACGAAAATTTGTATTTTGTTTTTTCTTGCATACGGAATAAGAAAGGTGTTTTTATCCTTATATATATATCTGAGGGTTGTATGAACTTATCTTTGTGGTGTATTTCTAAATTATAATTAATGCTTTATGTATGATTACTACTTTACTCTCGGTTCCTCTATCCTCTAGTGCCGTGATTCCCAAAGAGGGCGCTAGCGCCCCCTTGTGGGCGCTGAAGCGTTCCAGGGGGTGGTGAAGGCCACGGGTCAATTTGGGGGGCGCTGACTAACTGTAAAAGGGCGGTGATAGCTTTTAAAAAAAAGGAACAGAAGATTTAGAATAAAATGATTTATATATTCCGCTCTTAAGGTTTAATTTTTCTTTAAAAAAACGTTTTGGACGTTGGTTTGGTTACCGCAGACTTCCTCACTTGCATTTAGTGTGGTTTCTTTTTGTGTGTGTCTGGATATATGCAATAGTGCAATCCCAGACTGCAAGAACATTTGAAATAAAATTAACAGGGATAAAAAAGATAATGATTTATGTAATTTACAAACACAAATTTACCAAACAACTGACTTTGACAAAACTCTTTTAACAGCAACCACAGAAAATGGCAATGGCTTGCTTGCTTAATTTAATATTTCGTTATTGATTGCCAAATCGGGTAAACTTCATACTATTGGTGAAAAACAAATTATGTCGGCTATAAGTGATTTAATACGGCATATGATACATAAGCAACCATCTGATATTAACAAGAAATATTCGTTTAGCAATAATACAGTGCAAATAAGAATAGATAAAAAGGCTCAAGGTGTTGAAGATTAATTGTGTGGCTATTTAAAAACATATATGTTTTCTATTCAATTTGAGGAGTCAACTTTGCCAGGAAATGAAGCTTCACTTTTGTCATACGTGCGGTTCACAAAGGAAGAACAGATTTGCCAAGAATTATTATTTGATAAATATTTGCAAACTGATTCCAAAAAGTAACTACAAATAATGGATTTAAATTCAAAAGCGGCTAGAAAAGGACATCCTGAAGTATGGGCTGTAATATAAAATTTCTTAATTACATTTTCTCCATCAAATTTAGTGGAAAGTAGTTTTAGTGCGGTAACTTATTAACAAAATAAAAAACAAAACAAAAACACAAAAACAAACAAAAAACAACAGAACAAATAAAAAAAATGCAAATAGTCAATCGCGGAGACTTATGATACTGCTGACGAAAATAGAGGCGAGGATTACTAAATTGTTAGCAGCATACCAGTTTCATCTTCTCAGTTATATGATTTTGATTTTAAAAAAACAACCTATTCTTTAATTGTGGATCTAGGTCACTGGTTATGACTGGTTATGAATGCATTCAAATTGCAGTCAGTCAACATCCATCTGTTCTTAGACTTATTTATTTTCATACAAGAAAACGCTTGCTCACAGATGTATGTGGACCCAAATAGTGGCAAATGTTTGACAGCAATTTTTTTTAAAGTGTGGAAACGCCGAACCTAGAAAAAAAAATAACTTGAACTTCTCCTTCAGGTGATAATTTACTTTTAGGTTAAGCAGTTCTAACAGTATATCCTCTGAGGCTTAATCAGATTCTGCACTAAATTGCGAACTGAGGATATTGAACCTGTTTTCACCTGCTTGCCTGGAGAACAGGGAGAGTTGTGTCTGAAAGATTTAACATACACATACATTTCATGTGCAAACAAGTTATTAGCCTGAAGTTTGACATTCAGTTCATTAAAACTTTTCCACAATGTCAATGGCAAACATGAAGTCTGACTTACACTATTCATTAACTTTGGTAGTAACAAAATCACAAACAAAACTCTTCATCTCTAGCAATATAACTATTTCTTCCTCGAGATCTCATACTCGCCTCAATAGCTTGCCCAGGCTCAGCCAGCGGACACTGCCGTGGTAGATAATATAATACTCAAATCTTCAAACAGTGCTTTTAACGCCTGTGGTTAAATGCCCTGGCTGGTACAAAGTTTATCATACTAACAACTGCTTGAAATTGAACACAGCCTTACACAGACTTTCCTGATGGTACTGCCCACAGTGGAGAGGTAAGAGTGTGTGGTCAGGCTGATATTCTGTGATTGTATATTTTTTCCAGTTAAAGCACGCGCTCCATCAGTTGTTACACTTGCCATTTTGTTCCACACTAACACAGTTATTTCAACACAGTTCTCAAACAGCATTGAATAAATCTTGGCCTGTAGTTGTTGAGTGGTTCAACACTAATTTCATTCTTCGTTAAGCTCGAAACGAGGATTTATTCCCCGTATACATACCAAACAATTGTGCTGTTTCTATACATTGGTACTTTAATCCAGTGAGACAGTACCACAAAAAGTATTTGCTTGCATCTCGAAGTTGGTGCATCAAATTGTCACTTATTTGTTCAAAACGCCTGACATTATTTAAGTTCCCTTGATAAAGAAATGGTGTCAAATTGTCTTCTGTTCTGGACACATAATGCTCGCTGCACCTGTCAAGCATTTCTTGATGAACTCACACTGTTAGAAAAAGACTTGTTCCGTTTTACGATCTTATGGGACATCTCCAAACTGGCTTCAGTTGCAGCATTTGTATTTAAGACTGTTTGGTGAAAAACATTTTGCTGCTTCTTTAAATTATTAACAAACTTCTTGCATTTCCTTTTTCTCGTTTAATTGTGCCCGAAATACAAATATTTTGATTGGTGGTATTATTTCATGTCGTACTCCTTAAAAGACGCTCACACACTCATGGCACAGCAAGCAGGCTGCTTTTCTCCCAACGCTGGTGAAGCAATATTTAACAGTTAATTCGTCATTTAATAAAAGAGATTCGTCCACAATCTTACTTTCTTTGGTAGCAACTCATTGTTAAATCGACGTCTATTAACTTTTAAAATACACATTTTCAAAACTGTTCGAAATGTAAATCGTAAACAAAAGCTAATTCCGGTTGAACTGAAATGTAGTTTCGAAGAGGTATGTTATCAATTAATGACTAATTATTCTGGAGCCATAAAAACTATTATATATCTCTAGATTAGAATCAAGAGCTGAGAATAAAATTTGAAAAATACATAAACAATTCTAAGCAAAGGAAATTAACAATGACATACGATCGCCACATGTACATGCCTACGGGCCGCATAATATATTCTGACTGGCCGCATTTAACCCGCGGACCGTAGTGTGCCCATCCATGTGTTAGAATATTTGTTTTTTAAATTCGGGGGGGCATTGAGGCATATTTTTTCTGGAAAGTGGGCGGTAGGCCAAAAAAGTTTTGGAACCACTGTTCTAGTGTTTCAAGGTTTAATGATTTGACTAATGGTGTTATTCTTGTCAGTTTTGAATATTCTCCAGTAATGAATCTGACAGCTCTTTTTTGAATTTGTTCTAGTTTATCAATAATTTCTTTGGTTAATGGGTCCCATACAGAAGTTGCATATTCTAGTACAGGTCTCACCAAAATGAGGTAGAATCTCTATTACATTTTTAAAAGTTTCTTTTTATAAAGCCCAAGGTTTTGTTTGATTTTTTAATAACTTCAATGACATGGGGAATCCATAATAGTTTCTCATTTATTATGCCTCCTAAGTATTTGCATCTTTAGTTTGGGTCAGTTCTTTTCCATGAATGAAATATTTTGAATTTATTTGTTTCATTTCTTTGTTACTCTTAACAGTAGACACTTTCCTGGGTGGAAAGATATACTCCGGTTAGTTTCCCATTTTATCAATTCATCTAAGCCTTTTTGTAAAATGTTGCTATCTTGTTCTGATTTAATTGTTCTATAAATTTATACAATCATCAGCAGATAACCTAACTTTTGTTACTGTTGAGATGTTTTTGGGTAAATCATTTATATAAATTAAAAAGAGTAAGGGTCCTAGAGTCCTAGCACAGTTCCCTGTGGAACTCCTTTATTGGTGCAGATTTAGATCCATTAATTATTACAGTTTGCTCCGTACCCAAAATCCTAGTTATAAAAGTGAAGTAACTCTCGAAAGGTCAAATAAATATTTATTATTAATTTAATAGTAAACAATACAATTAAATATACATGTGTCAGTGTAACAGAACAACGACGCTTTCAAAATAAAGTCAAAGCATTAATTAAAATGAATAAATACTTCATATGTTAATAATTAAAACTGTATGTCATAATTCTTTCTTATCAAAATGTTCAAGCATTTTAACAGCTTATCTCCTTTAAAGTAAAATCTTCTCGATATTTCTTTTAACAACAATCAAAGTATGTTTTAACTCTTATTAAACAATATAATTTGCAATGTCACGTCTGTAGTGTCTGTCCGTGAAGCTAATTTTAGAAAGCAGCGCATCACATTACTGCACCAATGCATCAAAAGGTGTGGAAATTAAAGATAGGCTGTAAAAAATATTATATGAAGTCATTGTTTTCACTGATATTTTAGTTTTGGAAAAGGAAACAATGTAAAAAGAGGATTGGATGATGGTTAATTATAAAATCAAAAAAAAAGGGGGGCGCTGTAGGCGCCCTACAACTCCTATTATAAAATACTTTGTGTGCATTTCAGAAAGTTTAATGTTTCGTATTTATCAAACAAGGTCAAGTTAGTTGGGATTTTGAAAAGGGTCGGCACCGTAGGCGCCCTTAAAAAAGTGCATTTTTTCAAAATAAATAGATTTCAGCTGAAAACTTCCATTATTTTTGACGGGTGATACGCTAGTTATTGAATAATTTATATCCCGGGTAACGTAAAATCAGATTGTGAAACATTTTGTTATACAAGCGGCTGAACTCTTACCAAAGTTACATTAAAAACAAATTAAATCTTTGACATCTTTTTAAAATTAAAAATATAAAAGTTTGTAAACTTTTGCTACTTATTGAAATCATGTAATGTAATTTTGTATTGTAAGATTTGACCTGATGGGACGGACAAGAAAACAATTTCATGCAAGTGTTAAATACAGTGGCGTACGTAGAACTTTTGCAGCCCGGGGCGGTCTCCGATTTGCCGCCCTTTTAGGGGCCGTACATAAATGACGTCACGCACCTGGGGGGGGGAGGGGAGTCATACATTTATTGACGATGTGTGACGAGGGGTGTGTTTGAGAAATATGACGTCACGTCAAAACGCGCAACTTTAAATAAAATTTCCACTTAAACATTAGATTACTGACCATGACGTTTATGTCAAACGCGTGCTACGATAATAGAGTGCAGCCTTACACTCACAATATACTTAAATGAAAAAATCGATTTGAAACATTCTCATTTTCAAATAGGAATATAACCTTTTTTTTTGTTTGGGGTGTCAAAGGTTTGTGACGTCATATTGACGTGTGACGAAGGGGGAAGGGGTGAAAAATCAGCGAAAATCTCCCACGTTATCTAAGGACGGCCACTTAGTCGATTATAATATGATGGTTTTTATAAATTAATAAACACAAATAAATAATTGTCATTGAAATTGAAACGAAGTAAAGGTGGGAAACATGTTTACCATTGCGTGCCATATTGATGTAAGCAGTCATAAAAGAAGCCGCATAAGATGATATACCTATAAATACACATTAATAAGAATACAGGATACCTTCTTTAAAGGCAACAAGAAAGTTACCGAGGTCGTAGGTCTCATGAGAAAAATATATTCCAAATTTATACCCAAAAACATTACCAAACAAAGAAATTGTATACATTAGTTAGTATGTAAGAATATATAATTTTATTTATACATTTACTTTCACAATAGAAAAAGAGTGTATTATGCTATCAACATTAAAATTATTTGTAATATATTGTTCTATGGACAATATTTCAAGATTTTGTTGTCTTAAATCGAACGAAGATAATTTTTGTCAACTTCATTTTGGAGAAGCTCCTTTCACAATTAGCGACACTGATAGTAATTCTTGAAAATATTCATAGGAAAATTACAATGTTGGGTACAGAATTTTCCAATCTATATTGTTGAATAAATTTTAATAGATCAAGAGGCCTTTTCCTCCGTTTTTCTAACATAATGTCTCTTTGTCAGGGTATGAGAATCACTGCGAATGATTGTTGTGAGATTGTTGTGAGATTGTTGTGAGATTGTTGTGAGCCAGTGTTGGAGTCGGGTCAAGGCGTTGTTTACGGGTATGAACTCCTATCACGGGAATAATGTCTAGTGATGGCTGAGTGAGCTTCTGGTCACACGGGATATTTCAGGGACATGACCAGAGGACACGCCAGGGTCAGTTGAGACCAGTTGGGGGGGGTTTATAAGAGAGTAGTCGAGACGAGTGCGGTGTGTGGCAGAAAGCTGGGTAGTTCGCATAGTGTTGTGCGGTCAGACCGGTCAGGATAGACCGGGGAGTTGCAGGGTTGCAGTAACACAGAGAGCGGAGGTTAATGTCGCCCAGAAGCGGTCAGGCTAGGACCGAGGGGACTTAAACGCTTTGTGTATTTACGTAGAGCTGTAAGAGGACTTGAGCATGGGCCCAGGATGGTCGAGTCGGACCGAGGGCATGCTTGAGCATACAGCCAGTTATATATAGATGTATTTGATGTCAAGGCAAGACAGCCAGTTTGTACAGTTGTACATAGCAGAATAAACATTGCATTGTTATACCGACTTGTGTCATCTCTTGAGTGTTGTGTGTAGCGGAGAGCAAACAATAATCCACCAACGAATGAGACTTTAACATGGGGGCTCGGGCCAACGAAAGAGTCTCAGGATTGCCAAGAACCGCCAGCAACACAAGAATCGACGTGAGAGAAACGACGAAAACACATCAGTGCAGAACCTACTGTTAGGGGTCGGTTACATACCGTACAAGTCGAGGGAGAGTCAAGCGTAGGGCTTACGCCTCGAACCAGAACCAGCAAAACAACGACGTCTGAACCAGCGACGAACACAGGCAGTCAGGGCGTCGACAGACGGTGCCAACTACGAGAGAAGACGATTACAAACTGTACCGGGAGGTCAAGTTGCAGAACCAACCATCCCGTCCCAGCTACAGTGGGACCCTGAGGAGCCGAGACGACCCACAGCACCACAGTTCAAATCGGGGAAAGATCGAGAAGATATTCAAGGTGGAGAAAAACATTACTAAGTGACAAGGAAACTGCAAAAAGTGTGACTTTGTGAACTTCTTACGAATGGATATTTATTGTGTAATGGGCCTTTCATTGTATATGGATATTATGTCTGAAATATAACCCACAGTAAGTACGTACTTAATTACTTATAAAATAGTGTTAAATTGGGGAAGTGTGCTATAGTAAGATTGATCTGTTAAATAATATATATATAATATAATATATATAATTAGATATAGCATACCTGTCATATATAAACGAACAATATGGAAACGAGAAGTAAAAAAACACAAGATATCGATAAAATAATGGCGGACTTTAGGGAGATGGGGAGAAAGTTACAGTTAGAGGGGCAGGAGTTAAACAAATACGTAATAGACAAGTGGAGACAATGGGAAGAAGACGAACGAGAAAATAAGAGAAGACAGGAAGAAAACGAACGAGAAGATAAGAGAAGACAGGAAGAAAACGAACGAGAAGATAAGAGAAGACAGGAAGCCGCGGACATTAGGAAGTATGACGAGGAACAGAGACAGAAAGAAAGGGAGCACGAATTGAAATTGGCAGAAATTAAAAGGAGAGACGAAACTGAACTGGACATGACAGGCCACTCGAGAGAAAACAAAGACCTTCGACAAATAGTAAAAAATTTGCAAAAATTTGACGGGTCCCAAGAACTCGACGAATATGTGGCGACATTTGAACATGTAGTGACTCAGGCGAAAGTGCCAAAAAGTCAATGGCTGATAGAGTTACAAGTAAGGCTAACGGTTGAGTTACAATCATTCTTAATGACGGAAGACGTTAGGACAAAACTGCATGATTATGACACTGTCAAGCAACTCCTTTTGCAACATGCAGGATTTAATGGGGAGAAATACAGGGAAGCGTGGAATAGTCTAGTACCGGAGAGTAATAATTTTAGATTATTTCACTCAAAATTGGTTAGAAGTTTGGACAATTGGGTGGCCAGTACAAAAACAGAGAGAACATTTGACGGGGTGAGGGATTTATTATGTAGAAACAAGTTATTATTGAACATGAATGAAGAGGCTGTTAAATGCATTCTAATGAATAATGCCCCCAAATGTGAGGACGTACTGACACAAATTGACCATATAAAGTCGGCAGGACAAGGACAACTAAGTAGGAAAGCCAATACACAGCCACTGGTAGGAGGTGTGGCGGAACATAGGGGTGAATATGGAGGCAAGTATAGAAGTCGCTCGACGGAGGGCCGAGTAATGGGTGCATGTTTTAACTGTGGTCAGAGGGGTCACATAATGGCCAACTGTCGACAGAAATGGGCCAATAATAGGATGCCTGCGAAGGGAAATCAGTATAAAGACTCAGACCAGAAATCTAGCTATAATGGAAATAAGTATCCATGGTACAGCCAGGATAGATGACTCAGCAAAGATTGCAAACAGGGCCGTACTATACAGTGGCAGGGGTATAAACCTATAAAAGGGTGGCAGTCTCGCAATACGCAATGCGTGGGGGAGTATGAACGATATTTTTAGAAAGTCCACGGGTAGATTAAATGTCGAAAAATGCTTGTTGTTAGGGAAGGAAGCTTCTCTTCTTAGAGACACCGGCTGTACAATCGTAGGGTGCAGAAAGAGTTTAATACCAAAAAAATACAGGACTGATCAGACATTTACAGTTAAACTTATCGATGGGACAATAAAAACGTTTGAAACTGCTATAGTAGACATTAAAACCCCTTATCTCTGCGGTAGATTTTTGTCCGCCCTTTTTGAAGATCCGGTAACAGATGTGATTTTAGGAAATGTTAGATCAGACGAGGACACACCATTCCATCACGGTAACGTAGTTACCAGGGCTCAGAATAAAATCAGGGTTATATAAAACAGAGGCAATCACGAAAGGAAAGGCAAATAAATATAAACAATATTATGATCAAAGGGCTAGAGAGAAAGATATACAAATTGGGGACAAAGTGCTCGTGTTGAAACCTAAAAAAGGAAATAAACTCGCTCTGTATTCAGAAGGTCCATTCACCGTCACGAGGAAATTATCGAAATTTAATGTAGAGATTGCGAAGGGACATAAGCGTATAGTTTATCACCTCAACAGATTAACAAAATTTGTCGAAAATAACATGGATAACACAGATGCGAACTTATCGGCAGCAGAGAAAAATGAAAAGACAATTAGTGGTGCCAGTGCCACAGTGATAGCCGAAGAAGAAGAGGAAGATGTAAATAGTGAAGACATTAAGCAAATTCCGTTAATCAACGTCAAGGTTAATTCAGGCATTGACATCAATAAGGAACTAACGGAGACACAGAAAAGACAAGTTGACGACATGGTGCATGAGTACAAGGAAATTATTTCAGATATCCCAGGGAAAACATCGGCGGGTACGCACAAAATAGAATTATTAGACTCTAAGCCCATTAACGTAAAACCGTACGCAATACCTATTCATATGGTTCAAAGGCTAAAAGAAGAGATTAGTATGATGCTAGAACTAGGTATAATCGAGGAAACACAGTCACCATATTGCTCTCCCTTAGTTTTAATTAAGAAAAAAGATGGATCGATTCGGACTTGCGTGGATTATAGGAAATTGAACGCAATTACAAAAAAAGTAGCAGAAGTTATACCTAACCAGGATAAACTTCTAGAGCACATGAATAAAGCCAAATACTTTACGAAACTAGACTTAACAAAGGGATATTGGCAAATACCTCTTGAGGAGGAAAGCAAAGAATACACAGCTTTTCAAGGCCCAGACGGGGCATATCAATATAACTTTATGCCATTCGGATTGGCAACCGCACCGGCAACGTTCAATAAAATTGTTAAGAAATTATTCAAAGGAGTAAAAGAGGTAGTTACTTATTTTGACGATATCTGTGTATACACAGACGACTGGGAGTCGCATATACGAGTTACTCGAGAGGTTTTAGAGATTTTGAAAAAGGCAGGGTTCACCATTAAACCATCTAAGTTAGAAATAGGTAAAGAATCAATCGAATTTCTGGGACATAGAATTGGAGCAGGCATCTTAAAACCAGACATGAACAATATAAACAAAGTGTTGGAAATAAAACGACCCAAAAATAAGAAACAAGTAAGGGGACTAGTTGGCCTAATAGCGTATTACAATAAATTTATACCTAATTTTTCAACGATAACAGCCCCATTGACGGACCTTACAAAGAAAGGTAAACCTAATAATATATGTTGGACTAAGGAATGCCAACAAGCATTGGATACAATCCAAAACTATTTAACAAATAACCCCATTTTGGTTCTGCCCGACATTAAGGAACCTTTTATAGTTCGTACAGATGCGTCAACGAAGGGATTGGGGGCATGTTTGATGCAGAAAAGAGACAATATGCTCCACCCGGTGAAATATATTAGTCGGAAACTGGTTGACAGGGAAACCAGATACTCAACAATAGAGAGGGAATGCTTGGCAATAATATGGGGAATTCAGAAATTATCCTACTATTTAATGGGGGCAAGATTTACGCTCCAGTGTGACCACCAAGCGTTAAAATATTTGAACACGACTAAATTTGAAAATTCAAGAGTTTCCCGGTGGTCTTTGATGTTACAGGAATACGATTTCAACGTGGAATACATTAAAGGTGAAGATAACATTATTGCAGATTTTTTATCGCGACAATAAGCAGATATAATGTCCCACTGAGACTGGTAGGATCATGACAGATCTGGTAATGTAATCATAATTAATGAGCAGAAATCAAACCATGACCGACAAGGACTCGCAGGACAGTTTTATGACAAACAAGTAGAGTTGCTTGTTCATGGGGACTAATTTTGGTAGAAATTGAGGTCTGGGTCACCTCGGGCCAGTATTATTATTATATGAACATGATTGTAAGGTTTCATAGCGATTATGTACTTATGTTAGTTAGTACTTAAGGATGGTTGTAAATAAATATGAGATGGTTGTATTTTCGTGCTGATGTTTTTTATTATAATTTTTGGCTCCGGGTGACCTCGGGCAAAATTTCATTATAAGGAGATGTAATTATTTATATATATATATATATTTATGAAATATGAAGATATGATGATAATGATTTTGTTCATGATTATGAGTATTATGATGAATTATGTTGATTACGACTACTATATGCACATGATTGTTATATAATTGATTGTAATGGGTTAAATACAATCAGGCTGAAATGTCTATAGTTTGGATAAGTAGTTATCCCTATAACAGTATCTCATGCTGGAGGTAATCCTGGAATAAATATCTTAAGGAATTTATATGAGGAACCAGTAGAGTCAGTTGGTAAATAGAAAACAATCTAGCGTAAAAATGGTCAATTGTTGGATACTAATATGTGAGGTGTTATGACCAGTAGTAGGTCGAAGGTTGGTTCTTTGAGATTAAAGATAATGATAACGTACGAGTTGCGGGTTAGTGAAGTCGTATAAAGGTACGACCAAGTGGATTTATGCCCTGTGTTGTATATACTAGTGTTTTTTTTCATGCCATGTTGTGTATAAAATTATTTTGAAAGATATTATTTCATTATGTATTATATTATTGTAATTGTAATGTGCAGTGATTCCATGCCCTGACTTTGTTGTATTGTGAGATTCTACCGTAAGTAGAATCTAACGGAAGAGGGGGGATATGTCAGGGTATGAGAATCACTGCGAATGATTGTTGTGAGATTGTTGTGAGATTGTTGTGAGATTGTTGTGAGCCAGTGTTGGAGTCGGGTCAAGGCGTTGTTTACGGGTATGAACTCCTATCACGGGAATAATGTCTAGTGATGGCTGAGTGAGCTTCTGGTCACACGGGATATTTCAGGGACATGACCAGAGGACACGCCAGGGTCAGTTGAGACCAGTTGGGGGGGTTTATAAGAGAGTAGTCGAGACGAGTGCGGTGTGTGGCAGAAAGCTGGGTAGTTCGCATAGTGTTGTGCGGTCAGACCGGTCAGGATAGACCGGGGAGTTGCAGGGTTGCAGTAACACAGAGAGCGGAGGTTAATGTCGCCCAGAAGCGGTCAGGCTAGGACCGAGGGGACTTAAACGCTTTGTGTATTTACGTAGAGCTGTAAGAGGAATTGAGCATGGGCCCAGGATGGTCGAGTCGGACCGAGGGCATGCTTGAGCATACAGCCAGTTATATATAGATGTATTTGATGTCAAGGCAAGACAGCCAGTTTGTACAGTTGTACATAGCAGAATAAACATTGCATTGTTATACCGACTTGTGTCATCTCTTGAGTGTTGTGTGTAGCGGAGAGCAAACAATAATCCACCAACGAATGAGACTTTAACACTCTTCTTGTCGTGTATGTACAGCCATAAAAACATGGATCCTTTTTCTTTCAATATGGAATTGTTGTTCTTCAATGTCATTAACGTTATTTATTTTATGTTCAAATGCTTCATTTTTAGGTTACATGGTATTATTTACGAATATTTTCTTACGAGGACATGCAACTGATCAAAGCGTTCTTTTATAATTCCATCAATTGATAAAACATTTCTCGTTGTACTTTTAGTTCTAAAGATAGAACCATGTCTTCTTAATTTCCCCCACTCATATTTTTTATCCTTCTAATTCCGCTTTCAGTTGATATCTTCAACTCTTCACAAATGGTTTGGCTGATATAACAGCTTTTTCTATTAGCGTATCTCTTTGTTCCATGCAATGATGGGTTCCCATAAATTGAGATAACACTGAAAAGGAAAAGATTGAATTGAATTGAGTAAAATTCCAGCATCTGATCTCGTTTTACTAATTACTTCTTCAGATCTCAATTTTTCCAAGACGCTTAAGTTAAAAATTTTAAGTATGTATTTTAAAAAAATAATTTATGCCTAATATGGTGTTTATTAAAGGAGAAATTTGAATATTTGCATATTCTTGTCATAAACCTAAAAATGTTTCCATAAGATAGACGAATTCAAATTATTTACACATTACTTTAATTGGATAGGATTAAGATTTTTAATGAATAACTGTATTTTAATGAAAAACAAAAAAATATTTGCGCTACTTTAATGCAATAAAACCAACATTAATTTTTAGTTAGTTACCTTACAATAGTTTTCTGAAAAATGAAATAGTAATATAAACTATTGTACTATTTGCAAGTTAAACACAATATTTGAACAACCATGCCTTGTAGGTACTTGTTCGCGCATCATTCTGTGAATGTCGAGATTCCACGTACAAACTGTCGTGGCGATATTTTTAGTACATATTTTTCGGCCCAGCGGAGATGTGTTTTTTGGGGTATTTTTTTACTTATAAAAGCGTCATTTGTGACGTATACCGCTTAATTTTCCAAACAAATCGATACCTTTTTGAGCGATTAAAAATCTTTGAACGTTTTACGCTATAAAATCCACTCTGTAAACAAACACACAATGTGCGAATAACGTTATTTAAGACTCTAAAGTACAAGTATTTTTGTTTCACTCAGGTTTTCCCCCTTCAAAAGAGGAAGGGTGGTTGACGGAAATTGTGTACTTTTCAAATGCCTACAAATGCCGACCATAATTGTGTGCCGCCCGGGGCGGACCACCCTCTCCGCACCCCTAGCTACGGCACTGGTTAAATAACATATATATATATATATATTAAAAGAAATTTAGAAAAAAATGGTTGTCTATTTGTTATACTAGTATACATTAATTTTAAACTCTATTTTCAGCTAACGCATCTTGCACGACGTCTTATCCGTGGTATGGTCTCTCAAAAAATAAAGGTAATCCTTTTAAATAAAGCTTGTTGCTAGACCTTTGCTAATATGTGAGCACTGACGCTTCGGCTGTGTTTTTAAATATTGTTTTCTTTATATGTATTTTCTATGCAATGTTTGCATTCAATGGTAGATGACACATTATTGACTTCTTTAATACGCCCTTGAAGAATTATTAAGAAGTTGGCAGTAAATTTAGTGATTTGACTTACATGTGGTATCTCTCTAAATTTGACTTTTTTGGGGGATATTTTCAATAGAGGATTTAACTTTATTATTATATTTTTAATCATAGCCAAATGTGCCCTCTTAAATTATAAAGGAATGGAAAACCACTTCTCGTCAACATGCTTTTCAATTTCATAAGAAATAGATTTTCACTTAAGAAAAATTAAGAAAAATGTATATTCAGAAATCTTTTTTTTTAAATTACAGAGTATCTCTTGATAACTATAAAAAACGAAGAAAATAATTTCTGTAATTTCTTGTCCAGTCTCAAAAAACTATATATATATATATATATCCGAACAAATATGTTAAGTTGTGCGACCTGTTTAATACGACACACACATTGTCTTCTTTAATCAATTACAAATATATTTAAGACCTTACCAGCTTAATTTAATCTACTTAAATGAGCCTTTCTCTATTATATTTCTTTTTACATACCGTAAGTTGCTAACTATCAACGAATTACTTTTTACAGGAGCTAGTCTTCGAGGAGACAACTCTTTCTCTGGTAAGCATAAGTAGCCCGGTAGCAAGCATTTCTAGAGAAAACGTTTAGTGCAACCTTCATAAACAAAATGGGGACAAAACCAATGTTCCGTTAAGCTGCGTGCCAGCACGGCCGAGCAGATATAGTACCGACCCCGCGCAAAATTTTAGAATTACCGTTCAGCAAATTTTATAAAATATTGCACAAAAAATGGATGCTGCTCAACATTGCACACGATTTTTTATACATTGCACACGGACCAACGAACCTTAGAGGGAATATTGGAAAAAATTGGAAAAAATTGTACACGACGATTATTAACTTGAAAAATACGCGTCATCTAAACACAAAACAGATTTGACAGTTTAAAAGCTGCAGGACCTGATAGGAGCCCAGCAGAGGCACTGAACGCAGACTTGGAAACCAGTCTGTTAATGCTACAACCTCTGCTTACGAAGATATGGGTAGAAGAGCAAGTTCCTTCCGATTGGAAAGAGGTATACCTTATCAAGATCTCAAAGAATGGCGATTTAAGCGCCTGCTCCAATTACAAAGGTATCGCCCTGCTGTCGATCCCAGGAAAGGTTTTCAACTGCGTACTACTAAATAGGCCACTGCGCACGTTACAGTTTCTATGAGCCACTGGTGAGAGCTGAGGGACAAGTGTGGACCAAGGGTGGACGAACTACCCCCCAGAGATCCTGTTGACTGATAATTCAATGTGACACATATAAGTTACACACGCCAAGACAACGCTCAAGTCAACGAAAGAATGCGCTCTACTTGAGATGACGTTGTTCGATTGTAACGGTTTCGACTGGCTGGCTAAACCTGGTGAGGGTAGCCGACGGGTCTCAAAGCCTCGGTGATCTAGATATGTCTATCTATTCACGTGAAGACTGGATTTGGTGAACAGAGCGGAGGAACCACTAGTTGGTCAACGGTCAAACAGGCGATTCTTTTCAAAGCGTTGTGGAACGCTAAGAGCATGACAAGACACACAAGACATCATGGCCATCCACTGCACCCATTTCCATCACCAGCCATCTCGACTTAGTCTTGCCGCTGGATCAAGATGGCCTCGGGTGAGAGAGTGAGATCGACGAACTGCGCAACTCCTTCTCACGTAAATCTAAATCACCACGCAAGACATTTTTGTCATCCATCCCATACCAGCGGTCGAAACAAAAAGAAGAAAACGAGGATAGTTCCTCTCATATTGGGCTCATGGAATGTGCGCACACTCCTGGGCAGAGACGATGCAGACATACCGCAGAGGAGAACAGCCCTGATTGGTAAAGAACTCGCTAGATACGGCATCGACGTCGCAGGCGACAGACCAGGCTCGCTAGAGAAAGAGGATCTGTTTACACATTCTACTGGAGTGGCAGACCCAGCGAGGAGCGACGTGAGGCAGACGTTGGCTTTTCAGTGTAGCCGTCTGCTAAACCTCAGAAGTCCGTCACTGCAGGTTGACTCCAGCCCTCGATGTGACTGGAGTTCACCACTCCAGAGGGCCAGTAACACACTGCCACTGGTCTGTGTGAGAGATTGGTTGTTAATAATGTGGTAGTGTGCACACCCTCACAGTGCCGCACCATGTGCACCGCACCGAGATGCACTAGGAAGCAAAGAGAGAATGACAGTTTGATGCGCTGAAGAGACAGAAGTGAACGTGATAACTAAAGTTCCATTGTTGTAAATAAACACTGTTAAAAAGACAACTGTTTCAGTCACACCTTTGTGATTTCTCTTAAATTAAAGCCTCCACACGGCTACAGTTTGGCGTCGTCGGCAGAGTTTTAAAGGTGAGGATAGCGGTTAAAACAACAGTATCAAAACAATAAATATAGAATCGGCCTACAGCCGGCAGCGCTACGGCGGGACATCAAGGCCTACGCCAGGCTACACGCAGACATCCCCTTTGATGAGGTTCGTAGGGAAGCCCAAAGGTGGATGAGAGAGGATTTAGCCGATGTTGCCGCCACGGCACAGCTCTCAGCAACACCTCTCTCGAACAGGACACAGATGTCGCAGCACCTGATGGCCCACATAGACCAGCAGGTGGCGGCTGTGGCAGACAGGCTCAACGAATCGATACACCGTTACCGAAGGGACATGGACGCCTTAGTCACCCCCTGTCCACCAGCACACAGAAAGCCTGATCTGGGTCAACAACAAACTCATCTCCGGTCGAAACACTGTCTATTGTGTAATCGGAAGGGACACTCCGAGTATGACTGTCAAACGAAATAACGCTACATCTCAGACACCAATAGGCAACAAACACGTCAATATCAGTCAGACCAAGAATTGCCCAGACAGCAACCAAAGTGAGCAAAGGGACAATATCCACAGATCAAAATAAACGTGACCACCCACGATCATTTGGAGACTTGGTTCATGTCAGAACTCAAGTCCTAGGACATAACAAGATCCAAGATGTCTGGCAGCCCGATTTATTCGGCGTCACCGCACGTATGCCAGGTAAACATATATACACAAATATACCGCTGGCCGGAGGACAAGAAGTCATGGTGCATCAGAATGATCTTCTACCGGCTGAAGCACTTCTTTCAAACCTGGTATTCAAGTCAGAAATACTTCCCCCCGACACATTATCAGGATGTAAAGATAGTGGTGAACTTAGGGAGAGCACTTCCACCGTGGACTCAGAGACAATCAGGCAGGTGAAGAAATGAACATACCACTCGTCCAATCACATCCTAAGTGATCAGTTCATCAACAAGCCAGAGTACACTGAGCTCCAAGTCGACCTCGCCTATGTTACTAGCTACTCAAGGGCTGTGCAACATCCTCCTCAAGCTAAGCCATGCAGATCACTCTTTGCGCAGAGGTACAGGACACCTGGAGGTATATCCTACGAACAATATCGATGACAACCTGATGGGACATACTATGAACTTTAATTATTGTCTATATCTTTCTCCCTAAGATGTTTATGTAATATATATATATATATATATATATATATATATATATATATATATATTTATATATATAATATATATATATATATATGTGTGTGTGTGTATGTGGGTGTTATAATATATAATTTACCACCATATATGATGTTAAACAAACCGTGGTTTGGTATATAGGGACGATATGTTCGAGATTCATGCAATTACAAAAATTTGTTGTTTTAGCTTTTAGACATTTTCGTACTTATATTTGTAGAAAGTATCTTGTTGATGTAACTTAGGTTACAGCTATTGTTTTATTCGGGTATCATTTGTAAATTACACCAGCAAGGGCACTGGCATTCAGGGGCCTGGGGAAACTGTAGCCGTCTGCTAAATCTCAGCAGTCCGTCACAGCAAGTTCACTCCAGCCATCGATATTACTGGAGTTCACCACGCCAGCGAGCCAGTAACACACTGCCCCTGGTCTGTGTGAGAGATTGGTTGCTAATAATGTGGTAATTTCCACACCCAAACAGCACCGCACCATGTGCACCGCACCGAGATGCACTAGGAAGCAAAGAGAGAATGACAGTTTGATGCGCTAGAAAAAAAGAAGTGAACGTGATAACTAAAGTTCCATTGTTGTAAATAAACACTGTTAAAAAGACAACTGTTTCAGTCACACCTTTGTGACCTGTCTTAAATTAAAGCCTCCACACGGCTACAGCAGTTAAGACAACTCTTGTCGGAAAGCTGGCTGGACTTCCCAAGAGAGTGAACGACAGGCTCATGACCATACAACTCAAACTGGCTGGAAAGAAGCACCTAACCATCATCAGTGCCTACGCTCTAACCATGACCAATCCAGAGGAAGTAAAGGCAAAATTTTACGAAGAACTTATCACTGTCATTGCTCGCGCTCCAAAGGTGGACAAACTCATCTTGCTAGTTGACTTCAACGCAAGAGGTGGCAAGGACAACGTTGCCTGGGAATGAGTCCTTGGACACCATGGAGTGGGTCATTTCAACAGCAACGGTCTTCTTTTACTCCAGACCTGCGCTGAATATGAACTGCTGATCACCAACACGATCTTCCACCTCCGTATCCGTAACTGTACGTCATGGATGCACACCCGCTCGAAGCACTGGCATCTTATTGACTACGTCATCGTGAGGAAGAGGGACAGGCAGGATGTACGAGTGACCAAGTCCATGTGCGGTGCTGAATACTGGACAGACCACCTCCTCATCATCACCAAGCTCAAAATCCGCATTCAGCCTAAACGACACCCGCATGGGAAGAAGGCCCCCAAAAGGCTGAATGTTGCCAAATGAATACCGACAGCTGCAAGCAGTCCTTAATAGATGCTCTGGGAAGAGAGCTGATTCACACCACTGCTACAGAGACCATGGGGTCTCAGACTAGGAAACATAAGGTCTGGTTCGATGAGAACTCCGAAGTCATCAAGCAGTTATTGGATAAGAAACACCACCTTCACCAAGCGTACCTCAATAACCCCAGGTCCACAGCAAGGAGAGATGCACTCAACAACATATGCAGGACGATTGGCTCGGCAACAAAGCTGACGAGATCAAGGCTATGCAGACAGGCGTGACTTTAAAAACTTCTACGACGCTTTGAAAGAAATATATGGCCCTACGTCCTCAGGATTAAACCCCGTCCTCAGTGCAGACGGTAACACTCTCATCACAGACAAAGTGAAGATCTTGGAGAGGTGGATCAAACATTTCGACAAACGTCCTAAATTGCCCTTCGACAATCAACGACGAAGCCATCAATCGTCTCCCCCAAGTGCCCACAAACAAAGCAACTGGATGACTCCCCAACCTTGCTCGAGGCCCAGAAAGCAATTTATCTTCTCTCCTGTGGAAAAGCATCTGGTTCTGATGCCATACCAGCTGAGGTCTGAAGGAGGGGGAACAGCCGTGACTGAAAGGCTCCACCAGCTGTTTCTCTTGATATGGCAGCAAGAGACGATCCCGCAGGAATTCATACATCTATATAAGTATAAGCAAAAAGGAAGTAGACAGGCTTGTGAAAACCACAGAGGCATATCACTGCTTTCTATCGCAGGAAAGATCCTTGTCAGAATCCTGCTCAAGCGCCTCACAGTCCACCTTGACCAAGGACTCCTGCCTGTAAGTCAGTGGGGATTCCGAAAAGAGCGCGGAACCATCGACATGGTGTTCGCTGCTAGGCAGCTGCAAGAGAAATGTCAGGAGCATAACTTCGACCTGTTCCCCACCTATGTCGACCTGACCAAGGCTTTTGACACTGTTGGCAGAGAGGGTCTGTGGAAGATCATGGCCAAGTACGGTTGTCCAAGGAATTTCATCTTCTTGGTGCAACAATTTCACGAAGGCATGCAGGGCAGAGTCCAGGATAGCGAAGAGTCTTCTGATCCTTCCCCAGTCACAAACGGGTTCAAGCAGGGCTGCGTCCTGGCACCAACACTGTTTAGCCTCAAGTTTTCCGCCATGCTGACAGAGGCCTTCAGAGACGAGGATGTTGGTGTCAACCTGAAGTACCGCACAGATGACAAATTGTTCAACCTTCGGAGGCTCCAGACAAAAACCAAGGTTATGACAGACATCAGCATAGACCTGCTATTTGCTGATGACTATGCCCTCAACGCTTTCTCAGAAGCCGACATGCAACGCAGTGTAAACCTGTTTTCGAGCGCCTGCACAAACCTTGGTCTGACAATCAACACTAAGAAGACTGAGGTCCTACATCAGCCCGCGCCTGGAAGGCCCTTCGTAGAGCCCAACATCACTGTCACCGGCCAGAGGCTCAACACAGTGCACCGGTTCACATACCTAGGCAGCACACTGTCTCAAAATGTCACCATTGATGACGAAGTGAACTTCAGAATTTGCAGAGCCAGCTCCAATTTCGGCAGGTTGTACCCAAATGTCTGGAACAGAAGATGCATTAGCATCCAGACCCAGCTGAAAGTGTACAGGGCAGTAGTGCTCCCAACACTTCTATATTCTTGTGAAACTTGGACTGTATATCAGCGACATGCAAGAAAGCTTAACCACTTTCATACTATAAGCCTCAGTAAGATCCTCAGCATAAACTGGTTTACAAAATTCCACACACAGTGGTACTGACCAAGGCAGGTCTCCCCAGCATCTTCACCCTCCTGACGTATTCCCAGCTTCGCTGGGCAGTGCACATTGTCCGAATGCCAGACGAGCGACTGCCAAAGAGAATCTTCTACGGCGAGCTCCAGTATGGCCAGTGGTCCCACTGTGGGCAAATGAAACGCTTCAAAGACACACTGAAAGACTCATTGAAAGCGTTTGCCATCAAACCAGACACGTGGGAACGAGCTGCTATGGACCGATCCACCTGGCGCACTTCCATCCACGAAGGTGCCAAGTCATGCGAGGCAAACCGGATCACCGTCGCAGAAAGGAAGAGGCATGCCCGAAAGGCCCGTGCTGTCAACCCTCCTGGAGATGTCCCACTCGTACCTTGTCCCTTCTGTTCCCGAACCTTCCGTCCAAGGATCGGCCTTATCAGCCATCTGCGCATGCACAGACAGAGCCAGTCCCAGCAACCCTCGGATGACTAGAGTGGTTCTCGTCGTATCGACGGACTAACGAACATGAACGAACTAAATAGGATGAAAAATGCTGTAGACCCTCTGCTTCGTGACGAACAAGCTGGCTTTCGCACCAATAGGTCCTGCACCGTCCAGATAGCAACACTGCTCATCATTCTAGAGCAGTCACTAGAGATGAACTCGCTTTTGTCAACTTCGTTGACTATGAAAAAAAAAGCCTTCGACAGTGTGGGCAGGCAACCCCTGTGGAGATCATTAAGGCATTATAGGATGCAGCAGAAGATTATTGATATAATCAGGTATGAAGGAATATACTGCCAAGTTGTCCATGGTCAGAAGGTAACAGATGTCTTCCAGGTGAAGACTGGTGTGAGACAAGGATACTTGCTGTCACCCTTCCTATTCTTGTTAGCCATTGACTGGGTGATGAAAACATCTACACAGCAAAAAAGGAAGGGCATCTGTTGGACCTTGTGGGCTCAACTTGATGATCTTGACTTTGCTGATGATCTTGCCCTTCTTGCAAATACCCAACAACAGATACTGGAGAAAACAAAAATTGTTGCAACCACTTCTTCTAGCATAGATCTCAACATACACTTAGTAGCTAAATTTTACCATTTTACTATATAAGGTTAACTTAAGCGTTAATATTGTAGTAAGTAAGTAAGTCCCATAACCCGAAGGTCGTAGGGGATCCCTAATGTTTCCATTAGAGCTTACTCGGGGCTTGTCTATACCTGGTGGGTGCCCCAATTCCCTTCCAGGGGTCAGCGGAGGACTTTCTTAGCGTATCATTTATAATGTAGCTTTGCGTGGGCTCGATTACCACGCCGCTCGATCCCACGCCCCTCAGCTTTGTGGGGCGAGTTAATAATGTAACTACAAATAAAAAATGTTCAGCTATTATTTACTTAAAATCCGTTTACTGTTTTGTGGTTTTTTTTAAATTTCGTATGATAATGCATTCTTTCTATATTGTTAAGTTTCGTACGTTTCTTTATTCTTCAGGTGGCACCATCGTCTTCACGACTTTCGTCTTTCTGATTCTGGCCTTCACGCTGTCATCTATGTGATCCCCTGATCAAAAATCGAACACATATCAGTTGAAGTATTATAAAAAGTGCAGGAAACATCAGCAGGAAAAAGTTGAGCTGTACTAACAATGAAAAAAATAATCTCTAGTGCTCAAAAGCAGCAAAAAATATATTAAAAAAATTATATAATATTAAAATGTTTAAAAAACATATTTTCACAAAATGCAAACGATTTACACAAAATATTAAATGTCCACAATTAATATGTTAAATCAAAACATGACATGTAACAACACAACTGATGGCTAATTACACAGGCAGTAACAGATATTTTTAAAGATCCCTAGACACATGTATGACCCTTAAAAAATAAAATGAATAAAGTAACCAAAAAAGAAACCAAAAAAAAGTAATAATAATAAAATAAATAAACACTGAGGAAGTTTCTTATTAGATATGAATTAGACTAAATACACTAATACTAGCCTTTTTTAAACTGTTATGATCATATGAATATGCATGTAAAACATCAGTTGAATAAAATAGTAAAAGCTTCATGTGGTTGTTAATGCTTGCTTATTTGTTTCGTTTTCTTTTTGCTACCATCTAATTTTTTAAAGGTCTGAAGATATTTTATGATATTAATAGCCTAATATTAAAATGTGTATTATCACGCCTAGTTCACCTAGCAATTGACTCTATTTTATTATACCGTAGATACTCGTTCTAGTTCTATAGCCCGTTCGTTCAGAGGCCGACCCCCCCCCACACTTTTGGAAGAGAAAAGTATTAACAGTTTATAATTTAAACCCACTCGCAAGCCGACCCCCAAAAATAATAGGACAGCTTAAACATAATGGTACACATTTTTCTAAAACTACAAGCTAAATCGGCAATTATGATTGTTTACTTTGTACTGCCTATCTTTGACTTTGTGCTCTTTGTTAGGCAAGAGTTACCGGTATTTAAAAATAAATTCTTTGGTAAACAGTGATGAACGCGCTTACATTAAAATTCGTTGTTGAAAACAAAATTTGTAAAACAATTTATTAAAACGTTCAAAAAATAATAAAATGATTAAATAAGGTAAGTGCAGATGTTTAAAATATATTATAGCTTCTGGTAGAGTCGAATCAACAACAACAAGGTGCCATCTGCATCGCAGGAGTTGCCAGAGATATAGCGCATCGCAATAAAACTGCCTAAGGGACTCCGTCTCCTGATTTTCTGTTAGGGTTTACTCCCTTAGTCTCTCCGTGAACAGGTGTGGCCGCGAGACAGCGGAGGTTTGAGATTGGAGTTTCCCTCGCCTAGATGAGCTACCTATCAAGGTTAACGAGCCCCATCTGCCCGAAGCGGCTGGTTTTAAGGCGCCAGCGGCCCGCCTACACGCCTTCTCCTGTCAGTTGAAACGTGATCCGCCAGACTTCGTTACAAGTAATACGAGAAGGCCAGGAGTTGGACTTTGGTTAGCAGAGGCTATTATGAGAAGCAAGCTATGGGGATATTTCGAGAGGAGTGGGTGCTTATTTCCCACTCCCACCCCCGGCAATACTAACCTTGGCCCACATCGTCGAATCTTATAGAATAGAGAAAAGGACCTTGATGAACTTCAATAACAACACCGATATTCAATATCCATATAGAAAACACCTATGAGCCGCTCAGAAGCCGATCCCCAAGTTTTTCCGTTACATTTTGTCAAAAAAGGTCGCCTCCCGAACGAGTATATACGGTAAGTTCAATTAGTTGCTCACGATCACATCCATATCATAAAACAGTCCAGGTATAAATTGATCAGAAATAATGAATTCAAAAATTCTTTGTGAATTCATTATGGAATGATTTAAAACCTAATTCAATGTCGTTGACAATGCTTCACCTTATTCAATGAAACACATTTTTTAGAACATGATAATATGAGTATAACATGTATTTTAAATCATTAAGGAGACCTGGTTATTATGTATGTTACGGCAAAAGCCCGAAGTCCGGCCGATTTCGGGCTTTTTCGTAGCATGTATATATATATATTATGGCTGCGGAAATTAACGATTAATTTCTCGATTAATCGTTAAAAATTTTTATCCATTAAAATTATATTAATCGATAAAAATTCGATTAAAATTAAAGAAAAAATTTATAATATTTTTTTAAAATGTATTAATAAATAATTAATTATTAAAAATTAATAATAATTTATATATTTTTTACGTACAAACTTCTCCCGCGTAATATTATAATGTATTTTATTACTACATGTGGACGGTAGACGTCAACAAAAAAATGGCTGACAGCATCAGCGCAGTTAAATTTAAACATATAACTAGAAAGTTGAGCACAAATTTTGTTTTTAATCTAACTGCGGATGGCAAAGTCGAAGATGGTGAAAAAGTTTTCTGTGTTCACTGCCATAAACAATTCTCTTTGAAAGGATCAAATACATCGCATACGTACCACCTTCAGCACAAACATCCGATCAAGTATCAACACATTGTCATAAAATTTAGATAAAAATATTCTTAATTTTCAATGTCCGTGAGAAATTTTCAGTTTAATGTCGTCATAAATTTCTACTTTTGGCTTTAATCGAAATTATCGATTAATTAATCGATAAATTTTCAAAAGTTAACGATTAAATTTAAATTAATCGATAACAGCCCAAATATATATATATATATATATATATATATATATATATATATATATATATATATATATATATATATATACATTTAACAAAGTTTCTAGGTGTGAATGGAATGTATTTTTGAATCTTTGAATATTACTGTGATATGTTTCGCTATAAAACGGGGTAAAGTAAATATCTGGCAAAGGAATTCCTGCATGATAGAGAGCCATTTATCCAACTGGATCATAATGGGGCACAGGATCCCATCGGACCAGGGGATCAAAATGGGAAATGGAATCCCTATCAGGGAAAGAAATGTTTACTCAATAAATTTTACTGTCCTTGAATGGATATTTTAAAAATGTACGAGCCGGCCGTTCTAATTTATACGTTACATGTATATTTCCTAGTACCGACCTACGAAACGTTGGCTTTTCATGATAGTTCTTATAAATATTTAAGTTTTTAAATATGTAACAAAATGCCTTATAATAACATTACTACTAATTCTAATAAAGTCTAATAAAATTACAGATTTGACATAAATCATTAATAACCGTTAGGCACAGTTGTCATCTATAAAGAAGGAACCTATGTAATATAAAAGATAACATATCTTTTAATACTGAACGATCTATGGTGTTAGTAATCTTCTAGAACGGGGCTGTCCATAACGTACGTCACGCTCCAGAGGGCGGGAGGGGGTGTAAGAAAGTGTGACAGTTTGTGACAGGGGGTAGGGGGGGGGTCCAGCCATGTGTGACGTCACGCTGTTTTATATTAAATTTTGATTTTTTTAAAATAAAAAACAACATTTTTGTTCGAAAGTGTGACGTACTTTAGGGGGGGGGGTCCCCAGATGTGTGGCAGTTTGTGACAGGGGGGAGGGGGGGTTAAAAATAGTCAAAAATAGCGTGACGTACTTTGTGGACGGCCCCAACTCGATATAATTTCTTTTAAAGTTAATTCATTCTAGATTAACTTTTAAAATGGACATCAATAATCCTTCTTTCCGACTGATAGTATGTGAGTGTATGCCATGACACGTATGTCTACGCCGTGACATGCATGCCATTAATAATGTATGCTGTGAAAAGTATGCCGTGGCCGTGACATTTATGATTATGCCGCAACATGTATGATATGCCATGACATGCATGCCGTTACATCTATGCCTGTGCCCTGAAATGTTTGCCGCGACATGCATGCCTATTCCGTGACATATATAGTCATGGTGTGACATGTATGCCCATGCAATTATATAATTATATGTATGCTTTAACTTCTGTGTCATGACATGTTATGACCATGCATGCGGTTTTGTTTCCTTTGGACGGTTAACAGGTAAGTCTTCTCCTCATCTCTGTTTAAAGTAATAATCAATAAATAGTATCAGATGTTTGACAGTCCACGTTAATTATTTGTGAAGTTAGGCCTATATACGTCTTTATTGCAATGTCTCATTAAACTTGACTTGACTTGACATTGAATAAGTCCAATAGAGTGAATGGTATTTTAAAGGCTACCTTTAAAATAAATAAAAACATGTAGAGGTAGTAAATGAATCACTGGTCTACCCCTAGCATTTTCTCAGGTAAAATTATTTTCATTTTAGATTACCTACTGGAATATGAAACTAAAAAGACTATTATTCAACCTTTGACTTTATGTTAAAATTTAGCATATTGGAAATGAATAGTACGATATACGACCGTGGCGTAGCATACGCCGCAGACTTACTCATCATGGATAGTGCAAAGATCGGTGGGGGGGGGTGAGAGAACGGACACAAACAGTGCACGAAGTAATGGAAAAAATGTGAGTAAACGTGGAGACATGCGAATTGCGGTTGTTGTTACCTGCCCTCACCCTTTACTAACATCCCTTGCCAACCATAAGCTATGATTGGCTGACCGTAGCTAGGGTTAGTCATGTTCACACAAAAAATGTTGAAAAGAACAGGCAGTAAAAAAATTATTAAAAAATTTTTAAAAACATTTTCACGCTGGGGCCTGAACTTAGGAATTTCTGCGTGCAAGGCGGACGTGATAGCCACTACACTACGAATCTTATGTTATTCTGTGAAGGAACAATACAAGTGAACGCAAGAAGCATCGTTGTTATCCCCCCCCCCTTTTTTTTTCTTTCATCCAACTACGCTTGTCAACTGTGATTTGTCGACCCCAGCGAGGATCATTCGTCATGCTTACTTGCACATACTCATTTTGGTTAAATATATATATAATAGATTTTGATTAAAAAGGAGACAAATCTGACTAATTTTGACCAAAGAAATGTAAAGTTTTTAAAGTAAATACTTATACTACCTTATAGACTGAATTTTTTAAAAATAAATTAATATTTTTTTTTAAAAAATCTTGTACATAAATATTTTTTTTAAAAAGAAGAAAATTACAATACGGAGGTTTCGTTTAAAATTAGTTGTGTGTTTAAATGAAACCTTTTTAAAGCAAATTAAAATATAGTGCTCGTTATTATACCATAAAACTTTTTTCTTAATACAAGAATGTTTTTTTTAACCTAAAAAAAAATTGATATTTAAAAAAATTTTGTACACCAATATCTCTTTTAAGAAAAAAATTAATAGCTAATAAGAACAAATTAAAATTAGGTGTACGTATAAATGAACTCTTATTAAAACAAAGTAAAATATAGTCTAGGTCAACACACGTATGTAAGCCGTGGCGTAGCGAGGGGGGCAGGGGGCAAATGACCCGGGCTGTACTTTTTTAGGGGCGGCAAATTCCTCGGTGTTAATAAGCTTCTATGAAAGACAATTTTGAAAGAAAGTGATCTTTTTATCAAAATAAAATAGAAACCAAATTTTTTAAAAACCCGTCAAAACCAAGTTTTTGACTATAAATCCTATATGTACGAGAAGTACCTAAAAGAATGTTCATTATAATACGCAGCGCAAGACCATCCAAAAATACAAAATTGCAGTTGTGTCGTAAAACATGTTTAATATAATGTGCACCGATCAGGAATATGTTTATAAAAGTGTTGTCAATAAAATACGCACCTTATTTCGCGACATAAATGTTGTTCAATATAATACGCACCGCGACACTCTATCTCAAAAAATAACATGATACATAGAAATCATATATATATTTACGCTCAATTTTGTAGCCTTACGCTAAGGGACATCACTCTGCATTTTAAAATTTTGTGTTGTAAGCAGTGCTGATTGACTCAAATAGTTATTTTTGGTGCTGTAATTTGGTGCGCTGCTTTCTAAAATTAGAATGTGGTAGCTGCGTGTGAGGAGGAAACTGGCCAGTTGTGTGCGTCTTGTAATTATGAGATCTAGTTGGTGCCAGTGTTTAGAGCGGGGATGGCTCCATGACAGTTGTTGGATTGCTTTGCAGTTGAAGAAAGTATTTGTGACACATAGTCCATGAAGCAGCACATCTCTAGTAATCTCTGCCCATTTTCATTTAGCCTGCCTCTTCCAAAACAACCGAGGCAAGTTGGCCAGGTCATGTAATCACTTCCAACTCTTGCATTGAAGTCACCAAGGAGGTAGATTCCTTCATTGGTGGGTATGTTGGCAAGTGTTTGATTAAGATCTTCATAGAACTGGTCTTTCGCTTCTGAGCTCGAGGATAAGGTTAAAGCATAAGCACTGATGATGTTGGCTAATCCTGAGGATGTAGATAGACGTATTGTTAGTATTCTGTTAGTGCCCTTTGTTGGGGGTTCTATGGAGGAGCAGAGTCCATTTTTTATGGGAAAGCCAACCCCATGTTGCCTTGGTGTGTCCATTGGTCCACCCTGCCAGAAGAAAGTGTAGTTGCGTTCTTTTATGGTACCACGTTCTGGGAGTCTAGTCTCCTGAAGGCAGGCAATGTCGATGTTTAGTCTGGCAAGCTCTCTGTCAATGATGGCTGTCGTCTTCCTGGCATCATCAATAAGCTGCAGGTCGGCAGTAATGCCTGGACACATAGTCCTAACATTCCAGCTTGCTAGGCGAAGAGCTGGAGTCTTCTTTTTTTTTGTTTTTTTTTATTTCTAGGTTCACGATTTTTTACTTTTGTTTTTCCGCCCGCCCAGCCCATGAGATGATGAGATGATGAGATGGCCGCGAAGTTAATATAACGGATTTAAAAATGACCCACTTACCATGATCCGGTCGAGCTGAAATTTGGCACACGGGCCCGTCTGACCTAACAATGCATCGTATCAAAATTTCAGATCGATCGATCGTACCTTAATTAAATTAATGCATTTTAGTTTATCCTTATATAAGTTATGTAATTCAAATTCACGGTTTGTTATTGTTTTTTTCCCACGTTAGAGTTTGAGTTGATGCATTGACGCGACCCATCGACGTACCCGCGTGCCTTTGTTTACATTTTAGTGTCATGCTGAGCTCAGTCCCCCCTCCTAGGGTTATGAAGCAAAGTTGAGTGAAGAGTTGGAAAATAAAAAATACTGTTAGTTATGTCTTATATATAAGGGATTTATAGTCAAAAACTTTCTTTTTACGGGTTTGTTTTTTTACTTTTGTTTTTCCGCCCGCCAGCCCGACCAAGACAGAGACGGCGGTGAAGTTAATATAAGGGATTGAAAAAGATATTGTTTTTCTTAAAGACTTTGAGAAGAAATCAGTCTACAATCATTGCATTTTACACAACAGAAATATTTAATTTTATACATAGATCATGTGTATGCCCTTGATTTTAGTTTGGCCCCAAAATTTTAACGGATTTGTGCAAAGCCGGGTACTGCACCCATGCCATTGCAAAATGACATGAACAGGTAACAAGTGTATGCTGGGAACAGCTCGTTGGCTGGTCTTGTTTTAACCCCTCCCCCTGCACCCCCACTCTCTCCCTACAGCTTATGTTGTGCCTTCAATAAGTTTAGCAATAGCGAGACGGGACGCATTTCTTCTGGTCTAGTATCAGAGAAGAAGAAGGCTGTGTGTGAAGAGCCATTGCAAGGTAAGGAGATTATTAAATATAGTTTTTAATAAAGGTAATTGAAATGTGTTTTTTATTTCCTCATTGGTGTTTACTCACAGCCGATTGGTATTTTTCAATAAAGTATCTTTCAGTTCGACAATACTGTGGTCCAGAAACTTTATTTTTGACTTTTGGATGTAGTTTGTTGAAATATGCAATAGTTGTTTTCATTATTATGTGTCTAATTACCGTTCTCATTAGAATAATTCACAATGAATGCTTTGACACAAACGATAGGAAGAGTAAAGACAATATGACATAAACGAAAGGAAGTTAATAGCAATGGAGTTCGAATACAGCAAGACAGTAGAGTAATGCATTTTAACTTTTTTTTAAAAATCGAGTCTATGTAAGTCGATCAAAATTTAACAAATGAGTTTTCAGACCAATTTTAAAAACTGATTTTTGGTAATGTCCGATTTTTTATTTTGGTAAATTTCACTTCAGTTTTGAGGTGTTCGGTAAAAAAACTTTGTCAAGGCAGAAAAATAAGAATAACTATCATTTAAGAAAAAAGTTTTAGCCTAATGAAGTTTAATTAAAGAAATGATAAAAATATCTCTTTCCTGCATATTAAGACATATTCTTTTGCTACTTTACCAGCTGCCAGAAATAAAGAAAAAGATGCTTGTAACAATTTTTCTGCTTTTTCTGCCCATTGGGATGGTGGAGGCTCCCCCCTGTAAACACACGCATTTTGGCTTGAATCAACGTAAGTAAAGAAACGAGAGTTTAAACCAACGTTGATTTTACGAAGAATTTTTTTTTAAACCAACATTTTATAATTTCATGCAGTTTGATTAAGCTTTAGTTTTGATATATTTTAGCCTGTTCTCCCACCCTACCCCCCCCCCTTTAAAAATAAACCAATATACCTTATAAATGGTCTTATTTATATAAATTAAAAATTTAAGTCACTTTAAAATAAATCTATATTAATGTACACTCTATTAGGAGAAGTGGATTAGTTTTTAAGAACTATATTCTTTAAAACTAGAACACTTTGTTAACATTCGCTTTTTTAAGCCGCTCACGTGATCATTTACACTGACTTAGAGACAATGTCATTTTGCATTTTATAACTTATAAATTATATATGACTTTAAAGATGCATTGTTGATATTACTTATCGACAGATATTAGTCGAATCCCCAGACAACAAATGATCAGGACTTTGACATGCAAGGGATTATTCTCCGATGATGATGAATTCCACTTTTCGCTGTGGCAATATGGACAACATAACTTTCGCAAAGTAGCAACTTGTACAAATTTTGAAGGATGTTCTATAAAGGATTGCACCAACGACCAGGAAAATGATTGTCCTGTGCAGAGCCAGAGCAGCTTAATTGATGTAGTCATAACTAAACTGAGTTCAGTCCAGGGTTACTCGTGCAAGAACTCCTCACACGAGTACATTGTCATTGTTGAAGGTAAGAAAACGTTTATGATAAGTCAGACAGATGTCGAAATATAAAACTCCCTAAACGAAAGCCTTGTGCGCCTATAAAAAATCATAAATAACAGTCATGCACCTTTATCTATAGGAGAAAAGAAGGAACAAACCAGTTAAGTGTTGCGAGCAGAAAAAAACACACACGCCTGTGGTTTTGGAAAATAATTTTGAAAATGAGTAATAAATAATCTCTTCACTGGTGCCCTGTCCCAAACTGTAACAAATTCGTGATATAATTGAATTCTCTTTTCCTTAACGCAAAACCGAGTGGTGTAACAATATCACGTTGCACTAATCATTGAAAATATTTAAAGAAAATGTTTTACAATTTATTAATGGAAGATCCATTATTTAATTATGACTTGTGATCGCTTAAACTACTTTTTGTAAGCTACAAAGAGAAAGAATTGTCTAGTAACAAAATTACACATTCACAAGTCAACAAATGTTCTTTTTTTTTAAAAAAAATGCTAAGATGAATAAAAATATTTATTTCAGCAACTACAACAAAAAAAGCCAATGTTTAAAGGTTATTTTTGTCCCCAGCATTTTAATTCCATTTTCCATTTATACTTTACAATCTATTATTGTCATTTAAATTCTTGAATCGTTATTTCAAGGTTGGTTGTTTTTTAAATTGTTTTTTATTTCGGATTTTAATTATTCAAGAATCAATTTTGAACTGGGTTGTTTATTCACAATGACAAGCTTGGAAATGGGGGAAGTCTTTTTTTAACCATTCGAGGAAATATTGGTAAACTGGTAACCCCATGTAGTTTTATAACTTAAAAATAGTGTAAAAGCAGACATATGGTAATAAAAGCAAAGCTACCATTTTTAATGTGCCGTATTTAAAAGTATACTCCTCTAAATGAGATCAACTCTAGATAACTATATATTGAAACAATTTAATCTTAGGAAAAAAATACAGGATTGTTCTTATAGGACACACGATATGAGCTTCATTGACAACTAGCTATATGTTTTATGATTTTCTATATTAATGTAACATTTACTTTCTAATTACCTGAAGCAATAAACCAAGTCTAGAAACCCTATTAGTCCATACCGAAGAAAATAGATTTTAAAAAAGATGGCATAATCTTTATCGTCTCGCACCCTCTCTAGACAGCAAAAGTATTCGAACAGTACCAGACAACCCCTATAAAAGTGTTGCACCTTTCCCTGATATTGCCCCACTAAAGAGTCACACAATTATCTTTTAGTGCCACACTCTTCCCGGATAGTGCCGTATCATTCTCTGATAGTCCAACATCATTCCCCGATAGTGCCGTAACATTCTCCGGTAGTGCTTTTCGATTTCCTTAAAGGCATCACTATTCCCCTGATAGTGCCGCACTATTCCCCTGATACTGTCACGCCATTACCTTATTAGTACCACACCATTTCCTGACTGTCCAACATCTTTCCATGATAATGATGTACCATTACCTTTTTAGTGCCTCATCACTCCCCTGATAGTGCAACACCATTCCATGATTGGTGAAACGCCATTTTCTGATAGTGCCGTTCTATACCCGTATAGGGCCTCATTATTCCGTGATAGTGCAGAAAGACTCTCCTGATCATGTACCTCCATCCTCTTGAGAACGAGACTACGCCTATCAGGCGCGTCTAGCATCGAGCTCCTGATTGCTTGTGATTATTTGAGTGTTGGACCCATTATCTTATAATTGTTATTTCCACATCATAATCTTTTTTATGGATTCCTTCTTCGGACGAGCTACTTGTTTTTCATACCTAAAAATGTTGGATTTTTTCTGAGCTGGCTGTTTTTCGTGGCGGAGCTCCGCCTTTTTCCGACTACAATGTAAGACTACAATCTTTGTTACTTCGATCAACACACGGACGAGCCGATGAAGTGGAAATTAGCACGTCCCGAAGCAGAAAGGTAGGCGGACACTAGCACATCCCGGAAGCACAAACGTAGGCGAACATGAGCACGTCCCGGCAGCACAAGGGTAGGCGGACGTTAGCACGTCCCGGCAGAACAAAGTTAGGTGGACATTAGCACGTCCCTGCAACACAAAGTTAAGCGGACATTAGCACGCCCCGGCAGTAAAAGGGTGGGCGGTCATGAGCACGTCCCGACACTACAAGGGTAGGCGGACACTAGCACCTCTCGGCAATATATGGGCAAGTGGACACTAGCACGTCCCGGCAGTACAAGGGTAGGTGGACACTAGCACCTCTCGGCAGTATATGGGCAAGTGGACACTAGCACGTCCCGGCAGTACATGGGTAGGCGGACATTAGCACGTCCCGGCAGTAAAAGTGTGGGCGGTCATGAGCACGTCCCGGCAGTACAAATTTAGGTGGACATGAGCACGTCCCGGCAGCTCAAAATTAGGTGGACATTAGCCCGACCCGGAAGCACAGGGGTAGGTTGACACTAGCACGTCCCGGCAGTACATGGGTTGGCGGACATGAGCACGTCCCGGCACTACAAGGGTAGGCGGACACTAGCATCTCTCGGCAGTACATGGGCAGGCTGACACTCGCACGTCCCGGCAGTACAAGGGTAGGCGGACACTAGCACCTCTCGGCAGTACATGGGCAGGCTGACTCTCGCACGTCCCGGCAGTACAAGGGCAGGCGGACACTAGCACATCCCGCAGCACAGGGGTAGGTGGATACTAGCACGTCCCGGCAGTACATGGGTAGGCGGACATGAGCACGTCCCGGCAGTACAAAATTAGGCGTACATTAGCCCGACCCGGAAGCATAGGGGTAGGTGAACACAAGCACGTCTCGGCAGTATATGGGTTTGTGAACATGAGCTC
This sequence comes from Ampullaceana balthica, assembly GCA_944989445.1. NCBI lineage: Eukaryota > Metazoa > Mollusca > Gastropoda > Lymnaeidae > Ampullaceana > Ampullaceana balthica. The sequence goes on along the minus strand of CALYLW010000070.1, from coordinate 1,741,509 downwards.
GTACCGGCAGTACAAGGGTATGCGGACACTAGCACATCTCGGCAGTACATGGGCAGGCGGACACTAGCACGTCCCGGCAGCACAAAAGTAGGCGGACACAAGGACGTTCCGGCAGCACAAAAGTAGGTGGACACTAGCGGGACCCGGCAGCACAGGGGTAAGCGCACATAAGCATGTATCGGCAGCACAAAGGTAGGCGACAAATTCTCTATACGAGCAATCGTTTGTTGTCAATAAATACAAAGCGCGTGCGCTTAATATCTGGCCACGTGTGTAGTCTTAAGTTCTTTGTATTGGCCGAAACTTTCCTGGGAAGCGTACCTCTGGTGGTGGTAGAAAAAAAGAAAGACGAGTTCCTGTCATTGCCTCTCGGCAGACTGGTGATGAGGGAAAGTGTGCTCATCTTGCTCCACTGGGCTATTCTGTACGATCATTTCCACCGTCTGCTCGAGTTGGAGGCCTAGCTGTCGTCTACAAAAGTACGTTATCTCGTGAGCTTTCATTAGTCATAAGTTTTAACTTAAAAAATCTGCTAAATTTATGGATTATTTGGATTTATTTAACACTAGCTGACCCACGGCGTAGCATACGCCGCTAATGATTTAGTGACGGGTGAAGACTTCCTGAAAGACACAGTTGGCCCAATGGGGTGGGTTTGGGCAAACGACTGTGAGTGAATGAAAAGAAGGAACTCTGGAGAGAGCAACATACAATTGTCCATGACTGAAAACAGGTTTTGGAAGATACAGGCATATCTTTTTGAACGTTTGGCCCTGTGCTTTATTTATTTTCATGGCAAAGGCTAATCTCACAGGGAATTGTCTGCGCGTAAAGGTAAAAGGCAAATTTGAATCTGATGGAGTCAGGGATATCCGGGGAATAAGGACAGTTTGTGAGGTAGCAGCTGCGATAGTTTTACACTCCAGTACGTTGAGGTGAATGCTGGTAACAGTATTACAGAGACCTCTTGCTGGCATGAGGTTTCTAAGAAGCATGACCACTGAACCAATTTTAATTTTCAGTTTATGCGGAGGCATGCCAGTAGGGGTAAGACTGTTCAGAAATTCTTCGGGGAATGAAAGTTGATCTGCGGATCATCTGTGACGATGGAGTCAACGCTGGTGAAAGTTACTTCGTCGGTTGGGATACGTTTCAATACTTGTTCATTCAGGTGCAGGGAGTCTTCGTTCGTGACACTTAATATAGCTCGCGTACTGAGTTGTTCCGAAGTGACAGTTGAGAAGTCGAGGTCGCCATATTGTTGTTGAACGGGATCAGAATGAACAGGAAAACAATGTAAAGGTAATGTTATAGGAGTTCCATTTGTCCCGTCTCCAACATCGCGAAGCCATTTTGCGAAATGTTGTTCATCAGTAAGAGCTCTCATATTTTTCGTCAGTGTAAGTACATGCATGTGACGCCACAAAGATAGCTTGTTAATGCAACTGGTGACAGTGAGTGCTCGGGAGCCACGCTAAATAACGGGGAGTATTTGTCGGAAATCTCCACCCAATAGTATTGTTTTCCCTCAAAATGGGTGCGTCTCACCTGTGAGATCACGTAACAACCTGTCAACTGCCTGGAATGCGTATGCATGTGTCATTAGCGCCTCGTCCCATATAATCAATTTGGATTGCAGAATATGTTGCGCGTGTTGCGAGTTAGGTTTGATATTGCATGTTGAAGTAGTAGTGAGCTTCAACGGTATTTTTTAAACACCGAATGTGCAGTACGTCCACCCGGTAACAATGTTGCTGCTATTCCTGTTGATGCAACGGTTATAGGATTGTCTCCCCTGGCTCTGATTGTATGAATCAGGGTTTTGTAGACAAAGGTTTTCCCTGTTCCTGCGGGACCATCTAAGAAGAAGCAGTTTTGTAGCGGATGGGAGTCGTTGTATGCAGCGTCCAAAACAGTGTCAACAGCGTGCTTTTGTTCTGTGTTGAGTTTGTCGTAGTGTTCCATAGCGTGGGAGTGTTCAGCCTGAGCGTCGAAGACGGAAGATGAATGACACATTGGAAGAATGTCAGTGAGGGGTAGGTGTAATTTGTGCAGGTTGAGGCCATGTGGTTGGAGCATGTCATTTATTTCTGCGAGAGCATACATGCAAGCGGTGCGTGTGGAATATGTTCTGAGAAAGTCCTCAGAAAGGGAGAGTTTATGGATGTCCCAAAGGTGTGGAACGTTATGTGGTTCGCCGAAGACAGAGACGAAAACGAAAAGTTGTCGCAAGAACGGTGGCATTCGTATCTGAGATGCCTCTGTAAGAGTATCATGCCATATCTTTTTGTCTTTAAGAAGACCCAATTGTTGGCACGCTTCTTTGAAAGTGTTACATTCCACGCCGTTGACAGTTCGTAGATGGTTGAAACTCGTGATGCCTACGGAACGGGTAAGGAGAAGCCTGAGGTAATAACGTTCGATGTCGTTAATGGCAACAACAGGCATTCTACCGATCACTTTTGTGCCTCCTCTAATTCTCTTTGTGCCATTTTCCAGAGGATTGTTGGAATGTGTAATGTTGGGGAACATAAGTGTAATGTAACTCCACAGCTTCAGGATCGGTCTTGTTGAGTTCAAACCAAGCTAAGAGCTTGGTGCTTTTGTTGGCCTGTCTTTGTAGCGCTCGTTCTTCGTGACCCTCATGAAAGAAGACGACTTGTTGTTCTGGCAAATGAACTGGTAATCGTGTAATAACGTGCGATTTTTCTGAAAGACTGTACTCGTTCATACGCCACATAGCCTCAGGAGCACTAACATACCTACCATCAAGGAAAGTTTGTATTTCGTCATGTTGGAAAACACCATCGTCTGGCTCCTTCTGAAGTGCAATGGATGCAGCGTCGTGTCCTTTGTAGACATACTTATATAGATACTTGATACATTGAATGGACGCGCACACTTCAACGTTAATGTGAGCATTGAATTTCTGAGAAAGCCAGGGATTGTAAGGTACTATCCAACGATTATCGATGTCAAATTTGCCAACAATGGCAGTTGTGCCCTGTCTTCGGCGGTATATGGTGTACCCTTATGTGTTTTCTTGTTTCTCGGCGTTGAAGTCCTTTGGGAAATTTTTGGTGCACTTGCCGTCTTTCATGCAAGGTGAGTTGGCATTGAGCGTGCCACACGGACCATGTACCATGCATTTAGTGACAATTTGGAAAAGTCGAGGGTGTATTTCGGGATTTGGAAGCAGACATATTTGTCTATGTCATCTTTTGTCCTTATTTTGCACTGTGAATCAAGTGTCAGTAACATATGGCAATGAGGCAAGCCTCGTTTTTGGAACTCAATGACGAAAATGTATGCGACTACATTGCCGAAAATATTCCTCTCCAGAATGTCAGTTAGGAACCCATGAAGTTTGATTTGAAAGACGCGGGCAACGACATCAGGTCTGTGTTCTGGGCGCTCATGATGGGAAATGGCGTTAGAGATATCCGGCCAAGCAGGATTGCAGGTGAATGTTAGGAATAAGTCAGGCTTTCCACATTTGCGGACAATTGCCATCGCGTCTTGGTAGTTCTGTTGCATGTACCGTGGACTGCCTTGAAACTTAGAGGGAAGAATGATCAACTGTCCAGGGCGAAGGTTATTGTCTTGTGCTTTCGCAGCGATAGCATCCATCAGTCCCCTGTATTGTTCTACGCGCAAATCTTGTTGATGGGAGCGTAGGTAATGTAAACATGCGCCTTCTGTTCTGACATTTGCGACGACGACATATTGCTGGAAGAGTTCGCCGCTGGAATGCAAGATGCTGAATGCAGATGTCATGGCAAGCCTGTAAGCATAAAATTGGAGTTGTGTGACTCGGGTTCTGTTCGCGGTTTGCTTTTCTTCAACATGGGTCAATTGTATGTGCCAGCCTGGATCTCCGTAAGGGAATAGTAGTGGATAAACCATGGGGTCACAGTTCATATTGAGTACAGAGATACGCTTGCAAGCATCTCCTCTTGGGTATATGCAAATATCGCGTTGTTCAGGAGGTTCCCCGTCTTCCCCTACAAAGATAGCAGAAACATCAGTTTGACAGGATGGCGCGTTATACCTTCTCATATCCAGAGTTGGATTTTCCATGAACACCATTCGTACAGCACCAACAGGGTTATTATGAGTGATAATTTCGTGCATTTGCATGTAGGATTTAGCGAAGGGGTTAACCTGTCGTAACATTTTGTCTAATTGCAACAACAACATATCACTGCAAGCACTATTACAATCGTTTTGCAAACGTTGAGTGGTAGCCTCAGCAGAATCGAAGATATGTAGTTGACCGTATCGAGGGGGCGTGTTAGGATTGATATACAATGGAGAGACTTGATGATAAATTTGACCGTGGATTCGGAAAGCATACGGTCCATGGCCAGGTGGTTGAGCGATGTGGGCGCCCATTGATGCGAAATCTAAAGCAGAGTTGTATTCCCTGATATGATCACAGAAATGTCGGGACAGCGGATTCTTGCCACTCAAGAGGTTTTGTAATAAAGGAGGAGTTTGGGATAGCGGTGGCAAAGACACTTTGCCGTGACGACAACACTTAGTATAATGTCCGGATTTGTTTACCTCTGATGGCCAATGAAGAGCATTGCAAGAAGTACATAGTGCGGTAGGTAGTCCAATGTTGTGTTCCTCGATGGGAATGGCAGTGTGTTCTTGAAACGCAGCGGAAAGTTGAATGCGATGAATGTGCATGTTTTTTGCGAGAAGATGGCACTGTTTGAAAGAACATTTGCAATGTACACACTCAAAGAATGTGTCATGGCCGTGTGTTTTTGTATGTTTGTTGAGAAGAGATGATGTTGTGAACGATTGAGTGCTGTATTGACACTGGAAGGATTTCGTCAGGGCATGTGTTTTCAAATGGTTAGTAAGATTTCTGTGTGCGTGAAACTGTTTGTCGCAAATGCTGCAAAGAAATGTTGTTGAATGTATTTCTACATGTATATGTTTAGTTTGTAAGTGCTTCTTGAGCGTGCGAATTGTTTTGAAGCATTGCTGGCAATGGTCACATTGCGTCATTCGTTCAGTGGAGTGTGTTTTTAAATGTGCGTTGAGATATCTCTGGAGGCGGAAGGTTTTGGAACAAATGGTGCATTTAAAGTCCTTTTTGGGATGCGTTTGTTCACTGGAGTGTCTTTTTAAATGTGCGTTGAGATATCTCTGGAGTCGGAAGGTTTTGGAACAAATGGTGCATTTAAAGTCCTCTATGGAATGCGTTTGTTCACTGGAGTGTTTTTTTAAATGTGCATTGAGATTATATTTTTGTGTGAACTGTTTAGAGCAAATGTTGCAATGAAATTCTGGCGTTTGTAAATGTTCATCAGTAACAGGAGAGTGGGAAGGTGAAGTCAGATCAGTGTGGAGATCACATGGGTGTTTAATGTTGGTGCACTTGCCGACGTTGTCAACAGATGACACCAGAAGGTCATCACGTGTGTTTGTGACAGGCAAGAGAACTTCATAATGGCCATGATCCAAAGGACTGCTAAATAGCAGGGATATGGAGAGACGTTGACCCGGATTGTAAACTCGAGGAGGGTCATGCGGACGTTCTCGGAAGTGAATAGTGATAGTAGCGGGAAGTATTTGAGACATCGCCACAATTTCAGCCTCGCCACCATAAACACCGGAAGTATTCATGTACGCAGCGTATTGTCGATCTGAGTGTATGACTGTGCTTCCGTGAGTAAGAACAACGGACAGGGCGTCGCCATAGTTATCCCAATATTTGCAAATAAAGCTTACAGCCATCTTGCGAAGTTCGAGAGCAACAGTTTCGTCGATGACATTTTTCCAGAAATATGCGACAGATAGAAATAATCAGTTACCTGATGCAGGAATTTCGACTACACTGAAAGACCCGTTGACTCCACGAAATATATGTGAAGCGTTAGCCATGGTTAGGAAACGAATGGCAATACGAAGGGGAAAAATCAAAACAAAGCTTCTGGGACAAATGAAGAGAACAATAGAAAGGCAACGTGGCTCAGACGACAGTAGAAGATAACAAAGCGACTGAGGACACATCTTGAGCTTGAGCGACTGAGGTACACACTCCTAAGGGTACACACTATTACGCATGCCTGGAGAGGTGGTGTTTATGTTCGCTAAGAAAGGGGGGAAAAAGAACGGGCAAGAAAAAAGGGGAGGGGGAGAACGGACACAAACAGTAGCACGAACAAATGGGAACAATGCGAGTGAACGTTTGGGGACCACCGAAGAATTTTTGGTAAGTATTTCGGACATCGCCACAATATATAAACAAATATTACAGCCATGAAGCCAAGTTGGAGAGCAACAACTTCATCCATGCACCAAATATGCGACCAATAGAAACAGACAGGTACCTGGTTAAGGAATTGATATAACATTGAACTAAGCTTTTTTCCGTGACATGCGAAGCGGTGTTTATGTTTGCTAAGAAAGGGGGGAAAAGAACAGGCATTAGCATTTTTAAAAAAAAACAACATATGTTGCCGCTTGGACTTGAACCTAAGACCTTCAGCATGTCAGGCGGATGTATTAACCAATACACTACGAAATACATACACACTGAGCAGGAACATCAAAAGTGAATGTAAAAAACATTGCTGCTCTCAAGACATGCCCCACTCCACCACTACATTTGCTTGCCAAACGTTAACTGTGTTTAGTTGACCCGAGCGAGGGTCATTCGTCATGCTCGGTTGCACATATTTTTGCTGCTTACTTGCCTAGCATGGTCCCATGAAGAGAATTATATATATAGATTCTGCTAATTATTGATCAACAAACGCAAATATCAAGGACACATTATTGATCGGCTATTGAACAGACGTGACAAATGCTTTGTTAAATCCGAAATATATAACTGAAGAGCTTTCCCCGGCTCACTTCTGTACTATTTGTGACCTAAGGTTGGGTTCTTCCCTCCTCCAACAGAGTTCAGAGATGTTCGCAATGTGCGTGGCATAAACCGTAACGCCTACCAGCACGGTCTGAGTGTACCTGTGCACTCTGAAGCCTGCCCCACTTTGGATACACTGAAAATTTCATTACACACTATACGCTATTACATGTCCCTTTCAATTGTCACGGCATGGTCAGCTCCCTGGGACCTAAAAATTAGAGAAGAGCTACGCGGCACCAAGAAAGATCGGCGTTTAGGAGAAAAGACTTGTTAATCGCAATTTTACTAACATTATACATCGATCTAAGTCTTCGCATTATAGTAAAAAGATATACACAAGTAATACAGTAGGCAGATATTTCATATATTCAACAATCTCAGAGGGAGCGGTGAAGCAATCGTCCTTCCCTCTATGTAAATCCTTTGCATCAGCAACCTGATAATTTTTGTTATACTTCTTTACCAACAAAGTTGATGAAATTCGTGCTGAGCTCGACAACGTTGTGTTTCTACACACATGTATTTATTGATCTCTTTCTTTTGCTTTGAGTTCACGATTTCACGTGTATCAGCCTGTTGCATAAAATAAGCTTTACATCGTTTACTTCCAATAATAATGAATATAGTAAACAAGATACGACTCGCGGCGTAGCATACGCCACAGACTTGCTCATCATAGATAGTGCAAAGAACGGGGTGGGGGTGAGAGAACGGACACAAAAAGCAGCACAAAGTAATAAAAAAAGCGAGTAAACGTGGAGACATGTGCATAGCGGTTGTTGTTACCTGCCCCCACCCTTTTCTACCATCCCTTGCCAACTATAAACTCTGATTTGCCGACCCTAGGGCTAGTCATGTTCGCAAAAAATGGGAAAAGAACGGGCAGAAAAAAACATTTAATTTTTTTTTAAAATTTGTTCCCTCTGGGATTTGAACTCAGGACTTTCCGCGGACGTGATAACCACTACATTACGAATCATATGTTATTCTATGAAGGGACAATGCAAGTGAACGCAAGATGTATCTTGCCACCACCCCATCACCTTTTTACCCCGTTTTTATAAACTTGCTTTCGTTCTTGTCTGTCTGTCTTTCTGTCTGTCTGTCCGCAATTTTTCAAATTTTCCAACGTAAAATTAAACCAATTCTGATGGTCCTAGAGAGCTCCAAATTTTACCACATATATATCTTGGGTGACAATGCGTTGTATCAAAATTTCAGATCGATTAAATTTACCGTAATTAAATTATTGCATTTTTTAGTTTATCTCTATATAAGCATCTCTTATCCGTCTGCTATTTTTTCACGTGCCAACTCAGTTAACCCCGTGACCCCATCCCCGTGGTATTAAAACGCTGGGCGGCACTTATGAGGTGTTTGGTAAAATAAATAGAGGTAAAAAAAAGATGTTTAAAGGGGAGTTATATCATTGAAAAAATTGAATAAGAAACCAGTCTTAATATGAATTAGTGTAGTGTTTTCAATTGATACGCGTTGGTGTTTGTCCATATGTTTGTGTTTGTTTGTGTTGGGTCTACAATGTCTCACCTCCACTCAGTTCAACCTGACAATCCATAACATATTGAAACCAAGTAGGCAATTTTGTATTTAATGATTTTCTTATGTACATAAAAGTAATATATACTCTGATTTTACACTTAAAGTAGAAAGAATAAAATAAATAGAGGTAGAGAAAAGATTTTTAAAAGTATGTTTTTATAAGTGGACGAAAAAAGAAGAAAATAATTTTAAAGTTATAAGTTCAAGTACTTTTATTTCATATGACTGAAAACGTTAGGCGGGTGTTTAGTATAAAAATTAAAGTTTTATAATTGAGAAGGCAAAAGAGAGATCTATAAGTGAGAGAATGAGTGAATTGCATACGTAAGACCTCATAAGCACATGCCCCACGTTTAAATCAAAGTACTTGAACTTATTACTTTTAAATTATTTTCTTCTTTTTAGTCCACTTATAAAAACTTTTTTTTTATTTACCTCTATTTATTTTTATTTAACTTGCTTTCGTCCTGTCTGTCTGTCTGCAATTTTTCAAAATTACCAACGTAAAATTAAACCACTTCTGATAGTCTTAAAAACGTGGAGCGGGCGCTTATGAGTTTTTACATATGTTGTTCACTCATTTTCTCATTTATAGATCTCTCTTTAATTTTTATACCAAACACCCGGCCCACGTTTTTAGTCATATTATATCAAAGTACTTGAACTTATAAGTTTTAAATTATTGTCTTCTGTTCAGTACACTTACAGAAACGTGGTTTTGAAAAATCGTTTTTTTACCTCTATTCATTTAATTTTCATCCAACTACGCTTGCCCACTGTGATCTTTTTCGACCCCAGCGGGGGTCATTCGTCATGCTCATTTGCACATGCACGTTTAAGTGAATTATATATATGGATTAGAGTTTACCATCTAGTAATTTTCTTTCTTTATGTAAGTCGGCCGTAATAAACAAAATCCTGAAAACATGGTTTACATTGAAACAATTTGAAATCATATAGACTCGTATCAAATGTGTCAATTTTTTTCTTAATTCATAGAAAAGCTTGTCTTAAAACAACTCTTTGTCCATCTAAACAAACACACTCTTCTAAATTCAAATCAGTTAGTTTATAGACCTTTACAAAGAATAGAAGATACTGTTCTCTCTTGAAGGTAACAAATAACCTCTTGCTAGTACATGAAAGTGGCAAAGTCTCAATGGTGATCCTCTCAAATCTTAGTGCAGCCTTTGCTACAGTCGACCATCAAAAACTTCTCAAAACCCTGCAAAATTAATCTTGAATTTCTGGTTCAGTCCTTGCTTACTTGGTTTCGATTATACGTCTCCAACAGATCACAGGTGGTGTCAATAGATGGATGTCTCTCTCACAGAGCTTACTTCGTGCATTGAGCACCTCAAGGATCCGTTTTCGGTCCAGGACTTTTAATACTGCACACTAGGCCACATCCTCTAATGCTCGAAAATCATTCGCAGACAATACGCAGCTGTACACACACACTCATCTATCTCTTATGGACTCCACTCTCCGTGCCTTGCGAGAATGCATTGGTCAGGTCAAGTCTTGGATGACTTTTAGCAAGCAAAACCTGAATGATGACAAGGCGGAAGCACTTCTCTTTCGCATTGCTAAATCACTCAGTACTGTGTCTCTTCCTACTTCCATTCAGTTAGCTAGTTTTTATAACTCTGTACTTGGAATCTAAGCTAAATTATTTTTGACAAAATTTATACAAATAACTTTATCAATCAAATATGTCACTCTGCCTACACCGCCATCCGTTAGATCATCTCAATGCGCCATTACCTAAAAATTGTAGCCAAGAAACTCTTAGTCTGCGCACTGCGGTCGTGATTATTGTAATTCTCTGCTTTCGTGTTCGCCAAAACGATACATCAAAATACTACCGAAATTTCACAATTCGACTGCCAAACTAGTTCTTAAGGCAAAAAATAACACGACCATATCATTCCCCTACTTCATTCCCTTCATTGGCCCCCTCTACAAGCACGCATTGATTACCAAGTGTCCGTTCCCTGCCACAACTTCTTTTCTGACTCATACCTTTCCTATCATACTTAAACTTCTATGTGTCTATTAACCCACTCACAGCTACGCTCTTCTGCAGTCATGCGTATTCTCTTTGTTCGTAAGACACGATCTAAAACATTTAACGAAAGGGTTTTCTCTTTTTATGCCCTAAAATAATGGAATTCTCTATCATTAGCAGTATTACTACTAATAATGCTTTCAAAATTGCACTAAAAACACAATTCTTCAAACTTTAGTTTCCAAATTCATTAAACAACAATCAAACATTTCTCTAAATGATAAACGCAGCTTATGTGCACCATCATTTTATTATTTTCATTATTTTATTATTATTATCATTATTATTATTTTGTAATTAGCATATGAATATTTTAAATTGAATGGATTTATGAATATTTTTTTTCTAATTTTATGTGAGCCCAGCTGCATGCTGGGGTACAGCGCTATACACGTTATCAAATTATTAATATTATTATTATTATAGTGCCCCGCCATTCTCCTGGGAGTGCCGCACCATCCACCGACCGTGACGTACAATCCCCTGACATTGCCCCACCATCCTTTGTCAGTCAAGCACAATTAACTAACAGTACCGCAAACACTGTGCCCAGGCTTCCAATGGCTTCAGGTATTTCTTCTATGTCCAAATTAGGATATTTCTGATACTATATTTGTTTGGATAATAAGAAAGGTTAAAAGGAATTTATCGGTAACGGCAGTTTCATTCACTGAAGCTATATTAGCGGGATCAGCTAATTGCTAGTTTTTAAAAAAAAATTTGAATTATTAAATTGTACACTTGAATTATTATTTATATTGTTTTTTTATAAATATTATAAATAAAATACGAGGTCTTTATAATCCCCTAGCCACATGAGAATTTACATTGATGATTTGAATTAATAGACCTAGACTTTTAACAGTGAATTAATCTATACATCCATAATTTAAACATCCGCGTACCAAATAAATGTTATGTTACACCCAACACACCTTGGCTAATGTAATGACTAATTTTATAATCCACTTTTTACCAAGCTCGTTGGATATTACCCCTTGATTACCATGGTTGAGATTGATAGCGAGTTGAACTACTCTTTAGATTTCCATTCCAATTTACTGGTTCGTTCAAAACAATAAACCATGTCAAGCGTCGCTCCCTCATCGCAGTATAAGCAATTTTGTTTTGTTGTTTAAATCATTCTTACTGTTGGCTACCTTTCAATTCTCATTGTGTTGCGGTGAAAAAAACATTTTTTTTATTAATGTTTAACTAAATTTCATTTGAATTTGTCAACTTGTTTACGTTTTTGAAAATGTAAAATATTTGGTCCTTTAAAGTGTTTTTATTTTAGTGGTCTTTTAAAGTGTTTTTATTTTAGTGGTCCTTTAAAGTGTTTTTATTTTAGTGGTCTTTTAAAGTGTTTTTATTTTAGTGGTCTTTTAAAGTGTTTTTATTTTAGTGGTCTTTTAAAGTGTTTTTATTTTAGTGGTCTTTTAAAGTGTTTTTATTTTAGTGGTCTTTTAAAGTGTTTTTATTTTAGTGGTCTTTTAAAGTGTTTTTATTTTAGTGGTCTTTTAAAGTGTTTTTATTTTAGTGGTCCTTTAAAGTGTTTTTATTTTAGTGGTCTTTTAAAGTGTTTTTATTTTAGTGGTCTTTTAAAGTGTTTTTATTTTAGTGGTCTTTTAAAGTGTTTTTATTTTAGTTGTCTTTTAAAGCGGTTGTAGTTAAGTAGATTTTTTGAAAGACTGATTTTTTTTTCAATCCGCCTGGTAGGATAGAATTTTAAACTTTATTTTTCATGTGGCAGTAAACCTACAAGTGGCCATGGTGGTTTCTGTAACTTAATTTCCTAATTTTGTTATCAACATTTTGAAAACCAAAAAACGTGAGTTTTCATGGCAAAAACTTTTTTTTTAGTATTAGGATTAGCAAAATTTACGATGTTCATAAAGCCTTCCAGATGGTGTTGTTTTTTTATTCACTATCCCCAGGCGTGATCTATATTCAAAAAAAAATAATATCAAGAAAACTGTTGCTCTTTCATAATTATATTCGTATTAATTTATGGAAAGATATGAAAAAGAAAACAAGCAAAATTGATAAATATTATTTATATAAGCGATTATTTCGAACCCAATATTGTGGAACGAGTTTTAGGTGAAACTGAAACGAACAACATACTCATACTCATGACTCACAGGTAAGTCACTGATAGATGCATTTTGTGTTATATGCCTATTTATAACTCCTCTGATACAGATGCATATATATATATTATTGGTAAGACGGTCATATGGCAGATTGTCAGTAAATTTATAATTAGATATTATCGAAGGCCACATGCCCAAGTGCCGAAAAGACATAAAAGACCTAGATGTTCTATTATCGATGAGACCAGAGCCGTCAATTATAACCAGAGTCTCACCTGCTGTTTGCGTCTATGTCTGCGGGCAGTAAAGATGTCAACAGCTTACCGCGAAAAGGGCCCTAACTTGCCTGCAATCACGTTGTTTAAATTCAAATAGACAGAAATTTGCTCTCAGTGACCTTGTAAATCGTAATATTATATACCCACTGCGCGTTGAGTGATTTCTAGATCAGTGTATTTGAGAGCGTGTGTTGGATGGGACAGGAGTTCTTAGCTGGGCTGGTGACTGCCCCATGCCCAGTGCTGAGCTGGGCTGGTGACTGCCCCATGCCCAATTCTAAGCTGGGCTGGTGACTGCCCCATGCCCAGTGCTTAAGGGTACGCGCGCCAAGCTAAATAAAACGATAGCGAAATTAGCCTATTCATGGCACTTTAGACAACAGAAATTTCGGAGATAACGGTAACAGACAATGTAATGAATAACTCTATTTTTTTAATGACGTTGGTACCCGATTGCCATCATCATGAAACTGAATCTTAGTGCATGTGTTTTGGTTTGAGCGTGTTCCCAAACGATTGCATCAAGTTCAACAAAAGGCTGAAATGACTCATCTGTTTGTTCATCTTCGCGTTGTCGTATTAATTGGATTTCAGGTTATTTAGATACAGTTAATTTCCATTTGTTTTGATGTAAACATGTCTTTCTATTTATTTATTCAAATTGGAATATATTTTTTCTTAAATACCTATATATTATTAAAAGAAAATATATCTTTGTCGTGCATGTTTAAGTCCAAGTGATGAGAAATGTATTAGTGATTCCATATTTCATTGATTTAATTGAATCCCCTACATGAAACAGTGCTTGCTTGAAAGTTGGCAGTGATAGCCAGGGCATACCAGTTACACGTTTTTGGATCAAACTTTTACCACAGTAGACCAGGCATATATTTGAGTGGGCTTTATTCATTCCACTCCATTCATTAGCGTTCATTCCCATGGTTATTTTCAGTGCAAGGGCATATAAAATAAAGGCCTGGGGTCCAAGATTATTCTCCAAACTAAACACCTAAATGTCGTTGTGATCAGTTTGGAATTTTTAATAGACGCAGGTCTTTGACTTCCCACGACAATTTACCTGGATCTCTTTGTTAAATCCTGGCCTGGTAGTTTATGGGACACCTTCGCACTTACTGTGGAGCCTGTAGATAGCTTCGTACCCTGCATGCTCTCCTAGCAAATCAAAATGTCTCCATGCCATTGAATCCTTGATCGGGATTCGTAGCAGCTATAAATTCTGGGATGTGTGTATTAATAGGTGCGTGCGTATGCGTTCGTGTATGTTTCTGTGTAGGTGTGTATGTGCGATTTAATGTATGTGTGGATGAGTTGCATGTGTGTTTATCTTGTGTGGACTTGCACGCTTTATCATAATGAAAAGGGTTTAGGTTCCTGGATATGTGACGTGCCAACACAGGGAATAAGTGGTGTGGGAATGGGTGGGTTGGTGTAACCTTTAAGTTTTAAAATTAGAGAAAGTTAATCGCCAAAATTATAGGATAGAAATTTCATGCAATAGGAAAATCATTTGCTCCACTGAATCTACTTTTAAATGTCATCGGTATCTTTGCTACTTATTGATCAATATTGTAAAATCACCATAAAACTTTAAACTTACGGGGAGTAAAAAAAAGAAAAATTAAATATTTGTTTTGGAATGGGTCCGCCTTCTGGAGTAAACAAATGAAATAATCCGTGGATTGCTGCCAACATTATAACAGATTAGGGGAGAGGGACCAATTGTCGAAAAAATGAAACACTTTCCTAATTTAACACCTCTAATGTTTAGTTTTTATAGGCATTACTTTTCAGCGCCCATACCGGATCAGCAGGTTATTATAGAGTTCTCATATCTAACAGGGATAATTATAAAATGTGTTTAAAAGTAGAAAAATTCTTCGTGGACGGTAGATGGATGGTAGATTGTAGATGGATGGATGGTAAATGGATGGTATATGGATAGTTAGATGGATGGTTAGATGGATGGTTAGATGGATGGTTAGATGGATGGTTAAATGGATGGTAGATTGATGGTAAATGGATAGTAGATGGATGGTTAGATGGATGGTTGATGGGTTGTAGATGGATGGTTAGATGGTTGGTTAGATGGATGGTTAGATGGATGGTAGATCGATGGTTAGATGGTTGGTAGATGGATGGTTAGATGGATGGTTAGATGGACGGTTAGATGGATGGTTAGATGGATGGTTAGATGGATGGTAGATTGATGATAAATGGATAGTAGATGGATGGTTAGATGGATGGTTGATGGATGGTTGATGGGTAGAAGATGGATGGTTGATGGTAGGTAGATGGATGGTTAGATGGATGGTAGATGGATGGTTAGATGAATGGTAGATGGATGGTCAGATGGATGGTAGATGGATGGTTAGATGGATGGTAGATGGATGGTAGATGGATGGTAGATGGATGGTTAGATGGATGGTAGATGGATGGTTAGATGAATGGTAGATGGATGGTTAGATGGATGGTAGATGGATGGTTAGATGGATGGTAGATGGATGGTTAGATGGATGGTAGATGGATGGTAGATGGATGGTTGATGGGTGGTAGATGGATGGTTAGATTGATGGTAGATGGATGGTAGATGGATGGTAGATGGATGTAATACAATTTTTAACACATCGTCTAATATTTCTTCATTGGTTTGACCAATATGTGGAACATGTTAGTGTGTGGTGGCTGAGGGTGTTTTCTTGTGGATGGGTGGGTATGTCTGAGTGGGGATATGTATGTGTGGGTGTAGGTGTGTGTGTGTGCGTGCGTGTGCACGGGCATGTGTGCGTGCTAATGTTACATCTGTTTAAAATTGTAAGAAATTTTATGTTATATTTACCCTGATACATTTCTTTATATATATATTTTTTTTTAATTTTTAAAGTTTCGACGATTAATTTTCTGAGAGTGAACATTTTTGGTGGCCTTCCTCTATGTAGAACTTAACAATCTCTCAAAGTATTTAAATTTTAAAATAGTAATGACTGAATAATAACGCAATACATATTTTACCTATGATATGTTTATATAATGAATTCTTAAGAAAATATTAAAATTTTAATATATTTTTCCTAATTAAACATTTAAATGCATGCAAAAGGGATACTTTGCAAAATGCGTTTTTTTTCTTTTTTAAATACAATTTAGCGCATATTATGTTTATATGTAAACGAAATTTTTAAATAGTTACAAAAAACGTATGTGGTTTAAAAGGATGTGGTCACTTTAAAATATGAAGAGATTTCAAATTTTATGTCAAGAAAAATGTCAGCAGTGGTGTAATTTGCGGGAGGGTTAGAGTCTTTAGAATTCTTAGATATACGTAGAATTCTTACAAACTTTTAACTTAAATAAATATTTATTAAATAATTTTAGCTAATAAAAAGTTAGCACAATTGTTTTATGGTTAGGCCATCGTCATCCACGGATTGTTTTTAGTTCTAGTTCCGAAAGAGCTAAAGTATGAGAATCCTATTTATTCATTTCCCTTAAGTCAATGATGAAAATAAAACATTTCTAACTGCACAATGATATCACCGATATCTCTCTCTCTCTCTCTCCCTCTCTCTCTCTCTCTCTCTCTCTCTCTCTCTCTCTCTCTCTCTCTCTCTCTCTCTCTCTCTCCCTCTCTCTATCTCTCTCTATCTATCTATCTATCCATCTCTCTCTCCCTCTCTCCCTCTCTCTCTCTCTCTCCCTCTCTCTCTCTCTCTCTCTCTCTCTCTCTCTCTCTCTCCCTCTCTCTATCTCTCTCTATCTATCTATCTATCCATCTCTCTCCCTCTCTCTCTCTCTCTCTCTCTCTCTCTCTCTCTCTCTCTCTCTCTCCCTCTCTCTATCTCTCTCTATCTATCTATCTATCCATCTCTCTCTCCCTCTCTCCCTCTCTCTCTCTCTCTCTCCCTCTCTATCTCTATATATCTCTCTTTTAAAATATAATGCTCATAACACTGTTGTATCTCTTGTTCTTTCGAACTTCACTATCGTATACTACAACCCATGCAACACATTTGCCAATAATCTCTCATCAATACTATGTCCTTGTTATCCCCTTACTTGTATTATATGGGTGGGGTTTTTTTTTAATTAATTTTTTGGACTTTATTATTTCAGAGGATGCAGAAGAGGAGAGCATTAATATCCTACACACAACGACCTCCTCTACTGCACAACCAATAGCAAAGTCAGCAAATAATGAATCAGACCCAGTGATACCGTACAGAGCAGCGACCATTGGGCTATCTATATTTTCCGGATTGTCAGGAACATTCATAGCCCTGAAGGCCATAATTAACGTTATCCAAAACGGTTTGTAATTTAAAAAAATTAAATTTAAAATTTTTATTTTTTACTGTTAATGGTAGATAGAAAATGACGATACTATTTTTAATTTATTGTGAAGTATAAGTGGCCACTGTTAAAAAGCCATCAAATCTAATTTTTTTTTCTTATTCAATCTCAATCATTATTTTACAAGCAAAAATTATTTATTTTATTTTTATTTTTTGACACTTGTCATTGATGAAAGAAAGTTGTTAAAATAAACAACCCGTAAAAACAACGTTTTTGACTATAAATCCCTTATATATGAGACATAACTATAAGTATTGATTATGTTCAATGCAACACGCACAGCGCGACAGACTAGCATAAATATTTTACAGACTGAACGTGAATGAACACTCCTTGTTTTAAAACACGGGGATGTGGTCATCGAAGGCTGGAGTGAACTTACAGTGACCCGTGGAGGTCAAATATGGCAGACCACTACACATGCTACATAGAGATACACAAAGATAAACTAAAAATACATTAATTTAATTACGGTAAATTCGATCGATCTGAAATTTTTAAAACAATGCAGTGCTAGGTGATACAAGTCTATGTGCAAAATTTAAGCTCGATAGGATCACGGGAAGGGGGTCATTTTTTACTTTTATTTTTTACGCCCGACCACGAAAAGACGGCGAAGTTAATATAAAGGATTTAATAAATACAGTTTAGTGAAGAAGGCTCGTTTAAAGAATTTTTTTTAATATTGTCTATTAAGATTGTTTACCATAAGGCTTGGCACTTATGAGATGTGGAGAAAGGTATTTCCTCTAGTAGTTAGCCGGAGACCAAGTAAAGTACTTGGGATAGAGCACTTGAATATAGTGTAACCATTGGTATGCAACATTGGTAGAAGTTGGGAAAACTTAAGTCAGAAAGACTATTGTGTGAAGAAAGCTTGTTTAGTTAGGAAAAAACTTTGCAGAGGTGTAACGCTCGGTGTGACGACAAGGTTGTAAGTAGATGGATAACTTGCAAACAGGCCATGAGTGAGCGACCGCTGTTTTGTGAAGTCTTTGAAGGCTCTCTCGTGCCCTGTTTGCATGTTATCCATCTACTTACCTATAATCATGATTGCAGTCTCACCCAAATTTTGTTCGCGACAGGTTGTATAAGGTTTAGGGTCCCTCACTCAACAATCACAGAGAAAGGTGATTCTCGCTAGCCCATATAATGAGGTTGACATGATGTGAAGATAACAAGAAAATATTTATTTAATTTAAGAGTTAAAACACGAAAGTGTTCCATGCTGTCAGTTGAATTTAAAAAAATCCACATTAGCATATGACAACATACACAACACGTTCAATCAGGGACAGATTTAAACTTGATGGGCCCACAGCTATTAGAGGTATGGGGGGCCCTTTGAAGTCCAGAGATTATATGTCAGCGCCAAATATGTAAATAAGTTCCAGGGGGCCTCCATGGAGACCGGGGCCCTTAGCTATAGCTTGTTTAGCAAATAGGTAAATCCAGGCACTAATGGTTTTAAATCTTTGGATGCAACACTTGTAGAGATTTTAACACAGGAACAGAAATTCTTTGAAAGTGACACAAGAAGACAAGGGAACCACTTAACTCAGATCATGCAATATGGGCTTTGTTTAATATGCGTTTGAAATATTCGTATCAATTTGAAGATTTCAACTTTGTGTAATATCACACATAGAAGAAAACGTCGTTCTTGTGACGGGTTATTTAATACATTGGGCGTTATTGAGATAAATTACGTGAAGGGAGGGAAAATTTTGAGAAAACCCTACCAACAAAAGCTGGCAATAACGTGATATTCCCCATTTTTGAAGTGAAAATTTGTTGTGGGTCCTATTGACAAAATGCCTTACAAGGGAGGGAATCGTTAGAGTAATGAGTACTTAACCATAGAAAACTGTACTTTTTTTATATGAACATATAAACATTGATGTATCTACAGTTAATAATGAAAGGGGGTAGGTTTTTTAGAAAACTTAACTTAGAACCAGGCATTTTTTAGCTACTGTTTGTAGAAATAATCTACCATATTATGTATGTTTTTTTTAATTTTAATTTTTGTACACTGTATGTGACGTGATCTTCTTCTCCAATGTATCTGTTTACCATCGTGCATATCCCAGTATTCACTGACTTTCATTTTACTATCTATACAGGATTGCCCAAATGTGATGCGGAAACTTTGGTGCAACATTATACGATGCGTGTTCAAGCATAGGCCCCAAGGTCAGCATCACGTAAGTATTTTTTTTATTTAATAAAGTTGAATGTTTCCACATTACAACCTGTTGTTAAGTAGGACCACTAAAGGTTTCATTTCTGATAGACGAATCTTCTTTTGTTCGCTTCTACATATTGTTTCCTCATGTTAGAGTCCAGCGCCGAGGGAAAATCTTACCATCATAATTAATAGTCAACAGTTTTGACTTATAGCTTGTAACTTGAAAGTAAACTAAATTTTAGAATAAGACTACAATTCAAAAGGCAAGAGCATGGATAAGTAAAATAGATATGGTAGGGCACAGTTAGGGCAAAGTTATATGGCACAGTTAGGGAAAAGTTATATAGCACAGTTAGGGCAAAGTTAGGGCACAGTTGTATGGCACAGTTGTATGGCACAGTTAGGGCACAATTAGGGCACAGTTTGGACAACACTTAAGATTGAAACTGAGACTAGTATAAATCTAATAATTTTAGACTTTATTGGTTACAATGTGTTATCGTCTGTATGTCCTTAAACAATAAGCAAATGAAGGTCTTGCTTGTGAATAGTTTAAGTGGACGATATTTATAGGCGAAGTGTAACGAGAAAGAAAAAGGGGGTGGGGGGTAAAAATCGACCAAACTCACGTGAAGTCATTTATGTAAGGTCCCATAGGCAAGGTAGTGGCGAATAGAGTGACATTCTGGGAAACATGGGAGCCAGGGCTCTTGTAACTTACAGTAGTCTAATTGTTTGGCAGTAGCAAAGTAATAGACACAAATTATCTCATTTCTAACACAATATACAGTGGGACAAAATAGGAATTTCCACCGACAGTTTTATAAGAAATCAACAAATACTTAACAGATACATATTCCAAGGAACAAAACATACATCACTAATACAATCTAAACTATAGTGGAGGAATAAAACTTACAAGATGTGCATCAAGGCAATTAAGGTATTGAAGCAATAATCCACACAAATACATACGAACTGTAATAATTAATGGATCTAAATCTGCACCAATAACGGTTAACTCAGGAGTTCCACAAGGAACTGTTCTAGGGCCCCTACTTTTTTTAATTTATATAAATGATTTACTCAACTACATCTCAACAGGAACAAAAAAATGGCTTATTTGATGATTATTGTATAATCTATAGAACAATTAAATCAGAACAAGGTAGCAACATTTTACAAAAAGACTTAGATGGATTGATAAAATGGGAAATTAACTGGAGTATGTCTTTCCACCCAGAAAAGTGTCAACTGTTAAGAGTAACAAAGAAAAATAAACAAATAAATTCAAAGTATTTCATTCATGGAAAAGAACTGACCCAAACTAAAGATGCAAAATACTTAGGAGTAAAAATAAATGAGATAACTATCATGGAATCCCCATGTCAATGAAGTTATTAAAAAATCAAACACAAACTTAGGCTTTATAAAAAAAAACTTTTACAAACGTAATGGAGATATAAAACTAAAATCCTACCTCACTTTGGTGAGACCTGTACTAGAATATGCATATTCTGTATGGGACCCATCCACCAAAGAAAACATTGATAAACTAGAACAAATTCAAAAAAGAGCTGCCAGATTCATTACTGGAGAATATTCAAAACTGACCAGAATAACACCATTAGTTAAATCATTAAACCTTGAAACACTAGAGGATAGAAGAACCAAGAATAAAGTGTTAATTATACATAAAGCAATTAATTCTACTTTACAGATACAACACACAGATAACTTAATACAACCCTCTGATCAACATATGGATAAAAAAAACTTTCTTATTCCGTATGCAAGAACAAACACATACAAATTTTCGATCTTCCCATCCGGAATTCGGGCGTGGAATGGGTTGCCTGAAGAAAACAGGAAAACCAACACTTTATCAGCATTTAAAACTCTAATAAGAATGCAGGACTTTGCACAAACCATAGATAAGCGTAGGACGCAATAATCTACTGTAAACAATGGGTGTCTGTAGCCGATAAGATAAGATATACATGTATACGCGTTTACTAATAGGACAAGCAACACAACTTAACAATAGTATAAAATAGTACAATGGGCAAATTTATAAACAGTGAGAACGCATTTACAAATACACACACATTACAGAAACACAAAACCAAGAAAAATCAATATACATAATTCCCCGTTGTCTGTCTGTATGTATGTATGGAATAATGCTGCGCGGTGGCACTGCGATCGATTTATATATAAATAATATATGACGTCATTATTTTCTTGATATTATATGACGTCATTGTTTTATGCTTATATTGTAATTTTTGAAAAGGGAACAATGTAAAAATAGGATTTGAGGATTTATAATTATTATGAAACTAGACGCCCCGCGGCGTAGCATACGCCGCAGACTTGCTCATGGAGAGTGCAAAGAGAGTTGAGAAAGAACGGACACAAACTACAGCACGAAGAAATCAAAACAACTCGAGTGAACGTCGGTTAATAAATGGAAGGCGGGTAACAATAACCTCAGTGTGCATGTCTTTACGTTTACTCGCTATTTTTTATTTACTAAGTGCTGCTTTTTTCTGTCTGTACTCTCACCCCCCCCCCAACCAACCGTTCTTTGCACTTTCTATGATGAGCAAGTCTGCGGCGTAAGCTACGCACGGGTCTCTCCAGAGTTCCTTCTTTTCATTTACTCAGTTAGTCGTTTGCCCAAACCCACCCCATTTTGACAACTGTGTCTTTCAGGAAGTCTTCACCCGTCACTAAATCATTTGCGACGTATGCTACGCCGCGGGTCAGCTGGTAAATAAGAAAGTTAAAATAAAGGGGCTATAAACGTTTCTTCACTCTGCAGGTCAAGGGGTTGTCCATAAGTGACGTCACGCACTAAGGGGTGGGGGGGGTCACACTTTTGTGACGATGTGTGACGAGGAGAGGGAGGGGGGTTGAAGAAATGTGACGTCACATCAAAAGGGTAACTTTAAATAAAACTTCCACTTAAATATTTGGTCGCTTACAATTTATTTAATTACATTTTTTTAAACGATCAGTGCTTCTCAAAGTGCCGGTCCATAGGCAATCAGACGCCGTATGGCTTAAGTCTTAATTTATCAAGAAATACAAATTATAACTAATTAGATCTATATTCCGTAAGTTTGAGAACCCACAAGAGAACGTATGAAATTGTTACCCAACGTCGTTTGATGTTGACTTCAAAGCACCTGTGATGTAACCGCCGCTCCGTTTGGTTCTCTTAATTTAGGAGTAGGCGAATTTTTTTACCCGTTAACCCAAAATATTAAAGTTTATATGTGTGCGTTAACCCCCCCCCCACCTCAATGCTTGAGGTCCCGCCCAGTGGCGTTACTCTTGGGCGGGGGGCGGGCTGCCCCGGGTGACACCCATCAGGGGGTGACAACCGAGACTAAAATTTTACTGTGTACGATTTTATGTCAGAAAACAAAAGATGACACATTTTTTAATCTAGAAAGAAATTAAGAAATACAATGAAATATGTTAAACGCCAAAATTCTTATTAATAAAAAATATCAGTTAACTTGCAATAATAAAACAGTCCCAACACACGAACAACATTAAAACAAATAAGGAAAAAAAGAAAAGAAATATTCGCAGCAGAGAGATCTTTAAAAAAGGCTGGAATGAAAGAGGCAGTGTCTTCAATTTTAAAATATATAAAGCCGTTTGGGCTTGGACACACCGACAGCATGAACGAATCCCACCTCACGACTCTCTCCACCACAGTGGGGTGAGGGAAATACGATTTTTATCACCACCCCCCCTCCCCAAAAAAAATCAACAGATGGGTTTTCTTTGTTGATGTTTTTCTTGAGGAAAATTATGATTTTAATGTCTTTGAGTTAATATTTTTATATATATATTTATTAAAGGCGTGAAAGCATAGATGTGCATGTTTATATACAGGTAGTCCTCCGGTTACGACGGTCCCATCCCGACTTACGCTGTTTAATGCTTACGAACGCGCCCACGTAAAGAATAGTATTACGCGTTATTTCGTATTTAAAAAAAAATTCATGAGGTAACAAATTCTTTTCTCTATTTGAAATAACAAAAATTATTGAAAAATTTGTATGATTATTATTTCAACCTACAACTTTCGTTTGCGAATTTTTCAAATGGCGAAGTTTTCAATCAAGTCAATAAAGCTGAGTAAGCTTACAAGTTCCTTTTCAATGCTCATTAGAGAGAGCATATTCAGCCTTTTTCGTCCCATGCAAATTCTTACTCATTATATATTCTTTTCAACTTTGAAAAGGATCGCTCTCAGCTGCAGTTTGATGTCATCATTGAAAGATAGATGCGAAGTGCGATGTGTAAATTTGTAAAGGACTGTGTGAAATATAGCTCATTCAAAAGCAGCAAAATTTTTAGCTCTGTGCAAGTTTTTTGAGTTTCGCTTTGTGCTAATTCCTTTTCCTTACCCTGGGGCTGGACAATAACTTTTTAAAGAGTTCTAAAAGTTAGACTGATTCTGAAGGTAAGCAGTCTTCGAAATCACTCATGAACCTACATGTGGAAGAAAATCAGAAGCTCCGAGCCTATTGCTCTTTATGGGTCTTCCCGGAAGACCCGCTTAGCCATCTGGCCACCAAAGGGACGTAACAGCTGAGGAACACCCCCCCCCCAAAAAAAAAGCGGTTGCTTCTGAAGCGGCCATCTGGGCATCCAGGACATACAGTCGAAGATGCCTCCCACTAAGTTGCCCTCACAAGGAGGTGGTGGAATTTCCTACTACGACCCGCTACCACTTTGGCACCATCCCGACAAAGCACACGGGTCTCCATGGTTAGGACCGGCGCAGACCGGGGGATCATCAAAGACCTACCTAGGGTTCAACCCCCACTGGAAGGTTTCCTCAGAGCTGGCGTCCAATGCGTTCTTCGCGGCACTTTTTTCTAATCCGTACTGGCGCTCCTGGCCCTAAACCGGCACCGCTCGATGGCGTTGCTAGTAAATTGAGGGGGACGAAACGGTTGCTTCGGATTTACCCGACACCTTCTTCGAAATCACTTGAATGTTCTTCCATTAACTTGGCTGCTGTCCATCGGGTGGCGAAAGTGCTGAGCTCAGTTAGGTTTGCATGAAAGCCAAATTTCTCATGGATTTATTTATATGCACCTAACCAATGTTGTAGGGCTTAAGAAAGTTTGTCAATGATTACCAGAAATACCTCAATCTTGAATTTTTTTCTCCAGGAGAATACTGTTTTGTTGATGTCCCTTTATCAAACTAACGCTTTCTTTTTTGTTTGATAGTATTGAAGATTGTTTACACTGTTTTTACCACGGACTTTTCCTTTCCTTTGTCTTCATAGGAATAAAATGAAGAATGCTATTTTATAACAAACTCAATGAGAGACTTCCTCTCCAAAATCGTTTCCCAAATTTCAAGTAAAATAGCGACTTCCAGTTGTTCAATTTCCTTTAGAAATCCTTCTTCTTCAAGTCGGCAGTCACGTGGCTGATTTTAATTCGTTGCTAATTCTTCCAGTGCTGCGATATTCTCTCGGTATCAGCTATTAACAGACCTTACAGCATAATGTCAGGCTGACCATCTTGTGTCAGACAAGGCTTTGTTAGCATGTATCAATTTCATGTGTTTTTGAAGTACCTGTCAACGATGAGTAGATGCAACAAGTCGGGTATAAAGATTTTGCAGAAGACAAAAAAATCTGACCGCAGTAGGACAACCTGCTGCTCTTTTCCCAACCAAATTAAAGGAATGAGCTGTGCACGGCACAAAATCAGCTACAATGCACTTCTCACGAAGAATAGCCTGGTTTCCGTTATACTTCCTTCTCATTTGCAGCATTGCCGTATGACTGTCCAAGGCATTTTCAGGGATTCGTAAACACATAATGGCCTGCATCTTTATTATACACAATAATTCATAAAAAGTTTTGGGGCCCTTAAATTATTGGGGGCTTTAGCCCGTTCAGCACCACCCCCCTTTTAATCCGCCATCTGTGACGATGTGGTACGAGGAAGGGGGTGTTTAAGAAATGTGACGTCACATCAAAAACGCGCATCTTTAAATAAAAGTTCCACTTAAATATTCCATTGTTTACCATTTATTTAATTACGTTTTCAATGACTTCACGCGTGTTACAGTGCAGACTTATCCTAAATACATATTTAAATGACAAAATATATTTTGCAACATGCTAATTTTTATTGAGAAAATACGGCTTAGGGGTGGGGTGTCAAAGCTTTGTGACGTCATATCGTAAAAAAGGGGTGGGGTCTAAGTTTTTGTGACAAAGTATGACGCTAGGGGAGGGTGGGGTAAAAATCGGCAACCTCGCGTGAAGTCATTTATGGACGGCCCCTTCGGTCGTGAAGGGGTGACACCATGAGCTACCGCCCCGGGTGACACCAACCCTAGTGACGCCTCTGGTCCCGCCCACATGCCTCATGGTTTTGGGGGAGCGTCGTAAGCCAGGTGAATTTTAGAAGCATGACAAGTTTCTAAAATGACCTGAATAAGATTATGAGTAGATATTTTATGTCATAACGACACGGAATATCCATTTTGGGGTGCGGGGTAGGGAATCTATTTGATACAATTACATGTACACACTTTTTAAGTTTGATATAATTGTTCTAATGGTTTTTTGTCTAACGCCCCTGGAAATTCTAGATATAATGATAAAGGTGCCCATTTAAAATTATTCAAAGTATTCATTATCTTTATTGAATGCATCAAATTCCTTGACATCGCAATTCGAGAGAGCACACAACAACTGTTCTTCATAGGTCAGTTTTTAAGGCAAAAATTTTAAATGTCACAGAAAGGAAACTTGATACAGTCAAGTCATGTGGATAGGATTATTTTCACTCGTGTCAATATAAATGAAAGTAATGTTGATTTAGGTTTCTCCGTATAAGCACCTAGGTAAGCAATGTACATAGTTGTCAAATTTTAAAATGCATTTTCTGAAGGAACCGGTTCAATAGTGGGCATATGTTACAATCGTACACGTACACATGACGCTTTTAATATACACAGCTCAGTTGATGTTTCTATGTTTCTATGTTTCACTTTTCGACTGTAAGTTCGTCAATCACGGAAATACGAAATGACGGACGGGGACCAAATTTGGCAGGAAGGTTCCTTTTAACCTGCAGATGGTTTATTATAATTTTTGTAATTGTCCCTTATGCCTAGAAGCCGTAAATTAAAAAATTAGAAACACCACATATTTTTTGAAAAGTAATTCTGTGAGAGCCATGCATTATGATTAAAACTAAAAATTCAAATAAATGTGTGTATTTTTTGTATTTTCCACAATAAAAGTACAATAATTATATCTCTGAATTATTTTTATAACATTGTTATGCTTTTTTTAAAATATGCAATGAATATATAGATCAATTTGGACGCGTGGTCGAGTGGCAGCGCACTGGACTGTCGTACCGATGGTCACGGGTTCAAATCCGTGTGAAGGCAAGGGTTTGTTCCCGGGGCCTAGGGCGTCCCTGAGTCATCCCGCTCCGAATGTGTACCTAACACTACATGTAGTTAGGCGGCTGGTTAATGCGTGGTACCCACAAAGCCGTGGCATGTTAACGCTGCATCACTTGCCAACAGAATATCTATCATGGTCTGTGGACGCAACTATCTTCTGCATAGAAGGAGCGTCTGTATAGATAAGATAAGATAATTGAGTCTGAATAAACGTATTTTTTTTATAAACGAACATTTGTCTGAGAGCCAGATGCAGCCATCAATAGAGCCACATCTGGCTCGCGAGCCATGGTTTCCCAACCCCTGCTTTAAACCAAATTTGTTAACAATAAAAGCTAACTATCCTTTAAACCCAGTTGTTTAACGATTAAAACTATCCTTTAAACCAGGCTTGTTAACGATAAAAACTATATTTAATTAAACCAGGCTTGTTAACAATAAAATGATATCCTTTAAACTAAATTGGTTAACGATAAACTAACTGTCCTTAAAAACAAGCTCGTTCTAATGTAATTAATTAAATATATACTTTTTATGTTTCAGAGTAGAAAATGCACTGGAAGACGACAAAAAAAAACGAAGAATTCTGAAACTGTAGAAGCAGAGGATGAAGCTATCGAAGAAATCATAGAAAAGATCTTAGAAATGGATTAGTGACATAATGGTTTAAAATATTCCATTTTACTTTGCAAGGCGTTGCCGCTCTCCTTGTCGACACCAGAGAATATTCCTAATGTGATTAAAAAGTTGTTTTTAAACTCAGCTTTAAGATTTTATCCAACAACATCCACAGATTTGAATGTTTCAATCTTACGAAATTCGTGTGTGTTTAGTAAACTGATGTCTGTCCGAGACTTATTTCAGAAGAATTGTGAAAATTCGTGTGTGTTTAGTAAACTGATGTCTGTCCAAGACTTATCTCAGAAGAATTGTGGAAATTCGTGTGTGTTTAGTAAACCGATGTATGTCAAAAACTTATTTCAGAAGAATTGCGGAAATTCGTGTGTGTTTAGGAAACTAATGTCTGTCCAAGACTTAACTCAAAAGAATTGTGGGCCATATTTTTACTTTGTGCTTGTGTTGATATTTCGGACATTGTGCTTGTGGGGCATCCAAACTTTGCCAAGGTCTTTGGCCGGTCGGATGTTGGCCAACGCCTAGACCTCGCGCTGGCTCTCGACTGACGTCATGCCGTCTGTGACTGTGTTACTCTTAGAATGTATCTGTATGAAAATAATCACACTATGTAA
The DNA here is from genome assembly GCA_944989445.1 of Ampullaceana balthica. Taxonomy (NCBI): domain Eukaryota; kingdom Metazoa; phylum Mollusca; class Gastropoda; family Lymnaeidae; genus Ampullaceana; species Ampullaceana balthica. Next base: position 1,713,321 of record CALYLW010000070.1, on the reverse strand, counting down.
ACAACTGAACTTTAGTTTGTTATTGATTACATTTCATTTTAATAACGATTTTACAAGTGAAAATCATGAGCAAACTTCTAATTAATTAATACATGTACTTCGGCAAAGATGATTCAAGCCGGGTGTTTGCATGTGTCCACATCCATTGCCACATTTCAGCCTAACATTTTTTCATTCTCATTGATTTCAATAACCTTATCATTCTCGTTATTTTTAACATTCTTCACATCATTCTTTTATTACCTTCAAAATTCTCGTTACCATCTACATCATGATTACCCCCCTTGTTCTCATTATCTTCAACATTATCATTATCATTAACCTCTACACTCTACACCATTATTACCCTTATCATTCTCATTAACTTGAACAATATCATTACCTCCTAACTCCTCGTTAAACATTCTCAATTCTATTTTAACTACTCCGTCCCTCCTCGTTACCCATCCATATCTCATGTCCCCCATCGCCATTTATATTTACACTCACAGTTCCTATTCCATCCCGTCTCGTGCATACTTCACAGATTGAACGTGTGCCGTGGTGTAAGGTTAAGTTTCTTATCAAAAGTAAGAAAATAGATACGTTTTTTTAACAACTTGAAAACAAAGCGAGACAGTCCATCGATTCAAAAACATTCCAACATAATTGAGAATTTTATCTCTAAATCATAGACATAGAAGGCGATTTGAAAGCAAAATGCTTGTAAAGCATACAACGTATTTTGGGTTTTCGTGGAAGAGCAGAACGGGAAGCGAAAAAATAGTTGCTTGCATCGAAAGGAGAAGCTTGTATTCATTAATGCTCAATTCATCTGTTTAATTAAAATAATAGGGATGGATTTGATTTTTTATTCTAAGTAAAGTTAGCGTTTAACACTGATAGGTAGAGATGGGAATAAATGGATAGAGAAAATGTGGATTTAGGGATTGACTGATTTACAAAATTAGAGAATGGCTGAAAAGAGAAATACGGACATATAATACTTGTAGCGACAATTAAAGATAAAAATACATTGAGGGGGCAAGGTTTAAGGACAAATGGACGACATAGAAAGACACAGTCAATCATCCATGACAATAATCAAAAACGCGACAGCAATCACACAATCAATTTTTTTACTGGTGAAAATTTACACAAACCTGGCAAGCTTCATGAAAAACATGCATGGAAAAACATTTCTATTGATAACTTTCTTCCAACAATCACGCCTGTTATTAGGGTCAAGGATGCTGCCTCACTTTGGTGAGACCTGTACTAGAATATGCATCTTCTGTATGGGACCCATCCACCAAAGAAAACATTGATAAACTAGAACAGGGGTGCGCAACCTTTGGGCTATTGACGGCCGCACAAAAAAAGATTACTTTTGCTACGGCCGCCAAATTTTTTTCACTGAAAAGCGAAACGGTAGCTATCAAAAGTTTACCTCTCGTTATAGTCAACGCTAGATAATAATGACATAATCATAATGTATTGTAGGCAAACACAGTGCTTACAACAAACAAAAGCATTTCCATCGATATTTTCTTATATTTCTACTTTATTGAACATTGTCATGTAAACCTAACATCATGTCACACATGTACAGCATGAGTATATTTTTAAGTGGTATTAGTACACTGAGAACACAATAATAGAATAAGTGATAAGCTGCTTCACTAACACTGTCCATGTAACTTAGCAGTCCAGTGTCCAGAAATTAGTGGCTGCCTTGCTCTGGGATGTTTGCCGACAATCGCGCAAAGTCCGGCCCTCGCTGGAGATCAGCAGATTGGTGTCAACCAGTCGGGTTCGATATTTGTTCTTGAGATATTTCAATCGTGAAAATAACGCTTCGCACGCGTAAGTGCTTCCAAACAGCACTAGAGTGTTTCTTGATATTTCGCAAAGTTTGGGATACTCCACAGCTACTTTCCATGTCTCCAGTAGATCTTTTTATCCTCGAATTTCTTCACAAGATGAGTGCTATTTTTTAGTTCGATCAGTTCCATTTGGACATCCAACTGCGCACTCTCTGTCTCAACCAAATGTGGAGAAGCAACGAGTCTCAAATTTTCTGAGATCTTGTCGAAATCCTGAAAGCGTTCTGCGAATTCCAACAACAGCGCTTCGAGGACGCCTGAAAAGGACGCAGCCAGAATTTCCACTTTTCTATTTCATGGCTCTCGAAGTGAGCGGTGAGTTGCGGGAAATGATGGAGATCGAGCAGTTGGATATGACTTTGTAGCAGACAATTGTCACAGAAATCCTGTACTCTTCTGTGCATGAGGCAAACTGTTGTTCCTTTGCCTTGCAGAGACTCGTTGGGGCATTTGATATAAAAATAATATAAATGAACAAATCAACAAAGAAGGTCAGAGATGTTAAGAAGGCCTGGTTCTACAGTGCGCAGTCCTTGTATTTCGTGGCATAAAATTCAAGTATTTCTTTTCGTAACAGCAGAACATGGCGAGATTTTTCTCCCTGAGACAAGCAACGAACGCTGGTGTGGTACACAATATTTTCAGCCGACAAATCATTTGTGTGAAGAATTTGTATGAATTGGCGGTGGTGAAGAGCATTCGCGCGAATGAAAAGGATAATGCGAGTCACATTCTTCAGCATGTTATCCAAATCAACAGATTTGTACAGATGCCTCCCAGGTTCTTCAGATCAACATGCGAGTCGATGCAAGCTTTTTTAACTGCCAAAAATATATCTTCTCCTCGAGTTTAAGTAACGAGTGTCTCCATGGAGAGCAGATCCTCGCACAATGCAAATGTTGGGGATAGTGAGCGAATGAATATGAGTAGCTGCGCTGAATCTGAAAGGTCCGTAGATTCATCAACAGCCAGTGCAAACAGGCTGTCCTCCTTGTTAATCTCTGCCTGCATGGAGAGCTTCAGCTGCTCGGAAATATTACTTTGACGGCGTTGCACGATATCTCGCGACAGAGCAATCAAAGAATAATCCGTTTCCTTACCGAGATGAATGCACTTAACAACATCCATGATACATCTTTTCACGAGTTCCCTGTCGGAATAAGGCTTTCCAGCGACACCGAGACGATAGGCCAATCGATAGGAATCTTCATTGTGCTTATTCGTAGTCTTAACAAAAGCAGACAGCACGAGGTCTGTTGTCGAACATTCCTCCTTAGATTTTCCACGCAGATCTTCCTTGGATCACCTTGTAACTGTGCATAGTTGAGTGATGGTTGTCGGCGAAAATGTTGCTTGGCATTGTCCCCTTTGACAGTTTTCACAACATCGCCGCAGATAAGACACTGCATGAAATGTTTGCATCACACGGTTTCGGCGCGCTTCAATATTATACGGCCTGAAATTCAAAGGCCTGCCCTCATTAGCTACAGCTGCAGGCTAACAGCAACGCGGCTAGAGCTATTTCAATGTCTGAGCGCTAAACACTACAGCTAATGCTACAGCTGCTGGAGTCGTAATTTGTTTCACAATAACAAGTGCTTAAGAGTGTAAATGAATATTCGATATTTCGTTTACAACTTTACATAATATATTGCCAAATTGCAAATATTTGACGGCCGCATGCTATTATAATTTAAACAGATTTCCACGGCCGCACATTTTCGTGCCCACGGCCGCAGGTTGCGCACCCCTGAACTAGAACAAATTCAAAAAAGAGCTGCCAGATTCATTACTGGAGAATATTCAAAACAGACAAGAATAACACCATTAGTTAAATCATTAAACCTTGAAACACTAGAGGATAGAAGAACCAAGAGCAAAGTAGTAATCATACCTAAAGCAATTAATTCTAATTTAGAAATACAACACAAAGATAATTTAATACAACCCTCAGATAGACATAAGGATAAAAACACCTTTCTTATTCCGTATGCAAGAACAAACACATACAAGTTTTCCTTCTTCCCGTCCGGAATTCGGGCGTGGAATGGGTTGCCTGAAGAATCCTGGAAAACCAACATTTTATCAACATTTAAATCTCTACAAAAAGCAGGACTAAACACAAACCATAGATAAGCGTAGGACGCAATAATCTTCTGTATAGAAGGAGCGTCTGTAAACAGATAAGATAAGATAAGGATATTTAGTCGCAAAGAAAGAAATAGCTTATCGGGAAAACGCTATCCTTCAGGTCATATGACTGGAGTGTCAACAGAATATTTCTCTGATAACAGCACAGGCACAATGGGCGTGTCCTTCTGACTTCTTTTGGTGAGTTGGAATTATACGGATACACCGACACCAGGTGAGTAGGGCACCTGAAATTGGGTCAAAGAAGATACGGACAACAACCAAACAGTGGTGGGCTGGCTTGGGGGGGGGGTGATAATGTTAGGCCAGAAACGAATAAGGTGGAAGATTATACGCGTCACTTCTTGTTATCTCATAAATACATGTACGTTGATATATAGTTTATTTCATTAGATGTTAACATAACGTTAGTGAAGCCATTGAATTTCCGGACTAAAATAATCGTGAGTCTACAGTAAAGCATTTCTTTGTAAAATTCTTTCAATTTTCTTTAAAGTAAAGAGTGAGTAAAGAGGTACCATTTTTTCATTGGAACCTCATGACAATGATCTAAAATGTAGACTGTTATCACCGATTGCACTGAAAGTTTTATTTTTAATTCCTTCTTAAAAAATACAATATATTTATATGAAATTTTAAATTATAAAATATATGTATAGTAATATAGGAGTGTTTTATGTAGCAATACTCAACGGAGTGGAAATAAGCACGATTTAAGAGTAACGACAACATTTCAAAAACATTTGAACTCCCACCTACTCCCGTCAAAACTCAAATCGTGGTCAGTGCCAAAATAGTTGGGCTGTGCAAATATAATGTGAGACTCGTCTGCGGCGCCCGAGGAAGCTCGTAAAAGATCTGGCTACAAGGTGCCGAAACGGTAAACACAGTGACGTCACTTTGATAACGGTAATAATCGAGGATTCGAAATTGACATTTATTGCTAGTTTTAATTAACTGAAGTGGGATCCTACACATCAGGGTGCAGGAAATATCACTAACGTGTATGCTGTTTACGGAATTTAGATGGCTATCTAACGCTCGTTAAAGTTCGTGTAGACGCTAACTATGAGGTATCGAGGAAGTTGGGAAGCGGCGGACGGGATTTCTTGTCAAAGTAATGAGCTTTCTGTCGAAAACGGCCCTTACCAGCGTCAGGGTCAATCTATGTATGGAAAACAAAATAACAACAACAACAAAAAGGTGTGGGTTTGTGTTAAAAATGAATTCTTCATTCTGAATGTAGTGCTACAAACTGTCAGACTCCTTTTGAATTTTTAAAAAAGATCAAAACTAATTTTAATCAAAGTACTATTGTGAATTAGTTAACGTATTTTAACAACCATACAATTATTTTAATAATGTGATTGAGCGAGTGTAGTGGACTTGATGGGATAGTACATGCAACGGTGGCCAAACTGCGACTGCGACCCGCATGAGGCTGTTCTCCGATTATATTGCCCCTCGCGAACAGTTTATGAAATTAAAACTTTTTGCTCGAAATACATATTTAAAAAAAGTATGAATTTTTTTTTAAAATCTTAACCGAAACAAAGTGTTGAAATTAGTTTGAGTTTGATATGAATTGGAAAGAACAAGCTTGCTGATTTAAAGTCTGGAATGTGTTAGCAGCAGAAATTACTTTCTGCTTTCAGCAAAAAAAGGTGTCAATTCAACTAAGGCAAGTTATGCAATCGCTTGCAATATTTCTCGTGCTAAATGACCTTATTCTGACAAACTTCGCACCAAAACTACTAGTTACCAAACAGATTTAAACAAACTTGCTTGTTCAAAAACTTTTAAGAAGAATCATAACAAATAATGTTGACTTTAATGATGACTCTATATACATTGTTTCTATAAATAACATTTTACGTATTTAAATATTTGAGCATTGTGTAACTTTAACGCATATATTTCTTGAACATACGTTTAGTGTCAAAATGTAAAAGTTTAAATCATTGAATTTGAGTGAAGAATATATTTTTAAAAAAAATAAATCACCAAAGGAAATTTTCATTGTGAGTGGGGTCGTGAACAATAGTGCTTCTGTGTGACTCTCAACAATTTTTTTTTAAATTTATTAAATAGCTCTCAGTTACTGCAAGTCTGGCCACCCCTGGTATATGCTGTAGACCATGATAAACGTGGTGCATGAGTTTAAAGTACCTGATGGGAATAAAAAATGTTAAAAATGTGTTGTAAAAATTGGGAGAGAAAAATAAAATAAAATGATTTAAGAAAAATTACTTTTCGTCGTTTTTAAAAAAATACAATGTATTTGTTTTAAAATATTACTTTATAATTTTCAATTTTAAATAATAACTAGTAGTTAATTATTTCCTAAAATATAATTATTCAAACGCAAATTAAAATGGCATTTTTTAGAAATCAAGCTAAAATTAACTTCAGTTTTTAACAAAGTTTTAGGGTACTGAACATCTAACAAGTCTTTAAAAATGAAACGTAAATTGGACAGAGTAAGGAAAATGCTTGCCAGTTGTAACGTTCTGTTGTCTGGTAATTATATGACCTTTAGGACAGGCTAAAACTCAATCCAACTCAACACCATCAGAAAATTATATAAGTTTAATATCATCCAACTCTTTGACAATGTCCTTCCACACACAACAACATTGAACCTCCAACACACTATCAACAATTAACCGTCAATAAGTCACGTTCAATATATCGCGCCATATTTCCTCATGTTGAGTCATAACGAAAAACATGTTCAATATAATGCGCACCACGCAACAGATTAGCATTGGCATTCACAGATCGGGAAAACCCCATTAACCTATAATATTGTCGCTGACTTATCTCCCCCCCCCCTTTTTCTTCACTTTAGATTTAACTCACGGAGATAAATCCATAACCTGAAATTTAACGAACCTAAAGATACATTCGGAAAATTAACGTAGTGACGTAAGTAACGTTTAAGTTTATCAAAACAATGTTAAAAAAACAATGTGAAAATTGAAAATAACATGTTCACAACAAGATTGTTAATACTTACAATATTATTCATTATATTGAGCTCTCCTGGCCCACAAAAATTCTTTCTAATAAAGAATTATTCATGAAATGTCCCCCGTGCGAGGCATAAGCTATGGGATAAAATCTTATCCATTCAAAGCAATTCTGTATGCATGTAATTAACTTGTATATTCCCATACATCAGTAGTCACTGAGCTCTCCTGGCCCACGTAATAAATAAATTATTATTCTAAATATTGACCTCTCCCGGCTCAAACAAATTCTTTCTGACACAGTTGTCCTCTGCACGAGGCATATGTTAAGGGATAACGTTTATCCATACATACCAACAATACAACCTGTAATTTTCCAAGTCTGGGCACTTCTTGCTCACATAATAATATTTTCTCTGTCTCTAGCACGAGACACATTATGGGGGTAACATCTTATGCTGCTATAACTATACTGCTATAACTATACTGCTATAACTATACTGCTATAACTATACTGCTATAACTATACTGCTATAACTTTACTGCTATAACTATACTGCTTTTTCTTTAACATCAGCAGATTACCACATCATAAACAATGTGTAATACACAACTAAATTGATTAACCTCAATAATCATGAAATATGCCTACCCCTGATAGCAAGCAATACAATTCCATAGAATCACAAAATGTTACCAAAGTTTCAAGTACATGCAGACAGCCAAGACATCTGTTGTAAAAATTCATTAAATTTAGAAAAAATACAAATTCTTCACATAAAACATGAGCAATAAAAACAATAAACGAAATAATACATATTATCTTTGAAAAAAATTATTAAAAACAAAATTATTGTAGGCATGGTATTTTGTGTCTTTTGTTATTTCTTGAAGATTTTACACAATCAGAGAGCTGTAAAGCTTTTAAATATATTTTCTTAAAAAACGAAAGCAAATTGTGTAAATAAAGCAATAATTCTTAAATTTTAATACTGAAGATAAACACGTGAAAATGTTTTCGGCTAGTGCCTTCATAATGGAAAATTAAACTAAAATAATTGAAAATTAAATTTACATCATAGTATTAATATTACATTTATTGAAACTTATAAAGAGGAGAAAGAAAAGAATGGGCGCAAGTCCCAAATAAAAACAAACTGAGTAAGAGGTCAAATAGATACAAAATTACTAGACTTCTCAAAAGCATTCGACATGTTCACAACCATAACCAATACTTTAGAATCTCTGGTCTCATAAATCATTGGATCCAAGGCTTTCTTTTTGTGTGGAGGGCAAACTGTAGTAATTATTGTATCTCAATCAGCACAAATAACGGTTAACTAGGGAGATCCACAAGGAACTGTTTTAGGTCCCCTACACTTTTAAATGTATATAAATGATTTACCAAACAGCATCTCAACAGGAGCAAATGTTAGGTTATTTGCTAATGATTGTATAATCTATAGAACAATCCTACAAAAAGTCCTAGATGAATTAATAAAAAGAAACCTATAAATGCAAAATATTTAATTCATGGAAAACAACTAATCCAAAATAAAGATGTAAATGACGGGGGTCGGAAACTTCGACCCTGGACGATTCGACCCCGGACGTTTCGACCCCTTCGTATCTACACCGTATAATTTTTAAAAAAATATTTTCTTTAAATATACTTTTTAAAATTTATTAATTTTAAAATTAATTTTTGGTATAAATATAATTTAGCTTATAATTATTATCCATTAAAAATTAATTACAGTTTGAAATCGTTTTTTGTATATACACAGACAACCAGTCAGCAGTCAACGCGAATTAATGACTGTGATAAATGCGCCATTCCTCTGAGTGAGAAAGTCCTTCCAAACCTATCCAACTCCACCCCCACCCGGTCCGATGTAATAGGAAAATACAAAGGCTATTTGTTCAGATAGTCCTTTCTAAAGGTGTCTATATTCTCTCTGCCCCCCTTGCGTCCACAGACCATGACAGATGATCTGTTGGCAAGTGATGCAGTGTTCACAGGCCACGGCCTTGTGGGTTCCACGCATTACCCAGCCGCCTAACTACTGTAGTTAGTTACTGTAGTTAGGAACGTCCGTGGTTGAAGCGACCGAGGTCGAAGCGTCATGGGGTCGAAATGTTCTGTGGTCGAACTGGCAGGGTCGGACCGTCCGGGGTTGAAATGTCCTGTGGTCAAAATGGTAGGAAGAATAATAAATTAGAAATAATCATTGAATCCATTTTAATGAAACGATAAAAAATCAAACAAGACCTTAGGCTTTATAAAGAGAAACATTTACAGATTTAATGAGAATATAAAACCAAAATGCTACCTTACTATTGTGAGACCTTTACTAGAATATGCATTTTCTGTAAGGGACCCATTTCAACAAAGAAATATTGATAAACTAAAACACATTTAAATTTTTAAAAACCCGTAAAGAACATAGTTTTTTACTATAAATCCTTTATATACGAGACATAACTAAAAGAATGTTCATTATAATACGCATCGCACGACAATCCAAAAATCCAAAATTTTAGTTATGTCTCAAATATATAAAGGATTTATAATTAAAAAAAAACTACGATTGTCTGCCTGCTAAATTTCAGCTCGATTTGATCACGGGAAAAGGATTATAAAACCATGTTTTATATAATGCGCACCACGAGACAGACTAGCATAAACATTTACAGACCGGGAAAATATTTTTTTTTAAAGTAGGGTCAACATAATACGCACTGCACCGCGCGACAGGAAAATATTAAAAAGGTTGTTCACTATAATAAGCACCGCGACAGTCTAGCATAAAAAATGACATATTACATAGAGATACATAGAGATGATCTAAAAATTCATTAATTTAATTACAGTACATTAGATCGATGTAAAATTTTGATAGATCATTTTTTACTGTCGCCACGAGTTTGCCTTCAAATTTCACCTCGCTAGCATATGGGAAAGTGGGTTAAAAATCGATCCTAAGATTTTTCGGCAAACAATTGAACAAACAGTCAAGCAGACGCCACGAGTTAATATAAAGGATTTGAAGAATAGCTGCTAGATTTATTACAAGGGTAACAACATTAGTTAAATCATAATGCCTTGAAACACAAGAGGATAAAAGAACAAAGAGCAAATTAGTATAATCCATAAGGCAATTAATTCTAAAATAGAAATACAACACAGAGAGTATCTACCGGTAATACAACTCTGAGATAGATACAGGGAAAATACACATTTCTTATTCCGTATGCAAGAATAAATAAATAAGAATTATCGTTCTTCCCGTCCGGAATTCGGACGTAGAATGGGTTGTCTGATGAAACAAGGTAAACTTACGCTCTATCGAAATTAAAACTCAAATAAAAATGCAAGACTTGATAACTGGACATAAACAATTGATACGCGTAGGACGCAATAATAATTTGTAAAGAAGGAGCGCATGTAGTATATAAGCTATGATAAAAAATAAAGTGTAATTTCAGCTTAATGAAACAACAAAATGGAAAAGAAGATAGAGCTTTTAAGTGGATGTTGGAAGGCTTGAAGTTATAGAAATATTGATCATGTGTTATAGCTTCAGCTGTTTCTCTTGGAAGCTTGCTCCAGGCAATGATTAACCTGAGCGCAGAAATGAATAGCCTCTGTATTGTTATATTGACAAAAATGAGTAACAGTAAAACCTTTTAATAATTTCCTTTAAAAAATTATTTTCTGGAAAAGCTACCTGTTGTCAATAATTTTTATTTACTTTATAATTTCACAGGTATCTACATCGTCTTCACGGAGTTGATTTTCTCCTTGTCATCTTTTTTTTTCCTGTGGCTAATGATACACTTCAGCTAAAATATTGAAACGAAACCCTGAAATCATAAGAAAAAAAATTCTTTATGGAACATAAAAACTTGCACTTCGTAAGTCACACAAGCAACTAAAAATTACCATACCTGTTTGAAAATTATTTTAAAAAGCAACTTATTTATGAAGTGCATTAATTTTTTTTAATTGTCAAAGATATCCTTGTATAGATCTTAATTTGTTTTCTCCTTAAATTAAATTTTGAAAGGTTAAAAAATGTAATGAATAAAATTAAAGTTAAAATATGTGTTTACAGATTAAAAGAAACCATCGACAGCCCAATATAAAGCAATGAGAAAGAAAGAACTGGAAGTACTTCATTACTTGAATAAGAGTAGATCTTTCTACTTTAATATTAAAAAATGATACAGTTCTTCGAAATAGAACAGAAAAAATATGTACAAATTAGGGCTGGAACTGATTTAAACATTTTTGTTCGACTAATTGGGATAAAATTTAATAGATTAATTTCGATTTATTAAAAACACAAATATAGATCCAACTAAGACCTCAAGGGGAAAAAACAAAAACAGCTAAGTGACATTTTTGGTTTTTTGAGCTATCACCCCTGTCTTATATATAGAAAAGAGGAATATTTTGGACCTCTTTTTATTTTTTAAAATGATTTGATCCGTATGAAAAATTGAAATCAAAATTATGTATACAATGGAAAAATATATATAAAAATATATAAAATTTATCTATCAAACATTATAAGCAAATGTCTAAAGTTGTTAAAGTTCTTGTATATTTTCAGTTTTGTTTACAAATAATAATAAAACTGCATAGTTTTGAACTTATTTTTAAAATTTCAATATCTCAAAACTACAAAAAATGACACATACCCGTATCTTCCTTAATAACTATTTGTATCTGATCTTCAAAAATCCATGACTTCACACAAAAATGTTGATAATTTAAACTGTAGCACTGACGTAAGTGATTTTTCTATAACTTAAAAAAACCGTAGAGAGTTAGTTTAATTTTTCATCCTATACACTATACTGACTGACAGTCACTTTATAGTAACCAAGTAGGAATCACTCTAGCCAGTTGCACAGACATAGTATTTATATTTTCTTGAAGCAGACATGAACGCATTTTATTGACGATGTATCCTGAAGAACTGACTGTCTTTCGCACGGAACAGACGCTACCGGTACGCAAAGAATTGTTTGCAAAAAAAACTGCTTAGGACAGGAAAAGATGGTTATTGAGAGGATCCTCTGTTTCTGGAATGGAAGTTTCTTCTTGGTACCGCGTCAGCTCGGCCTGTGCACCTTGTACTGCATCTGTTTCGTCAACTGACGAATGCGATTTAGAGTCGCTCAGGAACAGAGTAAGTTTTTGTTTCTTCGGCACAGGTGCTTTTGTCTCATCATTTTCTTTTCCTTCTGAGCCTTTTGGACGTCCTGCTAGGTGCCTTTTATCGCAGTTGTCCCGGAATGTATTTGACAATGCTGTCCACACTGCTGATCAGTTTATTGTTGTTGTTTCCTATTATTTTATTGTAACGTAGATCCAAGACCACAGCCATTTGCAATAATTAAAAAGCATCAACATTCAACACTGTTCGTGAAGTCGTTCAATGTTGCAGTTTTTAATCGTGCAATATAACCTCGATCGCCTTCATTAACCATTAACAATCTACGCAAAAAGGCTTCTAGTGGAAGAACGGCAGAACATGTCGCATATTGTTCACTCCCAACATATTCCGTAGTAATAGATCCTGAGATTGACGTATATTTGGCCATTTTGTCTCAATCTGATTCTGTCAGTTTAGGTCCACTGTAGTTTTTTGGATGATCGATGTGATACTGCAATATTGCATGTAGGTACTGCTCCAACGAGTTGCCACATTTTGATGCAATTTGTGGAAAATGACATCATATTTCGGCAGCGAGAAACTGGAATGGCTTCTCTTCAGTTCCGATGTGTTTGCCGAGCGGTGCTATAAATGTCCTACTAAGTGCTGACATTTTGCCATAAGAGGTGACAAGTCAGTTGCCTGCCAACCTGCTAATATGCTAAGTTAAACGCAGTATGCGATACATTGTATGGGACTATAAGCCGTTCGTCTAGCAGCAACCATACTTTATCAGACCGTGGTGTGGGGGGGAGGTAGGGTCTCTGGACAAAGCGTCTGGTCGAAACGACGACTGGTGATGTTTAATTTTCATTTTGGAGTCAGTTGATGTGGATGTTGTGATGTACAATCATGAACTTCACAGGTCACCCTACACTTATTCCCGTTCTTGGACGGGCTTTGTTGGTAGTAATTTATAATTTCTAGCGATGTCTTGTTTCATTTTGAGTTTGTGTAATCCACAAATTTTTTGAATATGTTCCTCCAATCTAAAGAATCCGATATCATATTTATCAGTTCTTTCTAGTCAGGGATTCGAGTTTATCGATCCTTCATTGATGTTATCGTCCTTGTCTTTTCTATAAAGACGCTCCTTCTATACAGAAGATTATTGCGCGGGCAAACCATGCCTGTCTGTTGGCAAGTGACGCAGCGTTCACATGTCACGGCTATGAAGGTTCCACGCGATGCCCAGCCGCCTCTGTTTCCCTGACAAGTGTTAGTTACCCATACGGAGCTGAGTGGACTCAGGGATACCCTGGGCCCCGGGAACAAATGCCTGCTTTTTCGGAGATTCGAACCCATGACAATCGGTACGCCAGCCAAGCGCGCATGCAGCTCGATCACCAATCTACAAGATTGACAAAAGGGTTGTCCCATGTTTTTCGTTTTCTTTGGTTGATGTAAACATTCAATTAAATACACATTAATATCCGAGTAAAATTATATATTGACAAACCTCTGTCAGGACCGGGCGAAAATAGCTAATTGTCTACAACCTTCAAAAAGTTTTATCAAAGACCCTTGTGACGAAATATTGAGGCTAAATTACTAATAATTTCTAAGTATAAGCTTGAGTCTTCGCTTTAAATTAATGCTACACCATTTCAGCAACTGCAATTTATTGAAGACTGTTGTCTGCCTTGCTTATTTAAAAATGGAAACGTTTGTGCCTTAAGAGTTAGACCCATCAATAGTAATACTAATTATCTGGTATGGGTTCACCTGTGTGCCTGTCCTTCAAAGTTCAATTTGTTTAGCATAAAATACTCGTTGTTATGATAGAAAATTAACTCAACCATTGCCTGATGCATAAAGGTAAATTGAGCCCCTTTTCCAAGCACAAGAAAAACTGTTGTTTTCTTACCACAAGTTCCAAAAAGAATTTTTCCCTTTTTAAACGTTAGTGGCTCCCGTGTGTGTGGGGGGGGGGAGGGGAGAAGGGGGCGGTCAAATTTTTTTGTTTTTAAACTCTCACGAAACATTATTCATTCGTTTCAAAAGTTTAATCAGAAACATTTTGTATAGAAAAACTTAACACAGTTTAAGGTGGAGGTAAAGTATTTCAATTTCTAAATTATAGTGGTGGAAACTTTCCATCTACTTCTCAATGGAATACCAATTAAGAGAAAAGATTACTACATTTGAACCACACATATTGTAACGGTAAGACCCGCTTACTTTAAAAAAATAATGTGTGAACGTGTGACCAGACTAACTTTTACTGTCCATTTGCTGATCTGTGTGCGGGCCTTTCAGGTGGTGGTTTCTAGTTAGACTTGTAATTTAAAACGTATAGAGCACTGAGATTATGGTAAAAGAAGCTACTATTCAACTTAATTTTCCACCCAGAATTTATATTTCCACAGCATTTTATTTAGGTTTAGACAGCAAGCTTAAATCAAAATGTATATTTAAATCTGATCGTTATTCGCTGTGAAACTTTTTTTTTCCGGCGAGGTATAAAAACAAGGGCTGAACCGATACTCGGTTCGGCTACTCGGCATCGGCCGATTTTCGTATACTCGGAGATACTCGGCAATCGGCCGCGTTAGTGATGCCGGTGACGAGTATTACGTAATTGCTCCAACAGCAATGATGCTAGCAGAATCGCATGTCTAAAACATTTCGTTTCGTATGGAATAACATATTGTACCGTGTGCAGACGTGTTGTCATTGGCAATCATCCATCCTTCAACCTCATTTGACTATATTACTATAGCTTTGTTCTCATTGTTACATTCATAAGAAGTGCAATGTGCAAAAGCCATTTAACTATTGGTTAGAATTAATTATGAGTCAAAGTTGAAGGTTAAAAAGGAGTTCCTAATTTTATGTTTACATTTTTATAGAGAACAGTGTGTTTTGTCTTGAGTCATAATGTAGGTCGTGATCTGGAACTTGTAAACACATCAGAAACTTAGTTAAAATTTAGTTTAAAGATAAATTTTACTGTTTATACAAAGTTAAATGAGTCAACTTTTAAAGCTTCATTTCTGACTAGATTTATAAAAGTATATTTTAAAAACGAAACAAAGAAATAATAATTTTATTTATAGCATAGATCCTGAAAATAAAATCATCCTTAAAACGAGACAAAAATAATGTTTAACGCAGACAGTGGAATTGAGGAATTGAAAATGTTGGATATTAGCAGGTTAATACTTCTTCAAGTATAGTCAAACCTCTCATAACGAGTTTAATTTGTTCCAGGCTCTTAGTCGTTAAACGAAAAACTCGTTATACGAAACAATTTTTCCCATACAAATCAATGTAAAATACAATAATCTCTTCCATGCTGAAAAACGTACTCATTTTTCAAAAAATATTATTAACATTTATTCAAATAAAATTACTTATGAACTGTTAAAGAGTGAAACAACTAGAATACAATTTAGATTTAAACAAACAAAAAACGTAAACAAAAATATGAATTTATGACAAATAATTATTACTTTTTGACTAGAAAACTGTCCAAATACATTTGCTTTTGCCGACGCTTCAAAATTTGACGAAAATGTGTAGTAACCGTTTCTTAGACATTCTTGATACCTTGAAGCATCCATCTCCTTAGTTGTTTTTGAGTTATGTGCAGATCGTTGATGATGTCCGATTGCAGTTGCGCGATAGATTAGCCACCCTATTCTCGCTTTTTAATGGTTTTTCGTTTCATTTCAACAGTTATTTATTTATTTATTTTTTTGCACTCTTATGATTGTCTTTTAGTTGGGGGTTTTTCGAAGACTTTTTTAGCACAGATTATTACACTTTGCATATAAAAAAATTACGAATACTTTCTGAATACAAAATTTGTATAAACGGTAGATCACACACGAAAACAGTAGGCCAACAGACCGAAGGCTTAACACAGAATAATGCATCGGGGTGGAAGTGCCGGCTCACAAATGAATTTCCATGAAAAAGAGAATTTCTCTTTCTGCGTCACTCGTTTTGGCGAATTTTCGTTCCTTAAGGGAGCACCTTTTCCAAAAAAGGTGCTCGTTATGCGGAAAAACCGTTATGAAAGGTGCTCGTATGAGAGGTTCTCGTAATGAGAGGTTTGACGGTACACGGTATTGGTACTCGGTATCGAAAAAACATGGCCGCAACTACTCGGTAGTCGGCACTCGGCAAAATATCATACTCCGTACAGCCCTAATAAAACATATTATCCCTACTAATAAGAGCCAAAGCCCTGACTCACTCATCACTAATTCTCCAACTTCCTGTGTAGGTAGAGGCATGAAACTTTGGGAAGTTATTGAGTACCCTCTCGCGACGAAAATTGGCGAAAGAGAAATTTAAAATTTCCACTCATGGAGGGCCTTGGGCCCAAATGTAGTTTCTCTTCCTAATATGAGGTATATATAAGAATTTAAAATCACTAATTCTCCTATTTCCCATGTAGGTAGATGCATGAAACTCTGGGAAGTTTTTGAGAACACTCTAACGACGATAATTGTGTAAATGGTTTTTTAATTCCCACTTATTGGGGGCCAGGGGCTCAAATAGAGTTTTTCTTCCTAATATGAGGTATATATAAGAATTTAAAATCACTAATTCGCCTATTTCCCATGTAGGTAGATGCATGAAACTCTGGGAAGTTTTTGAGAACACTCTAACGACGATAATTGTGTAAATGGTTTTTTAATTCCCACTTATTGGGGGCCAGGGGCTCAAATAGAGTTTTTCCTTATATGAGCTTTATAAAAATTGAAAATCCCTAATTCTCTTATTTCCCGTGTAGGTAGAAGCACGAAACTTTGGGAAGTTGTTGAGTACACTTAAGTGATGGTAACAGGTGACAAAAATATTTAAATTATCACTCACTGGGGGCCGGGGGCCAAAATGTAGCTTTTCCGCCTAATATGAGTAAAATAAAATTTGTTCAAACTTTGGATACTATGTAAATGAATTTTGACAAAACTTGGAATTTTAAAAAAATTGATGGCCTGTATTAAAATGGGGCATACAATTTTGATTTTCCGTCCTTTTCGAGCCGAGGGCCCCTAATCTCAATTTTGTAAACGTTTTAGAAATTTTAGCTATTTGATTTCACACATTTGTTTTCCAATTATTGACAAAAAATATATTTATCATGATCCAGATTGAAACAACATGTTGTTTGGAACTTTAAATCTTACACTGATAGGGCACCCGGGCCCTTATTTTAGTTTCTTCAAGATATGTAAATAGTATTTTACTCATCCCGCGGCCATTAAACTTTAAGAAGTACGCTCCCATAACGATTTCTGTTTTTAAAAAAAATTAAACACCACTTATTAGGGGCTGGGGGCCCGTAATGCCATTTAAAAAACTATTTATATCAAAGTTATTTTTTAAACAGTGGCTACTTGCGGTGGCGTAGCTATGGGAGGGGGGGTGGTCCAAAATCACAATCCCCCGGCGCCCTTTGAGGGGCCCCAAAATTAGTGTCCCCAAAAGAGGTTAAGCCTCGCGGGCCCCAAAACCCCTAAAAATGCCTAGCTACACCACAGGCTACTAGGTGTATTGATTAATTTTTGACCTAATTTTATATTTAAAAAAGTAAAATTCTATAGGATAATGATTTCCTAACGTCTGTTACTTTGGGGCCGGGGCCAAAAATAATTTTTTCGTCAACTTTTAAATCTTCATTTCTGATTAGATTTATAAAAATTAAAATAAATATAGACACGTATCTCCATAATGACTTAGATTGAAATGTTCAGGCCTTATGAGATATGCATATCCCGTACCCATTTTCCACGGGGGCGCTTGATGTAATTTTATTCCCCATTTGATTTTACACTACCTTGACCCATATTGACAAACCAGTGTATCCATCATGATCCAGATTCAAATCTATTGGTGTTTTGAATTTGTGTTACGCGGGTTCTCAACGCTAGCTGAAATCCTAACATTCCGCTGTAAAGCGCGGGTATTTAGCTAGTTTATTAATATTTTTATGATCGTGCGAATTGCATATGTTCAAACATTGCTGTCTATTATGAGTCCTTTGAAATTTCAGAATGCTTCAGATTCTTTTACAAAGTTTATCCTGTTAATGTTAACAATAAAACTATATAATTTGCAAGTGTCACGCAAGTCAGTCAGTCTGTCCTGACGCTACTAATTTTAGAAAGCAGGGAAAACCAAATTACTGCAGCAATGCATCAAAAGGTGTGCAAATTAAAAATGTGCTGTAAAAAATATAATATTGCGTCATTGTTTTCGCTCATATTTTAATTTTGGAAAAGGGATCCACGTAAAAAGAGGATTTGATGATGGTTAATTATAAAATAAAATAATAAACGGGGCGCCGTAGGCGCCCTGCAACCCCTATTATAAAATACTTTGTGTACATTTCAGAAAGTTTAATATTTCGTATTTATCAAACAAGGACAAGTTAGTTGGGCTTTTGAAAAAGGTGGGTGCCATAGGCGCCCTAAAAAGTGCATTTTTTATAAAATAAATAGATTTCAGCTGAAAACTTCCGTCATTTTTTACGGGTGTACGGGTGTTTCATATACTTATCAAAGATCTTACAGAAACCACTATGTATTTAATCTCCAAACCAAAAGCGTGTCATTAAAAAGTATCTTTAACTGTGACGAAAGACTCAATGCGCACCATTCTTTGCAATTTTTTGAGTGCCTGAAAAAAAAATGTATACTTTATTTTTGTTAGTTATCTGTGTAAATATATTATCAGACTGTGAGAGTTTAAAAAGGTGCTTGAAGATACCAATTTGTTACACATAAAAAATGTATTAACCTTTTTAAATAAAGATGTATACAAAAAAATAATTAAATAGTCATTGTTATTTTGCACTAGTTCCTGTCAACAAAACCTGGCCAAATATTCAATGACCTACATCCGCTTGGCTGTGTTAGTATTACAATTTTAAAAGATTGAATATATGAATTTTCTCAAGCCCATTGAAAGTCAGATCACGAAATTTTGCCGTCAGACATCGCCTTCACTGTCACATCTTTCTATAAATCAAATAGGTTGAACATAGTCTCATTGCCTCATTTTGCCTAGTTTAGGAGGATATTTTAAAACATATCCATTGTTTTGTATAAAATTTATAAAATGTGTAAATAACCATTATTAAAATAGGAATAATACAAGAAAATGAATGATATTTAATTAAAATTTTGCTTTTAATTCTAACTAAATCCCTTCGAGAACTAAGACCTGAATCAAAGAAAAATAAAGTGACTCGACACGTCTCTGAGTTTCAAAATATCTGTATGTCAAACAAATTTTATTTAGTTCTTTAACCACACGAGCTTTGCATTAAAATCAGCTCTAATGGCACATGCAGTATTTACAAAATCTGCAGAACAGCTTATTGACTTCTTGATCTTACATTTCAAAACATGGTTTGATTAGCAGTAGATTAAGTGATTAAGTGCTTATATTTATCGTTCGCGGGTCAAATTACGCTATTACATGTTCCCTCGTATCTGCTTTGACTGAAATCCTTTGTTTCAGATTGCGTAAGATTAAAAAGTCAACGAGCTAGTGGTACAAAAGTTTGCTCTCAACGATGCAGAAAATTGCCGAACTTATCATTGGGATCATTTTGATTTTTACCATCAACAACCAAGGTAAAAATTAATGTACAGATGCGAAAACATTGAATTACTTTGAAAACACTAGGAGAACTAGTTTAAAACCTTTATCTTACAAATTGGTCTTTGAGTTAGCTTCCTTGCAGTCGCTCCAGAGCATATTTTTACATGATTATTGCACACTACAGGATGCTGGTGCACGGGGTAATCATGCACAAGGTGACAGTGCATCAAATAATCCTTCATATGTTGGTAGCGCACAGTTACCCTGATATTCCTTACGATATTTCAGTAAGCTCATCATTCAAGCTATTAAATTGTTTGTCAAGACGGCTTACAAGTCACAAGCCGATTAGGCTAAATGAAATTTAAAAATCGATAAACTCATTAAAAAACGTTGTGAGCAGATGTCCTATAATTATTAAAGGAAGCATGGATAAGAATGTAGCCGTCTGCTAGAGTTAAACCCCAGCAGTCCGTCACTGCAGGTCATCCAGCCCTTGATGTGACTGGAGTTCACCACGCCAGCGGGCCAGTAATACACTGCCCCTTGTCTGTGTGAGATGTTAATTAAGAATGTGGTAGTGAGCACACCCACACAGCTGCACACCCACACAGCGCCGCACCATGTGCACCGCACCGAGATGCACTGGAAAGGAGAGAGAGAATGACAGTTTGATGCGCTAGAACGAATGGAGTGAACGTGGTAATGAAGGACAGTTGTTCCATTTTGGGGTGAAATAAAACTGTTTGATATCCTAGCCCAGTGAATTGGACTTTGTTATTGTGTTAAATTAACTTAGCCACCACACGGCTACGAGAACAAAAAGTCATGTGTTGTGTAAATGCTGATGACACGTTGAAGGCTCTGATGAGACATTTGTGTAGCATCGTTTGTGTTTTATGCGCTACGAATATTTGTTTCAACGAAAGGATACGAGAGCAAAGAGAAATGAACCATGACTATAAGCCTCATTATTTCCACACATTTAGCTTCTGAATGCTTGCGCAGGATTCTGCACATCAAGTGGCAGGACAAGATAACGAATGTCGAGGTACTCAGAAGGAGTCATATGCTGAGCATGCACTCAATCCTGAGTGAGAGGCGCCTGCGGTGGCTGGGACATGTCCGCAGGATGAACTCGGAGCGCATTCCAAGAGCCCTGCTTTACGGTGAGCTGGCAACTGGTGTGCGGAAGAGAGGACGCCCCTGCTTGCGCTTCAAGGATGTCTCCAAGAAAGACATGAGTCTGGCGCAGATAGACCATAAAACGTGGGAAACCATTGCTGAGGAACGCACCTCCTGGCGGGCTAAAGTACGCGAGGGCATCCAAGTCGCGGAAGCTTCCCTTACAGTCAAGAGCGAGGAGAAAAGGGCCAGGAGAAAGGGGAAGGGGGGCAGAGGAGCAGGAGGAAACGCCATCATCCCATGAGGATGGACGGATGCCATAGATAGATAGCTTCTGAATGATTAAACTCAAAAAATAAAACTTTTATTATGAAGTAATGTAGAGAAGCTTCCCTGCCCGTTTACTGAGCCGCGCTGTCCCAGTCTCCTTTTCTTTTTATGTCTCACGTGCTCATCCTCATGCAACAACGAAGTCGATTGGTTTAGATGCTGATTCCCCGGAGGAAGGGGCTGACCTCTACGGGGTCCTCTGGATAAGTAGGGCACGCGAAGCGTGAAACTAACCATCCCGACGAGGAACGGCGAAGTCCCGCTAGAGTTAGCTAGTCAGTTAGACAGATGATTACAGTCGCTGTACGGATCGTAGACTCGTGGTGTAGGATGTCCCCGTGGTGGAGAATGTCCCCGTCGATGATGAAACCATTGTACCCGTTGAGGGTCGGGTCATCCGAAGCGACCGTTTCGTCCCCCTCTCTAGCTATATCAGTGAACGGCACTGTTATGGCCTGGTGGGCCAGTACATTTCTAGAAAAAGTGCCGCAATGAACTTTGGTCGGACGTCAGCTCTGAGGAGACTTACCTACTGGGGATCCCCTTACTCAACATTAAGTTGTTTGCTACTGTGGTTGCCCGCACCCCCCCCCATGGGTGGTCTACAATGATGTTTCCCCTTATCTTGCGACAGTCCCTGAATGTATAGACCCGTATTCTGTGACCTGGTTGCGCCGCAGCTATGGCGTGTCGAAGTAAGAAAAATATCCACATCCACCCTTTGGGGCGGAAACTCCCTTGAGAGGCAGACTAGGTCGACTTGTGCGGCTGCCATCTGCCCAGACGCCCCTCCCTCTTCTAGGGGACCATCTCGGGGGTGTCCCCCGTCGGCTAGCTCTCCTCGAGGGAGGGGAGAAAGTTGCCGTGGAATTCCCCCGAGGGGTTCTATAAGAGTCTTCGTGACTCAGGGCCTTTTGACGCCATCTCGTATGTCACATATTTAGATGCTGATTCCCCTTCTGCTCTACACACGGTAATGAAGTCTGCCAAATGTTACACTGACTTTCAACATAGACACAGTAACTTCATAATCTATGTTAGCACTCTAAGACAGTGTGCTGCCTCGTAAAGTCATTCGACTCCCTACTTTTGATTTGGTTTTCAACTGAGGATTAGTTCGTGCTCAATGTAGGGCTTGCCTGGAGGCAAATGGTACAGAACATGTACCTTCTTCGTGCTGATGGTGAATCCGTAATCCAAAACACAGACTTATTGGGCTCCCTATTCTAAGCATGTGAAACATGGTTGGTGTATCAACAACATTCGTAGTTTCTGAACAACTTTCAAATCACAAGCCTGAGAATAATTCTCAATATCAAATGGTTAAAAAAAAGTTTCAGACATAAAATTACTTGTCAGGGCAGGACTCCCAATTATCTACACAAGCCTGACGCAGTCCAAAGCGGGGCACGTCATGCGCATGCCAGACCATCTTCTCAAAAATATACTTTTAAATGCGAGCTTAAAGATGGGCAGACAGCCCGCGAAGGTCAAGTGAAGCCCTACAAAGATACGCTCTATATCACATTGAAGGCTTGTGGCATTGGGCAAGACAAATCCTTTGGAGGCATCAGCCAGCGACCGAACATCCTGGCGCCTTATTAATACGCAATGCGGGAGCAATATGTGAAGCAAACAGACAAAAGGCTGCCAAGTCCTGGAGTCAGGCCAGAAAAGATCGTGCTCAAACCCTCCCGACGACGTCCTGACCCTTGAATGTTGGTGTCATGCGCCAACAAAGGACACCACAAGCTGCCCAGGCACGTAGCTAGGGGGAGACAATGGTTCTCGTTGATCACGACGGACACAGAACAACACAAGTATCATCTTTAGTACAATGACTGCTACTTTCAGTCGTCCGCTCAGAGATCATAATGTGACTCTCCTACACATTACACCGTGCTCTTTTCTGCATACATGTGTATTCCACCCCGGTGTTTGTCTAGTCTTTACTACTAGTGTTTTCCTTTTCTAGGTCCTCAAAAGAGCGTCGGAAGAGTGGCTTTCCTGCCTATAAGAAGTATCTTGGTCATAAAATTGACTTGTGGTTCCCAAATATTTTCCCTATTTTTTTCTCTTTCCCATACTCTTACCAGTGCTTGTCGATCTATCTGGTATTACAGTCTCACCTGTGATACTGTACGATTAAAAGTGTCGTGTTTCCATTGTTAACTGTCTGGTCTCCCTTATTTGATTATATTTCACATTTTTCAAATTCACCACAGTACTGAGCGATACAGATTTAGGAAAGAAAATAACTCGTTTCACAGCTAAAACACGAACCCAGTGCATAAGCCAGTGAAAATAAATCATTACTAATGCCAAATAATTGTTTCTGTAGTTATTTTAAAAGAAAATTCGCATTAAAAATTGAAGTGGGTGAATGTCTTCTAATAGCGCTTTTTTATTAGTAAAGTAAATCTTGTGAAAGAGACAGCTTAGTACTAGAGCCGTGCCGTTACACTACAAGGAAAGGAGGCTTGCTATGGGGCACATTAAATTATAATTGATATTTAATTTTCAACAGTTCTTGGAACCTACAAAAAACAATATATATTTCTAGGTAATATTTTTTTTTCTTTTCTCAAAATTTTCAAGCACAACTAACCGGAGACCAAGGACAGGGTCGAGCTAAAGTTGCGAAAATAGACCCTGTCATTTTCGGAAAAAAAAGTTGTCCTGATGGTTATGTCCATGGTGTCGATTATTTCATTGTGACTGGCTCCGTCAACATCACCAGTTTCATGACCCCCTACTACCGCTTGGCCTATGTCAAACTTTTTACTGAAAATAAACATGGACGCTGGTTTTCTGTGAGTTCTAATTTGTAATAATTATGTTAAAAAACTTTAACGATTCCAATTGTATATCCAGGACGATTTAGATTGTATGCCTTTAATATTTTTTTAAATTAAAGAATTCAGCTTATTTATCAATATTTAATATATCTAATTAACTAACTTGAGGACGAGGCGTCCAGTGTCATATATACTATATCTAGATGTATATGTTACAAAAAAGAGAAATGATATACGAAACACCTCTGTCCAAAGGTGTTTCCAATCGTATGTCTAAGAACTTCTTTTTTTAAAAAAATTAAATCGTGGAATTCAGCTCAATTTATGCTGCTTTAAAATATCAACAGATGTGAATAAACTCAATAAAATTTCAACGCAAAAAAAAAGTAAATATCAGTCTATTTACTAACTCATTGTGTTAGGTTGCCTATAAATTTGTTGCTATTTACCAACTCATCTCGTTGGGCCGACTGGTATTTTTTTTAATATTTAGTAACTCAATGACCGATTACTTTTATTTTTAAAATTTAGTCACTTCTTCGCTGCATATTTGCTATCAAATGACATAGGACGCCATTGGAACATCTAAAGTCACAAGCACTTACAATCGATTACTAATTAATATAAAAATTTATAAACTTTGTTTGGAAAAAATAAACTAAAATTTACTTCATAAAATTAATATATTTTACAGGCGGATAGCTGGAATGTATTCGTTAGATATTTATTTATTAAAATACGTTCATATAATCTTTGGTAGCACACGCCATCTCAGTTAAAATTTAATTCTAAACTTTTGATGTTAAATTTTTCATTAATTCTTATTATATCTCTTGTAAATAATAATAAATTCGTGAAGTTCTTTGTGGAAATTAGTTAGCTAAATAATTATTTGTTAGAATATAATAAGTAAAATCCTGATCAGAATCATTTTTTTCTCCCTTATAAGCCTTGGACTGCATGGATATTTGTGAGGAATGTAAATTGCTCTAATGTAAATTATGTTCCTGCGACTTCATGCGTATGTCTATCTAATGATGCTCGAGAATTTCGTGTGAAGTGCAATGTAACGATGCATTGGTGGTATACGAATGCAGTAATAAATATATGCCTCATGACGGATTATGCCTATTGCAGTCCAACTTCAAATCCTATCGGTCATGTTTACAGTAAGTTAACAATTTTATTTATTAAGTGCAGTGGTGTGCATATTGCTGCCCGCGGGCAACATACGGCCCACCACAGAGTCCCCCCCCCCATTCTCAATCATGTCATCACATGTACCCACCAAAAAATCGTAAAATTGGTCATGAATACCGTGTCTTTAAAGAAGAAAGGACACACAAATATTTCCTCGGTAAGATAATTTTAAACGCTAAATTCTGCTACCACAAAGTGACCCCCCCCCCGAGCCAATACAGTAGCCACCACTGATACTTTTTGTTTTTAAATGTATAATAATGTTATAATGTTAAACTTAGATAACTTTTTAAAAGCGTGAACTATTTGATAACTTGTGCTTTTCAGAAGGAAGAATAGAGGTTTTAAATGTTGAATAGATACAATATTTTTAATGTCTTTCTAAAGGCACCTGCCTTTAGCACACACATTTATAACATAGAGCATTTTATTCAACGAATTCCCAAATAGTTGGCATGCTTAGTTAATTACATTTTAATCGAGTTATCTGTTAAATCACTGTACTCCAACAGTATATGATTATGAGTTGTTTAACACTGTTTCCAAATGCTGCACACTATATTCTCAATCTTTTTATTTGAACTGAACACTGCTTCAAAGGCATATTGTGCTGCCTTTGCATGTGGTAACAAAATTTTTTTAATTCACAGAAATAATAATTTCAATAAATTACATGAAAATAAACGCCACCACTTCTTTCAAGCATAATTTTAATTTTATATGTAAATTTCTGTAGCATTTTTTGCTACAGCTTTCCAGTAACTTAGTTTTTATTTATAAAAATTCATGTTCTCGCTATAACCCACGTTTTAACAAGTCAAAGATCTGCACGCGCTACCTTAATTTAAAAACAATTCAAATTAATTCTTTTTTTTTCAAAACATTTTTACTAAAGTTAAAAACAATGGCACTTCCATTCAACAATCTTTAGGGATATTTATTACATAACTACAAAAATAAATTTAAGTTTCCCAACTTATCTTGAGGAAAATTTTCATAGAAAGTTTTAATGCTTTATTAGTTAACAAGCCGATCCGCAGCGTAGCATACGCCGCATGATTGCTCATTGATGAGTGAAAACTTCCTGAAACACACAATTGTCCAAATTGGGTAATTTTGAAGATGCAACTGTGATTGCGCGAAAAGATGAAAATCTGGATAG
This sequence comes from Ampullaceana balthica, assembly GCA_944989445.1. Taxonomy (NCBI): domain Eukaryota; kingdom Metazoa; phylum Mollusca; class Gastropoda; family Lymnaeidae; genus Ampullaceana; species Ampullaceana balthica. The sequence continues at coordinate 1,686,924 of CALYLW010000070.1, read as the reverse complement.
AGCTACATACAACTAACTGTCTTTGACTGAAGACCGGGTTTGGTAAATAGAGGCATATCTTTTTGAAAGTCTGTCCCTGTGCCTTATTAATTGTCACTGCAAAGGCCAATCTAATAGGAAATTGTTGTCGTGTAAAAGTAAAAGGTAAATTTGAGTCCGATGGTAAGAGGGAAATCCGGGGAATAAGGACAGTTTGTGCGGTAGCAGCTGCAATAGTCCTACACTCTAGCAACTCTCGCACATTGCGGTGAATGTTTGTAACATTCAGGCTAGTGCCATTACAGATACCTCTTTCTGGCATGAGGTTTCTGAAAAGCATGACAGCTGAACCAACTTTAATTTTGAGCTTATGCGGTTGCATACCAGTTGGAGTAAGGCTGTTTAAAAGATCTTCGGGGAATGCCAGTTGATCTGCGGGATCGTCGCTCACGATGGAGTGAACACTGGTAAAAGTTACTTCGTTGGTAGCTATAAGTTTCAAGAATTCTTAGGTTAGATGTAGAGAGTCTTCGTTGGTGACGCTAAATATAGCTCGCGTACTTAGTTGTTCCGGAGTGACAGTTGAGAAGTCGATGTCGCCATATAGTTGTTGAACGGGATTAAAATTATCAGGAAAACAATGTGAAGGTAATGTACCCATTTTTCGGTCCCCCATGTCAAGGAGCCATTTGGCGAAATCTTGTTCGTGAGGAAGAGCTCTCAAATTTGTTGTCAGTGTAAGGACATGCATGTTACGCCACAAATGATGTTTGTTAATGCAACTGGTGATGGTAAGTGCTCGGGGGCCACGCATTATGACAGGGATGATTTGTCGGAAATTGTTTTGTCTTCGAATGGCTGCGTGTCACCTGTGAGGTCACGTAATAACCTATCAAATAGTGAACAAATGGTGCATTTAAATTCTTTTGCGGAATCCGTTTGTTCAGTCGAGTGTGTTGTTAAATGTGCTTTGAGAGCTCTCTGAAATGGGAAGGTTTTGGAACAAATGGTGCATTGAAATTCCTTTTGGGAATTCGTTGGTTCAGTGGAGTGTGTACTTAAATCTGCCTTGAGATATCTCTGCAGTCGTAAAGATATATAACAAACTAGTTTGTGCTGCGGCGCCGTGACGCCTGCGGCGCCCTCTTTTTTAAATTTAGAATTTTAATAAGCGTTGAAAACCCGTTTCACACCAATTCAAAACACCAATAGATTTCAGTCTGAATCATGATTGATATACTTGTTTGTCAATATTTGTCAAGGTCGTGTAAAATAAAATGGGTACTAAAATGACATAACGGGCCCCCGTGCAAAATGAATGCAGGATGTGCATATCTCATAAGGTCTGAGGATTTCAATCTAGGTCATGATAGAGAAATGTGACTATATTTATTGAAATTATTTTTAAGGTAACAAAGCTTTAAATGTTTACGAAAAAAAATTTTGTTCCCGGCCCCCAAAGAAACAGACGTTAGAAGTTCATTACCCTGTATAATTTTATTTTATTTTTAAAATCAAATTTTGCCATAGTTCATCCATTTACCTAGTAGCCACATTTTAAATTACTTTTTATATAACTAATGTTAAAATATGGCATACGGGCCCCCAGCCCGGAATAAGTGGTGTTTTTAAAACTTTTACTTTTAATGCCAGAAACCTTCGATGGAGCGTACCCAAAAACTTCCTAGAGTTTAATGGCCGTGGGATGAATAAAATACATTTACAATTAATACGTCTTTAAACAAAGCTAAAACAAGGGCCGGGGGCCCTATTGGGGTAATATGTATAGTTCAAAACAACAGCTAATTTCAATTTGGATTATGATGAATATATTTGATAGTAAACAATTGTTAAAAAAATTGAGTGAAATCAAATGGTTAAAATGTCTTAAACGTTTACAAAAAAGAGGTTAAGGGCCATCGGCTACAAAATATTGAAAAAATATAATTTTAATGCCCTAACGAATTTTAATATAGGCCATCAAACTTTTATCTTCCAAGTTTTGTAAAAATACATTTACACAGTACCCAAAGATTTTTTTTTGTTTTTTTTTGTAATTTAGCTCTTATAAGTTAAAAATATTACTTTTGTGTCCCGGGCCCCCAGTGAGTGATAATTAAACAAAAACAATTCGCCTGTTACCATTCCGGGAGTGTACTCAACAACTTCCCAAAACTTCATGCTTCTAGCTACATGGGAAAATTGAAAATCTGTGATGATTAACTTTTTATATAAGAACAAAAATTGGGCTCCCGGCCCCCAGTGAATGAAAATTTAAATATTTGTTGGCATTTTACCATCGCGGGAGTGTACTCAATAATTTACCAAATTTTCATGCTTTTCCCTACACGTGAAATCAGAGAATTAGATTTGAGTCAGTTTTTATATAAGAAAAAGTACATTTGGGCCCCCGGCCCCCAGTGAGTGATAATTTAAAAAAAATTTTTGCATGCTACCATCTAGAGAGTGGACTCAACAAATTCCCAAAGTTTCATGTTTCTACCTATACGGGAAAGTGGAGAATAAGGCGATTTTCAGTATAAGGAAAAAAATGCTCTTGGGCCCCCGGCCCCCATGAGAGTGAATTTTAACATTCTTTTACACCAATTTGCATTGCGAGAGGGTACTCAACAACTTCCCAAAGTTTCATGCTTTTACCTACACGGGAAGTTGGAGAATTGGTGATGAGTCAGTTTTTAATATTAGAAAAAACTTCTTTTGGGCCCCTGGCCCCAAGTAAGTGTAAACTTAAATATTTTTTTTCACCTGGTACCATCGCGAAAGTGTTCTTATCAACTACTCAGAGTTTCATGCTTCTACCTAAACGGAAAAAATAAGAATTTGTGATTTTCAGTTTTTATATAGCTCATTTTAGGAAAACCTTCATTTGGGCCCCCGGCCCCCAGTCTTTGATAATTTCAATATTTTTTAGTCTGTTAACATCGCGGAAGTGTTAAAGTTTCATGCTTCTGCCTACTCGCAAAATATGAGAATTAGTTATTTTTTTATTTTAATATAGCCATTCTAAGGAAAATAATTGTTTTGAGCCCCCGGCCCCAATGAGTGTGAATTCTAAAAGTCTTTTAGGCCAAGTATCGTCGCAAGAGGGTACTCAACAACTTCCCAAGGTTTCATGCCTCTACCTACGCGGGAAGTTGGAGAATTAGAGATGAGTCAGTTTTTTATATAAGGAAAAAACTACATTTGGGCCCCCGGCCCCCAGTAAGTAATAATTTAAATATTTTTTTCACTTGTTACCATCGCGTAAGTGTACTTATCAACTCCTTAGAGTTTCATGCTTCTACCTACACGGGAAATTTGAGAATTTGTTATTTTCAGTTTTTATATAGCTCATATTAGGAAAAAAATTCACTTGGGCCCCCGGCCCCCAGGAAGTGATAATTTAATTATTCTTTTCGCCCGTTACCATTGCGGGCTTGTACTCAACAATTTCCCAAAGTTTCATGCTTCTGCCTACTCGGGAAATAGGAGAATTGGTGATTTTCATATTTTATATTGCCATTATAAGGGAAAAATGCCTTTTTGGGCCCCCGGCCACCAAGAGTGTGAATTTTCAAATTCTTATTCGCCAATTATCGTCGTGAGAACGTACTCAGCAAGTTCCCGAAGTTTCATGCTTCTACCTACACGGGAAGTTGGAGAATTAGCGATGAGTCAGTTTTTTATATTAGAAAAAAAAACTACATTTGGGCCACCGGCCCTCATTAAGTGATACTTTAAATATTTTTTTCGCTTGTTACCATCGTGGTAGTGTACTTATCAACTAACCCAAGTTTCATGCTTCTACCTACACGGGAAATAGGAGAATTTGTTATTTTCAGTTTTTATAAAGCTCATATAAGGAAAAAACTTCATTTTGGCCCCCGGCCCCCAGGAAGTCATAATTTAAATATTTTTTCTCCCGTTACCATCGCGGGATTGTACTCAATAACTTCCCAAAGTTTCATGCTTCTGCCTACTCGGGAAATAGGAGAATTGGTGATTTCAAATTGTATATAGGCCATATAAGGAAAATAAACGTTTTTGGGCCCCCGGCCACCAAGAGTGTGAATTTTCAAATTCTTTTACGCCAATTTTCGTCGCGAGAGTGTACTCAACAACTTCCCAAAGTTTCATGCTTCTACCTACACGGGAAGTTGGAGAATTAGTGATGAATGAGTGAGTGAGTCAGTGCTTTGCCTTTTATTAGTATAGATACGAAATATTCATGAAATGTACACAAAGTATAAAACTATATAATTTGCAATTGTCACGCAAGTCAGTCTGTCCTGGCGCTACTAATTTTAGAAAGCAGGGAAAACCAATTTACTGCACCAATGCATCAAAAGGTGTGCAAATTAAAGATGCGCTGTAAAAAAATAATATATGCCGTATTGTTTTCGCTCATATTTTAATTTTGGAAAAGGGATCAATGTAAAAAGAGGATATAATTTGCAATTGTCACTCAAGTCAGACTGTCCTGACGCTACTAATTTTAGAAAGCAGGGAAAACCAATTTACTGCACCAATGCATCAAAAGGTGTGCAAATTAAAGATGCGCTGTAAAAAAATACTATTTTAATTTTGGGAAAGGGGTCAATGTAATAAGAAAAACCCGTAAAAAACCAAGTTTTTGACTATAAATCCTTTACGTATGAGACGTAACTAAAAGAATGTTCATTATAATACGCAGCGCCAGACCATCCAGAAATACAAAATTGCAGTTGTGTCGTAAAACATGTTTAATATAATGCGCACCGATCAGGAATATGTTTATAAAAAGAGCTGTCAATAAAATACGCACCTTATTGCGCGACAGAAAGGTTGTTCAATATAATACGCACCGCGACGCTCTATCTCAAAAAATAGCATGATACATAGGAATAAATAAAATAATCTAAAAAATCAATAATTTAATTACGGTACATGCGATCGATCTGAAATTTTGATACATTGTTTTTATCATCGGTACAAAACTGCCTGCAAAATTTCAGCTCGCTATCTTGCGAGCAAGTGGGTTAAAAATCGATCAAAAGTTTTGGCGACAAGCAAGCAAGCAAGCAAGGTCGGCCGCAGACACCACGAGTTAATATAAAGGATTTAAAAAGAGGATTTGATGATGGTTATAAAATCAAAAAAACAAAGGGGGCGCCGTGGGCGCTCTGCAATCCTTATTATAAAATACTTTGTGTACTTTGCAGAAAGTTTAATATTTCGTATTTATTTATTAAACAAGGACCAGTTAGTTGGGCTGTTGAAAAAGGTCACCCTAAAAAATGTGCATTTTTTATAAAATAAATAGATTTCAGCTGAAAACTTCCGTCATTTTTGACGGGTGTACGCTAGTAATAAAACTATATAATTTGCAATTGTCACGCAAGTCAGTCTGTCCTGACGCTATGCGAGGTAACTCCCGATAAAAAAATATAAAAATGTTGGTTTCGAGATTAAGAAAATGTGTTTCTCGCCATAAAATATTGTGACGTGACGTCAGTATTGGAGCTTTTATTAATGTGTGAAGGGAACGAAGTAAAAAGAGCAATGTTTTATTTGATGTGATTAATATCATTTTTATTTTTTTTTGTATTAAATGTAAGTTGTTTTGTATGTGTCCATGTCAATATTACGTACGTAATTATAAATTTAATTTTCTATTTTAATATATAACATTCGTTTTTCGGTTTATGAAATTTACAATTGGTTGTCGTTCGGCTGTCAAGTTTCGATGCGTTTTGAACTACAAAGCCATTATTTATTACTGCAATTGAAATTTGTCAACTTATGCTTCAGTTTAGCGTTTGTTTTTCTTTTATACACTTTGAGATTGCATATTTGTATGTTTAAAATAATAACATATTTCAAAATCGGACACCTCCCCACAATAGTTTTTTTTTAATTGTTATTTACATATATTATTTTAAAGCGTCTTAAACTAAACGTGAAATACCAACCTTTGCTTTTAATATAGAACTGGAAGGGGTGCTTTTATCCAGTGATTAACTTTACTTCAAAGGTTTGATGCAAAGTAAATAGTTCGTTGTTATTCATATTTGTAAATAGTTTTAAAAAATTATTTACATGTTTTTGATATTGTAAAGGTATAAGGTAATGGGCGCATAAACTCATGAGTCATAATAGATCTTGAAAAGGTGCTGACTTGACAATAATAAAAACGTTAATGTGAATTACTAACACGTTTATATTAAATTGTAAATTTGATTAACAGTTGATAATTTAATCTTTTCTGTTATCCTGTGACAAACTTTGCTTACTACGTTTCATGCAAAATGAATAGTTCTTTGTTATTAACATGTGTAAAAATTACATTTTATGTTTTACATGTTTTGGTAATGTTGAGGTAATAATGTATGGAAAAATTGGCGAATAAACTGACAAGTCATAATCATCAATGAAGCTTAAACTGCTTCAAATCACAGATGTGCTTGATTTGGATCACATTACAGTCACATAATTTATTTTTAACGCACTGTGCTGTATTATTGGTGCACTCATAATTGGTGCGCACTATTCAATGTCGCAAGTTAACGTCCGGCTGACTCTTCACCAATATTTGTTAATACTTCGAACTTCAAACTTCTTTGCTGTAGTATCACCTTATGCTGTGTGTAATTCACTATGCATTTACTATTATCCTGATTATATCATTATTATTCATGCAAACTTATATAATGCGAAGCCTAAGCTTGGAGGTTTTCTCATAACACATATATTCGTATATATAATCAAAATATATACTCTGCTATGTCCGTTCGTAACGCTAGATTTTTGAAAGCGCACTGCTAAAAAAAGTAACCTTGAAAAAAATACTGCAAAAACAAACAAAAAAAAACACCAAAAAAAAACAACAGAAAAGACGCTATTTTTAAACGTCCGCATAAAATTGTTCAATATGAAAAGAGATTTAATTTTTTCTCTTGGTCTGTACATTTTCTGATTATTTACTATGCGGCTTTCAAGCATAAGGGACAATTGCAAAAACAGAAATATATACATCCTGAAAACTTCCGTTATTTTTTTACGGGTAATACTCTATTGTATATAATATTTTTTTACAGTGCTAATCACCACACGATTTTTAAAGTAACTTTAGAAAGCAGCGCACCAAATTACTGCACCAAAAATAACTCTTATCGAACGTGCGCATGAAATTGTTCAATTATTAATAATAGTGTGGAGGGTGTTTAATGTTAATCTGGAAACCAAAATGATTATCAAATTTTTAAAAAACAGAGTGATGTCCCTTAGCGTTAGGCTACATAATTGAGCGTAAATATATATATGACTAGTTTGTGCTGCGGCGCCGTGAACGAAGCGTTCTTTCCGTGACATACATTCAAAGCGATGGTCATGTTCACAAAGAAAGGGGTTAAAGAGTAGTGGTCCGCGGACCTCAGGTTGAGGAACACTTTTAATTGTGAGTTTCTATCGTTATGTATGAGATAATGAGTATGGCACATTTGTAACCTCTTTGTTATGTTTTATTTATTAATATATCGTGTAGGAGTTCTATCAATACATAACCTTGCATACAATAATCCTCTGATGAACTGGTTTCAATAAAACAACTTTAATATCTACACTATGCACATAACATATATAATTTGAGGTTACACATCTTAGAGTCATCAGGCACACGTTCCGCCCATTACACACACACCCCAAAATTCTCTAACTCCCTACCAATAATCTCGAACATTCTTCCCGCGCTTTCACTCACGTGACCTCTCCGTCATCCAACTCGTGATTCACACGTGACATTCACCCCATCCTTCAAAAAATTTTTTTTATGAAATACAACATTTTTGGTCTTAATAAAATCAAATTAATCTATATATATATATATATATATTTAAATTTCAAATATTTATCATCAATGGACATTCATTGCCTTACATAAAACATCTAGACAAAGATCAAGAGAAGAAAATCTGTAGGACTGCAACAGTCGACCTGTACTGAAAAAATTAAACTAAAATTTTAAACACATCTGTAAGTTTGTGTAAGTAAAAATACATTAAACAATCAATATTCATAAAATTAAAATTAAATATATTGCCCATTGGAATTCAAACACTGCTCCTTGTTTATTGTTCAGCGAATAAAAATACTAATATTAATAGAGTCTCTGGTTTTATCATTTAGGAATTCACAGATTAATATTAATACAGTCTCTGGTTTTATCACTTAGGAATTCACAGAATGTCTTTATTTATTGTCATTCTACTTAATATGTCTGCAACCACATTGTCCTTTCCCTTAACAGGTTTAAAGTCAAATTTGTAGTCGGCTAACAGCATAGCCTAGTTCAAAATTAGTCATTCTTCAGCTAACGAGCATAAATTCAAATCGATGGGCTTTGAATTTTTCTTCAGACTATTAAATGTTCAACAATTCACCAACAATGACCACGATTATGTCCATTCACAATATCAATTCCAGCATCTTGAATAATCCGCTTAGCTTTTGAGATGTCATTTTTGCTTCCAGATAATTCAACAGAATTTCGACCAGATGAGTCACAGTCATTAGAAACTTTTATCTGAAAACGACTGTCTGCTTCAAAGTCTCTGATTCTGTTTAATACACAACCCATTGTTCTAACTACTTCAGATGATTGCACATAAATGGTCTCAGACTCACTAGTACCATCTCTATCTCTGCTACTATGGTCTTCATCACTTCTACCATATACGTGATTGTCAATAGTGGCTACGGTGTCACTAGTCTTTGTTTCATCTCGATTCATCTTTCTTCTAACATTCATGTCTTGGTTTTCATTCTTCCTCCATGGTTGATCATAATTTCTGTTTCTGGAATCAAAACTATATCTGCCTCTCCATGATCGTCTACCTTGATTATAATCTCTATTTATGGAATTATGATTTATATATGTCTCTCCATGATTGTCTACCTTTGTTTTCAAAGTGATCTTGTCTTGATTTTTCTTCTGTATTCTTTCTTATAGGGCTGCCATTATGGGACATCCTATTTGGTTGTCCTTTATTGTGGTAACAATGCCTTGCCATATGTCCTGGCTTGTTACAGTACCAGCAAATAGTTTGTCTGTTGCCTTGGTTTGGCAGACTCTGGTTTGTCATTCCTTGTCTTTTTTCTTGGTTTTTAATGTGTATTGCTGCAAAGATATCTTGTCTCTTATCCATTTCCACATTTGGAGGAGAGTCTTTGAATGTGCGTAATGCATTTGTTAGCTCTGCTTGAGTACGAACTTTCTTATCAGTTAAATATTTGAATAGAGTTGGTGTTGCATTTTCTAAAAACTTGTCAATTAACACCATGTCTAGTATGGCCTTTGGATTGCTTGTATCTATTGCTGGTAAATGCATAAAATAAAAACAGGGTATTAGTAGGCCTGACAGGACGTAACACAACAGCGAACGTTTCGGCAAAGAGCCTTCTTCAACGGACAAATAGTACACAAATGAAACGAATAAAACGAAATAATAGAACAAAAACACTTAGCTGCGGTGAAATCCAAGTAGTCCAGTAGAGATCTCTACTGGACTACTTCGATTTCACCGCAGCTAAGTGTTTTTGTTCTATTATTTCGTTTTATTCGTTTCATTTGTGTACTATTTGTCCGTTGAAGAAGGCTCTTTGCCGAAACGTTCGCTGTTGTGTTACGTCCTGTCAGGCCTACTAATACCCTGTTTTTATTTTATGCATTTACCTTTTTAAAAGCCTGATTGCAGTCTCACCCCCATTACTTTATCTATTGCTGTAAGTTCTAGCCATTTTGTAAATTTAACTTGTGCTTCATGCACTAGGACCTGTGGATCTTTGTCCATCTTGATTCTAATTTCATGAACTTCTTTTCTATAATCATTTTCTGACTTTCCGAAATGTCATAGAAGTTCCTTTTGACATTTTTATATCTGTTTTTGTCTTCTTTGGCAATACTGTTGTAAGCTTCAAATGCTTCTCCAGTTAGTTGAGTCATCAATTGTGCTGGCCAATCTTCTTCATCATAACCTTTCATGGCCATTATGGATTCAAAATAATCCAGATAAACATCCATTTTTTCTTTCTGGCTATCATATTTTCTAGCTTTGATAGTATCCTTCGGTGCTGACCTTCTATTTGTGTCATTACCAGGATTGTGGCCTCTACTCTCTAAATCAATTTGTAGTTTTAACTTGTCAAATTGAAGTTGTTCAAGTTCTCTTCTTGCAGCTCTTTCTTCTCTTTCAATTATTAGTTTTTGCCTCTCTTCTTCTTTGGCTATTTTTCGCACCTCTTCTTCTCTGGCTATTTTTAGCTTCTCTTCTTCTTTGGCTTCTTCTATGGCAATTTATACTTTCTCTTCAACAAAGTCTTTCAATTCTTTTCCACTAAAGCCAAACTTTTCTGCTATGGCAGTGAATTTTTCGTAGTAATCCATGTTTTGTTATTTGGAATTATATGAGTCAAGCCATTCGGTAAGGAATGTAAGTATTTATTTATTAAGGTATAAATCCTCCAAATGAAAAAATTATGAATTCAAAATACGTTAAGTCCAAATAAGTGACACATCTAAACCATTAAATTTGATTTTGACAAAATCAGGCAACAAATCATCCTCACACGGGATCTTAAGTATACTTTATATATATGCTCTCTCAGATTGAAAAAAACCCACATCCGATGGTCCGAAGTTTAGAAAACAATAAGTCACTTAGTCAAATTTTTCAATTTCCGAACTTTAGAGTAGTTTTTAGACACTTTAGACAGTTCACTCCATCACTCAAAATTGCAATTGTCACACTCTTCACACAATGAATGAATACAAATTCCGTTCCTTGATTTATAATTCCCACTGACACAGTTGTTAATAGTCAATAGCTTCCCAAGTTCAAGGTTTGTTTATAAGTTATTTCTCGGAAGCGTCTAGCTTGTTAGGTTTGATGACGTAAAGACCTACTAGCTCTCGATAGTGTGTAGTACACTGTAGTAGGCAGTACTGTGTTGACTGTGTAACCGTATGATTAGGCATTAGGACTTGTCTGACCCAGTTTTACACAGCGCACGCATTGGTCACGTGCGTTTAAGCCGCCATATTGAAAAATTATTTTATCAAATATTTCATTAAACCACAAAAGTTTATTCACAGCTGCTTACGAACTTGAATATTCACAAATTATGATGACTCACTATATTTCTGCCTTAAATTAATACTTCCCTCTTTTGAATACACAAAATAATTGTCACTTCCACGAATACCTTTCTATCTCAACTTTCTGTATCTTGATTACAATTCAATGTTTGTTCACTTCAGACACCAATGTAACATCTTTGTGATGTTTTACTTATTAATATATCTTGTAGGCGTTCTCTCAATACATAACCTTGCATACAATAATCCACTGAAGAACTGATTTCAATAAAACAACTTTAATATCTACACTATGCACATAAAATATAATTTGAGGTTATACAACGTAGAGTCCTCATGCACACGTTTCCGCCATTACACACACATACCCCAGAATTCTCTAACGCCCTACCAATAATCTCGAACCTTCTTCCCGTGCTTTCACTCACGTGACCTCTCCGTCATCCAACTCGTGATTCACACTTGACAATATTGACAGTATTGTTTTTATGTATTATACACGTTACTTCAAATTTCGCTGTATTCTTTATTAACGCAACAATATCCCGTTTTATTCACCAATTTATTTGGTATTATTTAGTAAATAATAAACTGAAAATTATTATTGTTCATGTCTTATGCATTTTTTTTATATCCACGTTGTATGACTTTCATTATCAGACTACGTAATTATTGTCATAAATAAAATTAGAGAAATTTAATTAATTTTTTCTAGCAAATGAAAAAATCGCAAGGTTGAAACTTGTCAATTTATCAAGGGCGCCTAAAATAAATTAGCCAAGGGCGCCAAAAACCTAGTCACGCCTCTGGCTCTACACTTTCACCCAGGCCTAGTTGCCGTTTTTAAACAGCGGAGGCCAGGGTGGTGCCATCCCGCAGATCTCCCCAGTTCTACACTATTAGATGTAGAGTTTTATCAGGGGTGTTGATCTCTGTCGGTTCGCGATCCAATATGTCCTGGCTGACACGTCCTTCCGAGGCCCCAAGGATCCAGGTGACTGCTGATGCTGGAGGCATTGATCAGACCAGACCAGTGGCATTGTGTTACTGAACCCGGTTGTGTCCCTACTCTTCACATCACCGAACTCCCCGTGCTGTAAAACACGGGTATGAAGTCAGTCGCTCTGTGTGAACTCCAGTGACCTCGTGGAGGTCAACTAAAGCAGACTGCTGAGGTCAACTATAGCAGACGGCTACATATATAAGAGATGAAGCCTAAAATGTTCTGATTGAAACTCAAAGCATGTGTTTAGTGCCACTAACAATGAAATGTACATATATTTTATGAGTTCCATCTAGCTAATCTGGTTTTGAATGGGCTTGAAAATAAAGAACAAGAGTAAAAGCTACCGATTTTTAAAAATTTACAGAAATGACATTCTCTCTGGAAAGTAATCTTGTTTGGGCAAGCTTTGGAATGCAGTGATGAAAACTGCCATGACTAAATCTTGAATAACAGATAAGATAAGATAAGAATAATGGCAAATGTATTCTCACGTTTACTACGACGAGACAAGTATGATGTGATATCATTCAAAATTGACTCCAAAAATGGTGCCAGCACTGATACTGCGTGGTTTGCGCAAAGTGTGAAAGAATGACTTACACTTACACATCCTAACACAAATACTAGGCGCAGAACTTCTTTAAGTAATTTTAGAAAACCGTTGCTTTTTACCAAGCATTGTAGAACTGCTGAAATGTCACTGCCAAATACAATAATGTTATTAATTGAATATTCCGTTTTTCAAGAACAGATTTAAATGCATCAAATGGTCTTGCGGCACTACCTGTTGTCAATGTGGCGAGAATGATGTGAATTTATGTTTGGCAAGTTTGTCTAGGGGTATATTGTTTAAATAATCCTCCCCGCTCACAACGCATAAGCTTTAGTGATCTCTCTCAATCGATAATCAACAGACCAAAGGGTGTAAAAAATGTAACAATAAATTTATTTACACAATTTACACAATAGTGGAAACTGGTTCCAAATGATAACAGTAATACAACAAATTAACTATCCCTTCTTTGGCCTAGCTTTATCATTTTCAAGGCTAATCCTTGTAACCGAATGTTTATGGTGTTTGTACTTAAGTGCAATGGGGTCGTCGCGCCCCGCTCTGTGTAGCGGTTGGTTCTGCACGCTCCCCTGGTCAGTAGGTGTGGTGAAGCGTTCAGCTGGGTAGTGCTGCCCCACACACGGCTCCGTCAGTGCTGACTTGTGTGGTTGGTTCTGCAGGGTCCCTCTAGCTGAATCGTTCGGTTCTTGGGCTAGGTAGACTGCTTCACCTATGGTTTCAGGTGACGTCGGTGATCACGGAAGTGTGAATGACCGGCTTCTATACGTATAGTGTGTTTACACGTATAGGCTTCGACATACGCATTGTGCGTTTGTCGGCATCAGTTTACGTTGGACGTAATACTGGTAACTGTTGAGTTGTCCTCAGGTTCCTGTCGATGGGGTGCAGGGCTGAGGTAAGGTGTCAGTCCAAGTCGCTTGGAACAGCGGTGGGTCCAGCTCTTGGTCCTGAAGTTTAACGACACTTCTCCTGGTACTGGCGGGTGCCCAGAAGCCAGACTAAAAATAGAAAACATATATGGGTAGTTTTCCACCTTGTCTGCTTTAATCCATCCTTCTGGCTGCCGAGCCTTCAGAGCAGGGTGCCAAAAGGGAATTAAAATAGATTCATATAAACAAAAGATTATTTAATATATTACACAACACGAGACTGAAATTAACATCTCATCTTTACCACCACGGGCGCAGCTCTAACTGGCTGACACCTCGTAAGTGGAGTGAGGTACAAAATGTAATACTGTTATTCACTACACGCAAATAAAACTTGGTCCATCTATTTGATGGAGCGCGTGTAATCATAGTTAAGAACTAAATGTGGGACATTCAAATCTCGCACGTGGCCCCGTGCGGCGATCATGGGGTTAACACATTTCAATAATTTCAACATGGCATTCTACACGGGTTGACATTTAGATAATTGCATGAAATATATACACAAATACGAGGGAACAAAGCTAGAGTTCACTTACATGGATCATGGTTAGAAAAGTAATGTCGACTCTTCCACTGCAAGGATGACGACAGATATAGGTGTATGAAAACAGTCACACGAGTGCTACAGTCTGCGGGCGTCTGGAAAAGAGGGTTATTTCTGGGCTGCCTTGGCCTTTACACCCGATGGGTAACATATTCAACCCTTTTCTGATTGGCTATTGCTTGTCATAGCGCGGTCATGCGACCGTGACCAGTCACATGCTCCCGGGGCATACCTAATCAGGTCGGATCGTCGTATTGTTGAAGGTTTCAGGTCAGACAATAGTGAGTTCCCCAGTTCCCGTGCGCAGATGACTTTTTCTCCATAAATTTTGTCACAGTCAATAGTAGCAGTATCCGGCAACACATCAACTACATCTAGTTTTTTTTATGGTAAAAGAACCGAAGAACCGAATAACTATAGCTAAATTCTGCGTTATTGAAACACCAGTACTCTCGTCTATAATAACCAAAAATTTCTGGTTTCTGTTTGCTTCATTAATTTCCATTGTTTTTGGTGCGCAATTTCATCTTGAATGACAAGATAACTTTTGAAATTTATTTTTCTGGTGTTGTTGTTATAGGGTAAAGCTTGCCTACAGTCATCGAGTTTAGATCAACATGCGAAAATTGTTCGGAGTAATAGCCAGTTATTAATATTTCTGCGTTAGATGTTTTATCTGATTCTCTTGATTCCGGTTTCTTTTGAAATTTATCAATGAACACTCTCATTTTGCCCTCGTCATTGTTTTATGCGGATTGTTAATTATTAAATACTTTGTGTGCATTTCAGGAATATTTCGCAGGCGCCATACAACCAGTTGCATCGCTAGGGGGGGGGGCGGGGGAGGCGGGCCGCCCCTGGTGACACCCATCAGGGGGGTGACACCCAAGCCTAAAATTTTACTGTGTACGATTTTATGTCAGAAAAAAAAGAAGACACATTTTTTCTTCTAGAAAGAAATTAAGTAGCGCCCTACAACCAGTGGCGTCGCTAGGGGGGCGGGCTGCCCCGGGTGAAACCCATCAGGGGGTGACACCCGAGCCTAAAATTTTACTGTGTAGGATTTTATGTCAGAAAAAAAAGAAGACACATTTTTTCATCTAAGAAGAAATTAAGTATTACAATGAAATACGTTAAACGCGAATTTTTTTTTAAAAAATCAGTTAACTTGCAATAATAAAACATTCCAAACACACAAACAACATTAAAACAAATTATGAAAAAAAGAAAAGAAACATTCGCAGCAGAAAATCTTTTTAAAAGGCTGGACATGAAAGAGGCAGTGTCTTATGTTTTAAAAGATATAATTAATGCCATTTGGGCTTGGACAAACCAACAGCATGGACGAATCCCACCTCACGACTCCCTCCACCCCAGTGGGGTGGGGGAATACGATTTTTATCCCCCCACACCCAAAAAAAAACAAAACAAAACGATGGGTTTTATTTCTTGATGCTTTTCTAGAGGAAAATTATGAATTCAATGTCTTAGAGTTAATATTTCATTATATATATATATATTTATTATAGGCGTGAAAGCATAGATATGCATGTTGATATATAGGTAGTCCTCTGATTACGACGGTACATTTCACATTTCAGGAAGTTTAATATTTCGTCCGCCTGCTACACTAAAAATGTGGAGTACAAGGTAATCTATGATATTTAGCTTAAAAAATCAGTTAACTTTAAATAATAAAACAGTCCCAACACACAAACAACATTAAAACAAATTATGAAAAAAAGAAAAGAAACATTCGCAGCAGAAAATCTTTTTTTTTAAAGGCTGGACATGAAACAGGCATTGTCTTATGTTTTAAAAGATATAAAGCCATTTGGGCTTTGACAAACCAACAGCATGGACGAATCCCACCTCACGACTCCTTCCACCCCAGTGGGGTGGGGGAATACGATTTTTATCACAATAGGTTTTATTTGTTGATGCTTTTCTATAGGAAAATTATGAATTCAATGTCTTTGAGTTAATATTTCATTATATAAATATATTTATTATAGGCGTGAAAGCATAGATATGCATGTTGATATATAGGTAGTCCTCCGATTACGACGGTACATATCAGGAAGTTTAATATTTCATCCGCCTGCTACACTAAAAATGTGGTGTACAAATATTCTACGATATTTAGCTGTTCACATCGTATTGTGTTCATGGTAAAAAAAGATAAATGTTCTTTTCTATTGCAGTATTTCATACATGTCTTTGTTATTTCTGTTCATATCGTATTCCGTTCATGGCAATAAAGGCCACATGTTCTTTTCTATTGCAGTATTTCGTGTATTTCTTTGTTATTTCTTCTGTCGGATTTCGTTCAGCCAGCTTCAGCAGGCTTTTCCACTAGTTTTAAATAACTATTTTCTTTACAATCCTTATCTCTTTGCATCCAATCATTGCAATTCTGGTCTTGCAACCAGTCATCTCTAAATAACTGCACAGACCATTTTATTCATTTTCTTCTCTGGAGGCTGTTGACTCATTATTGAGAAGGCTTAGTTACGCAGCACGCAAAGATCAATGTTTTAAGGGTGGAGCAAGGCATGTCCGCGTATGTTCATTAAACAACCCCGTAAAAACAAAGTTTTTGACTATAAATCCCTTATATATCAGACATAACTAAAAGTATTGATAATGTTCAAACTCGACAAACATTTATAGACTGAAACTGCCTTAACTCCCCTTTGCTGTAAAACCGGGGGGGGGAGATCTGGTCACCGATCGCTCGACTGAACTCAGCGTGACATGTAAAATGTAAACAAAAGCACGATGCTACATATATCTTATCTTATCTTATCTGTTTCAGACGCTTCTTCTATACAGAAGATTATTGCGTCCTACGCTTATCTATGGCTTGTGTTTAGTCCTGCATTCTTATTAGAGTTTAAATGTTGATAAAGTGTTGGCTTTCCTGGTTTCTTCAGGCAACCCATTCCACGCCCGAATTCCGGACGGGAAGAACGAAAATTTGTATGAGTTTGTTCTTGCATACGGAATAAGAAAGGTGTTTTTATCCTTATGTCTATCTGAGGGTTGTATTAAGTTATCTTTGTGTTGTATTTCTAAATTAGAGTTAATTGCTTTATGTATGATTACTACTTTACTCTTGGTTTTTCTATCCTCTAGTGTTTCAAGGTTTAATGATTTAACTAATGGTGTTATTCTAGCCAGTTTTGAATATTCTCCAGTAATGAATCTGGCAGCTCTTTTTTGGATTTGTTCTAGTTTATCAATGTTTTCTTTGGTGGATGGGTCCCATACAGAAGATGCATATTCTAGTACAGGTCTCACCAAAGTGAGGTAGCATTTTAGTTTTATATCTTTATTAAATTTGTAAAGGTTTCTTTTTATAAAGCCTAAGGTTTTGTTTGATTTTTTAATAACTTCATTGACATGGGGATTCCATGATAATTTCTCATTTATTATGACTCCTAAGTATTTTACATCTTTAGTTTGGGTTAGTTCCTTTCCATGAATGAAATATTTTGAATTTATTTGTTTCTTTTTCTTTGTTACTCTTAACAGTTGACACTTTTCTGGGTGGAAACTCATACTCCAGTTAGTTTCCCATTTTATCAATTCATCTAGGTCTTTTTGTAAAATTTTGCTATCTTGTTCTGATTTAATTGTTCTATAGATTATAAAATCATCAGCAAATAACCTAACTTTTGTTCCTGTTGAGATGCTGTTGGGTAAATCATTTATATAAATTAAAAAGAGTAAGGGACCTAGCACAGTCCCTTGTGGAACTCCTGAATTAACTTTTATTGGTGCAGATTTAGATCCATTAATTATTACAGTTTGCTCCCTGCCCAAAAGGAAGTCTTGGATCCAGTTATGTAAGGAACCTGAGATTCCAAAGTAGTTAAGTTTTTTAAGTAAACTAAGGTGGTGAACTTTGTCAAATGCTTTTGAGAAGTCTAGTAATATTGTATCTATTTGATCATTTTTGTCTAAGCCTTTTGATAGTTCATCTATTAAACCTATTAATTGTGTTTCACATGATCTGTTTTTTCTAAAGACGTGTTGATAGGGCATTATATTTGTCAAGGGGGTTAACTATTCTACTATATATTATGTGTTCAAGTAATTTACAGGTGATACTAGTAAGTGATACAGGCCTGTAATTACCAGGGTCTGATTTATCCCCTTTCTTAAAGAGTGGAGTTATGTTAGCTAATTTCCAATCCTGGGGCACTTTACCATGGTTTAGAGAGGCTTGAAAGAGAACTACAAGGATTGGGGACAGTTCATTGCTTGGTTCTTTTAATAACCTTGCAGGCAAATCATCTGGGCCAGTAGCTATGTTTATTTTTAAGTTTTTTAGGAGTGAATGTATACCTATCTCATCTACAGTTATGTTACCTATTTCCTTCATTTTATTTAAATTTATTAAGACTTCCTTGTCGCCTGAGGCAGAAAAAGATTATGCAAAATATGTGTTAAGGATATTAGCTTTAGTTTCATTATCATTATAGGTTTAATTATTTGAGCCTTTTAGTGTGGCTATTCCTGAAGGTTCCATTTTTTTAGATTTGATAAAGGACCATAAGTTTTTATTGCTATCTTTGGTAATTACATTGTTTATATATTCATTTGGAGGTTTCGACTAAGTTTTTGTGTCAAGTGTTTAATCTTTAAGTATTTTTGTGTATCCTATATGAATAGGTAGCTTTATATTTCTTAAATAAGTTCTCTTTTTGTTTGCATAGCTTTTTCAATCTAGAATTGAACCAGCATTTGTTAATTTTATTTGATGTTAGTTTTGTTGGAACATTCTCATCCATTATAGTTTTTAGATTTGTTTTTATATCTTTCCAAATTTCTTCAACAGGGCTATTTGTGTTAAATTTACTTAGGAAAGTTTGTTGGAAGTTAGCCGCTGATTGGTGTAGTTTTATTGAATTACATTTATTCCAAAGATAGATTATTCTTCTAGGTATCTTATTAATTTTAGTTTTTATTGTATTGGTGACCCTAACTATATCATGGTCGGACAGTCCTGGAATTATTTTATAGTCTAACACTAGTCCTTGTCTATTTGTTAGGAATAAATCTAGTGTTTTATTTTTCCTTGTTGCTGTTTTTACTATCTGTTCTAGGTTTATGTTGTTTATAGTGACTAAAAAGTGCTCATTAATTTCTTTGTTAGTTTGATGGTTATCAATTGTATAATTTTTCCAATTTATATCTGGAAGATTAAAGTCCCCCATAATCCATAGAACTGCATTTTTATTATTCTCTTTTATGAAAGTTAATTGACTACAAAGATATTTCATGTATTCTAGGTTTGTATTCGGTGGTCTATATATTATATACTGCCTACAATAAGTGGGGATGTGTTGTTGAGCCTTCTCGTCCATGAGGGGCATCTACCGATCATCGTCGGCGTCTGCGATTCCTCCAAGGGCATAGGCCACCTACGAGAGACCTCCAGGCATCTCTATCCTGGGCCAGCTTCTCCAGGATCTTCCATTCATGGCCAATTTTCTTGATGTCTGCCTCCAATTCTCGGCGCCAAGTGTTTCTTGGACGGCCTCTTTTCCGCTTACCCTGTGGGTTCCATTTCAGGGCTTGCTTTGTTGTGTTAGGAGCAGGTTTCCTTAGTGTATGACCAATCCACCTCCACCGCTTCTGGAGAATCTCTTCCTCAATGGGCTTCTGTTTTGTCCGCTGCCACAGTTCCTGGTTGCTGATTTTGTCTGGCCAGTGAATTCTGAGAATCCTTCTTAAACAGTTGTTGATGAAGGACTGTATTCTGGTCAAGTTTACGGCCGTTGTTCTCCATGTCTCGGCTCCATATAGCAGCACAGGTTTTACCATAGCGTTAAAAATCCTTACTTTTAACTTGCTGCCTAAGTTGTTAGAGACCCAAACATTTTTGAGTTGCTGGAAGTGGGGATGAGTTTGGTGTAATTATTTTACAAAAAATAGACTCTATTACAATTTTGGCTTATATATATAGTTATATAGAGATAAACTAAAAATGCATTTATTTAATTACGGTGCGTTAGATCGATCTCAATTTTTTAAACAATGTATTGTTAGGTGAAACAGGTCTATGTGCAACATTTCATCTCGATAGCATTACGGGAAGTGGTTAATCTTTTACTTTTGTCTTTCCGCCATCCAAAGAGACGGCGGTGAAGTCAATATAAGAGATTTAATTAAACAACCTCATAAAAACAAGGTTTTTGACTATAAATCCCTTATATATATATTTTAGTACACTTATAAAAACTATAATTTTTTTTTAAATCTTTTTTTACCTCTATTTATTTTTTTTATTTTTAGTCCACTTATAAAAACGTGTTTGTTTTTTTAATAATTTATTTTACCTCTATTTTGTTTGCCAAACACCTCATAAGCGCCCGCCCAACTTTTTAATACCACAGTGATCTAGTCACGGGGTGAACACATGGAGGACAACAAAAGCAGACGGGTACAGATGCTTATATAGATATAAACTTTAAAAAAATGCATTAATTTAATTACGGTACATTCGATCGATCTGATATTTTGATACAATGCATTGTTGTCTATGTGAAAATTTCAGCTCGATTGCATCACCGGAAGTGGGTCATTTTTAAATCCCTTATATTAACTTCGAAATCTTGTCGTGATCTCTGTCGTCATCTCTCTCTGTCTGTCGTTCGCGGGCGGGCTGAAAAACAAAAGTAAATAAAACTAACCCGTAAAAACAAAGTTTTTGACTATAAATCCCTTATATATGAGACATAACTAACAGTATTCATTATTTTTAAACGCTACAAACATTTACAGACTGAATATGTCTTAACTCAACTTTGCTTCATAACCCTAGGGGGGGGGGCGAGCTCAGCATGACACGTAAAATGTAAACAAAAGCACGCCGGTACTTCGATGGGTCGCCTAAACGCGTCAACTCAAACTTTCACGTGGCAAAAAAACAATAACGAACAGTGAGTTTGAATTACATACGTTATATAAGGATAAGCTAAAAATGCATTAATTTATTTACGGTACGTTCAATCGATCTGAAATTTTAATACGATGCAGTGTTAGGCGAGACGGTTCCGTGTGCCAAATTTCAGCTTGATCGGAAGTGGGTCATTTTTCACTTTTGTTTTTTCCGCCCGCCCATGAGATGACGACAGACAGAGAGACAGAGACGGCGGTGAAGTTAATATAAGGGATTTAAAAATGACACACTTCATGTTCAAACGCACCGAACATTTACAGACTGAAACTGCATTAACTCCCCTTTGCTGTAAAACCGGGGGGGGGGATGTCTGGTCACCGATTTCTAGACTGAACTGGGCATGACACGTAAAATTTAAACAAAAGCTCGCCGCTAAATATAGTTATATAAATATAAATTAAAAATGCATTAATTTAATTAGAGAACGTGCGATCGATCTGAAATTTTGACACAATGCATTGTTAAGTGACACTAGTCTATGTGCAAAATTTCAACTCGATAGCGTCACGTAAAATGGGTCATTTTTTACTCTTGTTTTTCCACCCGCCCGCAAACGACACAGTCCATAACAGAGAGAGATGACGACAGACAGAGAGATAAGATTTCGAAGTTAATTATAAGGGATTTAATAAAACAACAAAAATAAGCAAAAATCTTGACTATAAATCCCTCATATATGAGACATAACTAAAAAAATGGATTATGTTCAAACGTGACAAACATTTACTTACTGAAACCGAATGATGTCCCTGGCTTTAAAACCGGGAGAAGGGACGGTAGGGGGAGTGGAAATCGATGGGTGGCGGTGGCGTGATGCGTGAACGCGTAATCAACTGGCACGAGGAAGACAAACAATAACAAACTGTGAAATTAAATTACATATGTTATATAGAGATAAACTAAAAATGCATTAATTTAATTACGGTACGTTTGATCAATCTGAAATTATGATACGATGCATTGTTAGGTAACGCGAGTCTACGTGCAAAATTTCAGCTTGGTGGCATCCCGGGAAGTGTGTCAATCTTGACTTTTGTTTTTCCGCCCGCCCAAGAACGAGATGATGATATGACGTCAGAGAGAGAGAGAGAGAGAGAGAGAGAGAGAGAGAGAGAGAGAGAGAGAGAGAGAGAGAGAGAGAGAGAGAGAGAGAGAGAGAGAGAGAGAGAGAGAGAAAAAGAGAAAGAGAAAGAGAGAAAGAGAGAGAAGATTTCGAAGCTAATACAAGGGATCTAATTTTAAAAAACGTGAAAACAAAGTTTTTGACTATAAATCCCTTATATATGAGACATAACTAAAAGTATTGATTATGCTCATAGGCGACGAACATTTACAGACTGACACCGACCGATATCCCCTAAATTTAAAACCGTGGGAAGGGACGGGAGGGGGTGTGGACATCGATGGGGGGCGTCAACTCGTGAACTCAACTGGCACGTGGAAGACAAACAATAACAAACTGTGAAATTGAATTACATATGTTATATAGAGATAAACTAAAAATGCATTAATTTAATTACGGTACTTTCAATCGATCTGAAACTTTGATGCGCACCCGCGAACGACAGAGAGAGATCACGACAGAGAGAGATGAAGAAATGACGACAAGATTTCGAAGTTAATATAAGGGATTTAAAAGGGA
This sequence comes from Ampullaceana balthica, assembly GCA_944989445.1. Taxonomy (NCBI): domain Eukaryota; kingdom Metazoa; phylum Mollusca; class Gastropoda; family Lymnaeidae; genus Ampullaceana; species Ampullaceana balthica. The sequence continues at coordinate 1,664,143 of CALYLW010000070.1, read as the reverse complement.
CGACTCCCTTGTTTCTGAACTGATCTCACCTACGCGAATTTTCACAATGCATGGCACATAGAGGTTGTAGCGACGTTATGGTCCTTCGATAGAAGTCACCCAGTGGTAGGAGTGCCACCTTTCAAGTCCAGTGGGATAGAGACAAACATATCATGATGTAAATGATGGAGCGGCTAAGGATACAGCTTTTTTAATTTTTATAATCTAATTTATTTAGGCCAATACATTGTGGCAAATAAAAAAACAAAACCTAGATGCTTGGGCAAGGATGAAAAATCCTAGATCTAGGCCATCCTGCACAGAACCAGTAGCGCTGATGGAAACAGCATCCCTAGGTTTTAAAAGTTTCGAAGTAACGTTCTAAAGGTCTTATTAATAATATTATTAACAGTAAAAAGCGCAATTAAATATACATATATAAGTGTTACAACACAGCGATGATTCAAAACAAAGTTTTAATGCAAAAATTTAAATTAATAAGTAATCACGGCGTAAATAATTAATTACCAGGTTGTGCTGGGGCGCCGTGGTGCCTGCGGCGCCAACTTATTTCAAAGAACCCACTTATTTGTGGGTAATATTCCAAACTATATAATCAGCCAAACTATTAATGGCTCTTTTTACATCGTTCCCTTTTCCAAAATGTCCCTCTTCTTGAAACTACTTTGGCTATTGCTGTGTCTGTGACAGTTGTGGCTTTCAGTAGGTAATATTAATATTTTTAAAGGAAATTCAGGGACGCCCATGGCGCCCAATTTTTTCAAAAGCCCAAGTAACTTACGTGAATGTTATTACATGCGTTCGAATTAGTGGTCTTTTTAAATCGTTCCCTTTTCCAAAATTAAAATATAAGCTCAAACAATAACGTCATATAATATTTTACGGCGAGAAACACCACACGCTCTGTTAATCTCGAAACCAAAATGATACCTTTCCTTTTTAACTGCAATGGACTGTTGTACTATGTCCCTCAGTGTTACCGAGTGACATGGGCTTTTATATGATATATTGATGTCATAATTTGTTATAAAAATTTAGATAATGTAATCGCCAATCTCCTTTAAAGTTAACCATTCTCGCGTTTAAAATTCCATTAAAAATAATAAAATGTGTTTGAACTCTTCTTTTTGAATTATTGATCCAACGTAAAGTAAAATCAGATTGTGATTGTACTTGTTTGACAAGCGTGTTGCCGAGCGGTTGGCGGCAATGCAGAGTATTTTAAATAAACCACAAAGACGATCCACGAGACACGTGGAGACCACACACGTTGAGGACTATAGCCGCTTCAATTGTATTTGGTAGGATAATTCTCGTAATAAAAGATAAAACACATTAAACAATATAATTTGCAACTGTCACGCAAGTAGTGTCTGTCAGTCCTGATGCTACTAATTTTAGAAAGCAAATTACTGCACCAAAGCGTCAAAAGGTGTGCAAATTAAATATGCGCTGTAAAAAAATATTACATGACGTAATTGTTTTAGCTAATATTTTAATTTTGGAAAAGGGATCAATAAAAAAACAGGATTTGATGATGGTTAATTATAAAATCAAAAAACAAAGGGGCGTCGTAGTCGCCCTGCAACCCCTATTATAAAGTACTTTATGTACATTTCAGAAAGTTTAATATTTCGTATTTATCAAACAAGGACAAGTTAGTTGGGCTTTTGAAAAAGGTCGGTGCCGTAAGCGCCCTAAAAAAGTGCATTTTTTATAAAGTAAATAGATTTCAGCTGAAAACTTCCGTCATTTTTGACGGGTGTACGCTAGTTTATAAATAATCACTAACTATCAAGCTAAACGGACAGATTTACATGCAGTATAGGCTTTTTCGTAATATGGCGGAAATCTATTAATAGAAATATTGGGGCTATATATATCTTTTTAAGGACAAATTTCATTAAAAATTTATAAAAGATACGATTCAATGTGTAAATGTAGGTATTTTGAGAAGGCTCTATCTTATTAGCTATTTAATTATTCGTTGATTTAAGACAGCTCATTGGACTTGTAAAAGGAAGAGCAGTTTAATATTTTTACAAAGCTAAAAATTTTGAGAACAAGTGATTCGACTGTAGTTATGCTTCAAAACACTGTTCCGCTAAGATTTAATCTAAAAATAGAACATTACTTATTGAGCTATGACGTTTTCCGGTTTTAGAAATAACAAACCCTATACAGCCCTAAGTATCTTACTATGCCCTACTCAGTCCGACTCTCTTCCTCTTCTCCTTCTCTCTCCCACCCCTCTTTGTGACCGAGTCTCCTCTTACACAGGGACCCTTAAGACAGCTGACTACGTTATTGGTGAGGTTTGGTCAGCCAATCAGGGCCATAAAAATGCCGCACCACGTGCCATTAAACAAGACAAACAGTGTCCTGTCTCCCGACACTTCAATGGACGGGACCACATGGGCGTCGATGACATGTCTGTCACCGCCTTGGTTTCTTGTACAAACACACCCGGCCGGGTCAGTCTGGAGAATAGACTAATCCATGAATATGGGACTCTTACACCACATGGGATCAACGTTGTGTTCGCACTGACAAGCTGATTGATTGGCCACACCCACCCTTTCCTTTCCTATTTAAGCTCTTACTTTTCTCTCCTTGCTTTATCTCTACTGGACTACTTGGATTTCACCGCAGCTAAGTGTTTTTTTTTCTATTATTTCGTTTTATTCGTTTCATTTGTGTACTATTTGTCCGTTGAAGAAGGCTCTTTGCCGAAACGTTCGCTGTTGTGTTACGTCCTGTCAGGCCTACTAATACCCTGTTTTTATTTTATGCATTTACCTTTTTAAAAGCCTGATTGCAGTCTCACCCCCATTACTTTCTTTTTGTATGTATGTATGTATGTATGTATGTATGTATGTATGTATGTATGTATGTATGTATGTATGTATGTATGTATGTATGTATGTATGTATGTATGTATGTATGTATGTATGTATGTATGTATGTATGTATGTATGTATGTATGTATGTATGTATGTATGTATGTATGTATGTATGTATGTATGTATGTATGTATGTATGTAAGTATGCATGTATGTATGTATGCATGCATGAATGTCCTTTATAGCTGACTAAACCATTCATCCGATCGTCATGAAACCTTTGGAGACTTTTGAGTACGCTGCTGAGCTGGTAACTGGCAACTTTTTTTTTGCAACATTTATCACTCATGGGGCGCTGGGGGCCCATGATATGATTATTTTTCTTTTATGAGCTATTTAAAAAGTATTTTAAGTGTTAGCTATTAGGTAAACTGATGGATCTTGACCAAACTTTGTATATAACAACTTGATAGTCAATATTGACATACTATACTATAAGGCACTAATTTCCTAATGTGCATTTCTTCGAGGCTGGGGGCACAAAATGCCTTTTTTCATAAAGGTTTCAGATTTTATTCCCCATTCATGTTATAAAGATCTTGAGAAATATAGATACATAAATCCACTATGAAATTAATTGAAATAAACAGGTGTTTTGAACCTGACATCCTGCACTAAATGGGCCATGGGGCCTTTAATGTTATTTTTTGCTTCTATGAGTATATATAAAATTACTTTATGCGTTAGCTACTGAGTCAATGAATAGATCTTAACCAAACTTTGTACATGAAAACTAAGTACCACAAATTAAAATAACAAAGGGTACTGCACTTCTAATGTCCAATTGTTAAGGGCTAGGGGCCCTAAATGTCTTTATTCGTATTGGTTTGAGATAATATTTGCCATTCTATTTTTAACGATCTTGAGAAATATATCCATGATCAAACTGAATTAAAATGAACAGCATTTTGAAATTTAAATCTTACATCGAATGGGCCGGGGGCCCCAAATGTCTTTTTTTTTGTATGTTGTATACTCTAAGATATTATTTCCCACTCAGTTTTTAACGATCTTGAGAAATGTATCCATGATGAGACTGAATTTAAATGAACAGGTTTTCGAAATGTACATCATGAACCAAATGGGCCCGGGTGCCCCTTAATTTTTTTCCCCCTTATATTAGCTATATGAAAATTAGTTTAAGTGTTAGATAATGATAAAATAACTGGATTTTGAGCAAACTCGGTATGTATATAAAAACTTAAAATCCTATATTAAATTACTACAGGGCAATGAACTCCTAATGTCCATTTCCTCGGGGCTGGGGGCCCTAAATGTGTCTTTTACTAAACTTTTAATATTGTTTTCCCCATTCAATTTTGCCTGATATTGAGAAATATAGATAAATATATTTATACGAGCAACCAAGCCCGTCCAAGGACGTTCCGACACCGTTCGGTGGCATGTTGTAACCCCCCTTCAACAGCCGGCTCGACCGACATACATGTGCATCACGTCAAAAATACTATTCATTATAGTCAAAATAAATAACTCGTAAAAACAGAGCTTTTGACTATAAATCCCAACGCGCATAACTCAAAATAAAGTCTTGGAAGAAATACTGCACCAAAAATAACTCGTTTTGAACGTCCGTGTAAACTTGGTATGATTGGCTGTAGGAGTCATGTGTGTTTCAGAGACCAATCGCTATAGATGACGGTACAGAACTTAGCCTTTTATTATATAGGATATTTGTTCTGAAATTGATTTGAAATGCACATATTTTCGAACTTCATATGTTAAACTGATGGGCTCGGTGACCCTTGATGTAATTCCTTTTTAAATCCCATATATTAACTTTGAAATATTGTCGTCATCTCTCTCTGTCTGTCGTTCACGGGCGGGCGGAAAAACAAAAATAAAAAATGACACACTTCCCGTGTTGCTATCGAGCTGAAATTTGCATATAGACTCGTGTCGCCTAACAATGCATAGTATCAAATTTTCACATCGATAGAATGTAGTGTAATTAAATTAATGCATTTTTAGTTTATCTCTATGTAACTCTGTGTAATTCAATGTCACCGTATGCTATTGTTCGCCTTCCACGTGCCACTTGTGTTAACGCCAGCTATCGATGTCCACAACCCCCTCCCCCCTTTCCCCGGTTTTAAAGCCAGGGCTGTTCATTCGGTTTTAGTCTGTAAATGTTTGTCGGGCGATGCGTATCCTATTGAACTTAATCAATATTTTTAGTTATGTCTCATATATACGGGATTTATAGTCAAAAATTAGTTTTTACGGGGTTGTTTAATTTATCTATTTTTATTCCTTTTTACTGAAATTGTTGCAACGCTCGACGGGTCTGCTAGTTTTAAAATATATTTTGGAAAAAAGTGATTATTTATACTATTAAAATTATATATCATTTTAAACTCTATTTTCAGATAATACACATTGCATTCGGTTTAGAGAGTATTCTTATTCACGAAATGAAGGTAATCCTTTGAAAGTAAGCTTAATGCTGATCCTTAGATTTAAATGTGCGCAGGGACACCAACAATATTTAATAAGAATAACCCCTTTTCCAGTCCATGACGGACTATGGGGCATGTGAAGTAGCGTTCAAAAGTTTTATTTAGCCACCACTAACGAGCAAGGGATTGTGTGGCTAGCACAATGTCCCAGGGCCTTGCTAGCACCGAATGGAACCCGTGACTCTCTTCTCTCTAGACCACTGTGGCCAACAATATATATATATATATATATATATATTTCTTTAAATGTATTGTCAATGCAATTGTAGCATAAGATGGTTATTGGATGACATATAATTGATTGCTTCAACACACCTTTAAATAATTTTCAAGAAGCTAGCAGTAAATTTAATGTGTCTTACATGTGGTATGTCCTTAAATGTGACTTTTTATTGGTTTATTTTATTGGTTTATTTTAAATAAAATATTTAACTTGATTATACTTGTTAATCATTAACTTAATTACGGTACGTTCGATCGATCTGAAATTTTGATACGATGCATTGTTAGGTGACACGGGTCCGTGTGCCAAATTTCAGCTCGATGGCTTTACGGAAAGTGGGTCATTTTCGAATTTTGTTTTTTCCGCGGTGCCCGATAAAGACGGAGAGAGACGGCGGTGAAGTTAATATAAGGGATTTAAAAATTGCTTTTCATTTTTGCTAGCATAAACTTAAATTAATATACAAAAATGAACTTTTCGCTGTGACATTTTCTTTTACATACTTTTACTTACTGACTATCAATGAGTTTTTTTTTACAGGAGCTAGTCTTCTAGGAGACAACACTTTCTCTGGTAAGCATAACTAGTGGAATATCCCGCATTTCTAGAAAACAATATCAAGGCAAAACACTAGGGCTGCGGAAGTTAACGAATAGTTATTAGATGGTAATCGATAAACGTTAAAAAATGTAATCGATTAAAATTAATTTAATCGTTTAAAATTAATTTTATAGATTAAAATTCGATTAAAATTTAAGAAAATATTTTTTTTAAAATTTATTAATAATTTATCATTTTTGTTACTTACATACTTTCCCTCTTATTATTATTATTTATTTAGACGGGCGTACGTAAATAAAAAGGTTTTTGTTCCTTAAGTCTTGCATAGCAGAACAAATTTGCTATGTTACGTCACAAAATTTGGGAGCAATGGAATTATCGCGACTTAGCCGATTTCGCGAAATAATGAATCGCAACTTAACCGGATCTATATATGCGTTGTACAAATATCATTAATCGAAATTAATCGATTAATCTATTGAATTTTGTAACGATTAATCGAGAAAAAAATTAATCAGCACCAGCCCTACAATGTAAATTCGGTAAACATTTTTTTAAAGCGTTATCATGGTTAACGATGATTATTAAATTGTAAAAAACGTGTAATTTGAGTATATATATGATTTGGAAAAAAGACATTAATGTAAATTAAACATTTTAACGTCGCTTGCCCATTGTTAAAAGTAAAGCTACTTATCGGTCAATATAAAATGGCTTATAATACAAACGAACTACTTAAAATTAACGCTCTAAAACACTAATATATAAATATTGATATAAATGTTTAAAAAATACATTGAAAAAAAATATACCTTCAAGAAAATAGAAATCTCTTTTCAATAAAAATCAAATGTGTATGATTAACTTATATAAGAAATATGGAAATCAGTATTCATGAAAATTTACAAAACAATTGGTGGGAAAATTACAAGCGTTTACATTTTTTTCCACCCCTTTCTTTCACAAACATATAAAGGTATTTTCCAAAAGAGAATCAATAAAACTTCAAGCTTATAAAAGATAAGCTCGACAAATATAAACGCATACTATATGTTCCCCTGTAGGTATCTAGATAAATGTGAAGGACAAATAAAAATATAGCTGTATGGTAGATTTAAATGTTAATTGTATTTTATTTTTAATTTAAACTTTTTTAGGGTTTTCGGAATTGCTTTTCTGGCATGCGCATTTGACCTCCGATGTTGACACATTTTAAAGATACTTCAACTCATTTATTCTAGACATTGCATTATAAACTAAAATCTTTACATATTATGGTAATAAAGCCACGCTGGTTGCATAATGTCTTCAAACTGTACTTTTCTTTCTCATAAAATTTGCAGTGTGCACGTCAAGTTCGTTAACATCCACACGCAACAACAATGCCAACTACAACACTCCCTATTACCTAATCTATGTCACCTACAACACTCCTTGTTACCTATTCTAGGTCACCTACAACATTCCCTGTTACCTATTCTATGTCACCTACAGCACTCACTGTTACCTATTCTATGCCACCTACAACACTCCTTATTACCTATTCTATGTCACCTACAACACTCCCTATTACCTATTATATGTCACCTACAAAACTCCTTATTACCTATTCTATGTCACCTACAACACTCCTATTACCTATTCTATGTCACCTACAACACTCCCTATTACCTATTCTAGGTCACCTACAACACTACATATTACCTATTCTATGTCACCTACAACCCTCCCTATTACCTATTCTACGTCACCTACAACACTCCTTGTTACCTATTCTATGTCACCTACAACACTCCCTATTACCTATTCTACGCCACCTAAAACACTCCTTGTTACCTATTCTATGTCACCTACAACACTCCCTATTACCTATTCTACGTCACCTACAACACTCCTTGTTACCTATTCTATGTCACCTACAACACTCCCTGTTACCTATTCTATGCCACCTACAACACTCCCTATTACCTATTCTATGTCACCTAAAACCCCCTTGTCACCTATTCTAGGTCACCTACAACACTCCCTGTTACCTATTCTATGCCACCTACAACACTCCCTATTACCTATTCTACGTCACCTACAACACTCCTTGTTACCTATTCTATGTCACCTACAACACTCCCTATTACCTATTCTATGTCGTCTACAACACTCCCTGTTTCCTATTCTAGGCCACCTACAACACTCCCTATTACCTATTCTATGTCACCTACAACACTCCCCGTTACCTATTCTATGCCACCTACAACATTCCCTATTACCTATTCTATTTCACCTACAACACTCACTATTACCTATTCTATTCTACCTACTACCACCCTATTACCTATTCTATGTCACCTACAACACTCACTATTACCTATTCTATGCCACCTACTACCACCCTATTACCTATTCTATGCCACCTACTACCACCCTATTACCTATTCTACGCCACCTACAGCACTCCCTATTACCTATTCTATGCCACCTACTACCACCCTATTACCTATTCTATGCCACCTACTACCACCTTATTACCTATTCTATGCCACCTACTACCACCCTATTACCTATTCTATGCCACCTACTACCACCCTATTACCTATTCTATGCCACCTACAACCCCCCTGTTCACAACATCGACTAGGAATCTTCACTGCATTATTTCTGAGAACATGTCTACCAACAACTTTATCAATCACATCTGTCGCTCTGCCTGCACCGCCATCCGTCAGATCAGCTCAATCCGCATTACTTAACAATTATTTGAACAAAAACTCTAGTCTGTGCTCTTGTTCTAGCTCGCATTGATTATTGCAATTCTCTTTTGTCAGGTGCGCCTAAAAAATGCAATTGACAAACTACAGAAAGTTCAAAATTCAGCGGCCAGACTAGTTCTTAAGGCAAAAAAACATGACCATGTTACTCCGCTACTTTACTCACTTAAATTGGCTACCTATACAAGCCCGAATTGATTACAAACTGGCCGTTCTCTGTCAAAACTTATTTTCCGACTCATGCCCTTTCTATTTTAATGAACTTTTGTCGTTCTACTCATCTACTTGTCAGCTACGCTCTTCTGCGGACACATGCATTCTCTCGGTTCCTAAGACACGCACAAAAACATTTGGCGGAAGGTCGATCTCTTTTTGTGCAGCCAAACAATGGAATACTCTACCACTACACATCCGCAGTATTCAAACAACCAAGTCCTTCAAGACTGCACTTAAGACAGATCTTTTCAAAATTTATTTTCCAAATTAATGAAACAACAATTCTTTTAATGATTAACGTTGCTTTTTTGGCGTTATGTACTGTAATTAATGTGGCTGTTATAGTATGAATGCTAATTTATTACTTATATGTATGTTAATACCTTCATGTAATGCGCTGTGAGCCCAGTTCCTTACTGGGATACAGCGCTATATAAATTATCAATTTATTATTATTATTATTATTATTACCTATTATATGCCAAGTACAACCCTCTCTGTTACATATTCAACGCCACTTTACCTGTTACCTGTGTGTGTTCGTCCGTCGAGTCGACGAAGACCACTCTAGTCATCCGAGGGTTGCTGAGACTGGTTTTGTTCAATGCGTGCGCAGATAACTGACGAGGCCGATCCTGGCACGGAAGGTTAGGGAACAGAAGGGACATGGGACGAGTGGGACGTCTCTAAGAGGGTTGACTGCACGGGCCTTTCGGGCATGACACTTCTTTTCTGCGACGGTGATCCTTTTTGCCTCGCATGTCTTGGCACCTTCGTGGATTGATGAGCGCCAGGTGGAATGGTCCATTGCAGCTCGTGTCTGGATTAATGGCAAACGCTTTCAGTGAGGCTTTCAGGGTGTCTTTGAAGCGTTTCTTTTGCTAACCGTGGGACCACTGGCCATGCTGGAGCTCACCATATAAGAGTCTCTTTGGCTGTCTGTCGTCTGGTATTCCGACTACGTGCCCTGCCCAGCGAAGCTGGGACTGCATCAGGAGGGTGAAGATGTTTTGGTGACCTGCTTTGGTCAGTACCACTGTGTCAGGAATTTTGTCCTGCCACTTTATGCCGATGATCTTCCTGAGGCTTGTTGTGTGAAAGTTGTTCAGCATTCTAGCATGTCGTTTACACACAGTCCATTTTTCACATGCATATAGCAGTGTGCGGAGCATCACTGCCCTGTATACGTTCATCTTGGTCTGGATGGTAATGCCTCTTCTGTTCCAGATATTTGGGTACAACCTGCCAAAAGTTGAGCTTGCTCTGGCAATTCTGACGTTCACTTCGTCATCGATGGTGACATGCTGAGACAGTGTGCTGTCTAGGTATGTGAAACGGTTCACTGTGTTCAGTCTTTGGTCGTTGACAGTGATGTTGGGCTCAACGTAGGGCTTTCTAGGCGAGGGTTGATGGAGGACTTCAGTCTTCTTTGTGTTGATCGTCAAACCAAATTTTGTGCAGGCGCTGGAGAACAGTTTAACGCTGCTTTCATGTCGGCTTCTGAGACAGCGTTGAAGGCACAGTCATCAGCAAACTGCCGGTATCTGATGATGTCTGTCATGACCTTGGTTTTAGCATGGAGCCTCCGAAGGTTGAACAGTTTGCCATCTGTGCGGTACCTCAGGTTGACACCAACACCCTCGTCTCTGAAGGCCTCTGTCAGCATGGCGGAAAACATGAGGCTAAACAGTGTTGGTGCCAGAACGCAGCCCTGCTTGACCCCGTTTGTGACTGGGAAAGGGTCAGAAGACTCTCCACTGTCCAGGACTCTGGCCTGCATGCCCTCATGAATTGTTGCACCAAGACGATGAATTTCCTTTGGCAACCGTACTTTGCCATGAACTTCGACAGACCCTCTCTGTTAGCGAAACAAAAGCCTTGGACAGGTCGACATAGGTGAAGAACAGGTCGGAGTTCTGCTACTGACATTTCTCTTGCAGCTGCCTGGTAGCGAACACCATGTCGATGGTTCCTCGCTCTTTTCGGAATCCACACTGGCTTTCAGGCAGGAGTCCTGTTACCTACTTTACCTGCCACCTACAACTCTCTCTTGTTCCTATTCTATGCCAACTACTACCACCCTATTACATATTCTATCTCACCTACAACCCTCCCTTTTACATATTCTATGACACCTACAACCCTCTCTGTTACCTATTCTATGCCACCTACAACCCTCCCTTTTACCTATTCTATGACACCTACAACCCCACTATTTACATATTAGATGCCACCTAAATCACTCCCTGTTACCTATTCTATACCACCTACAACACTCTCTGTTACCTATTCTATGCAACCTACAACCCCCCTGTTACCTATTCTATGCACCTAAAACCCTCCCTGTTACCTATTCTATGCCACCTACAACTCTCTCTGTTACCTATTCTATGCAACCTACAACCACTTTATTTCCTATTCTATGGCACCTACATCCCCCTGTTTAACTGTTACTGTATTTTTACTTATTAATATGTAACTTGTAGGCGTTCTCTCAATACATAATCTTGTACACAATAATCCACTGAAGAACTTGTTTCAATAAAACAACTTTAATATGTATACTATGTACATAACATATAATTTGAGGTTATACAACGTGGAAATCTTGAGGCACACACACATTCCGTCCATCCACTACGGAACTTCTCTGACAACTGATCCCGCAACCTTCTCAGCCAATGGGAAGGCTTCTTTCTTCCCGCGCTTATCACTCACGTGACCTCTCCTTCATCTGATCACGCAATACACTCATGATACACCCGTGACATTCACATGTGACATTCACCCCCATCCTTCAAAAAAAATGTTTATGAAATACAATATTTTTGGACTTCATAAAATAAAATAAATCTATATCTATATTCAAATTTCAAATAGTTATCATCAATGAACATTCATTGCCTTACATACAACATCTGGACATAAAATCAATAAGAAAAAATCTGTAGGACTGTAACAGTCTACCTGTGCTGAAAAAATGAAAATGTAATTATAAACACATCTGTAAATTTGTGTAATTAAAATATTTTTAACAATCAATATTATTAAAATTAACTAATAACCCAGTGGAATTCAAACACTGTTCCTTTTCCATTGTTCAACGAATAAAATATTAATATAATTACAGTCTCTGGTTGTATCATTTAGGAATTCACAGACTAATATTAATACAGTCTCTGGTTTTATTATTTAGGAATTCACAGAATGTCTTTTTAATACAGTCTCTGGTTTTATCATTGAGGAATTCATAGACTAATATTAATACAGTCTCTGGTTTTATCACTTAGAAATTCACAGAATGTCTTTATTTATTGTCATTCTACTTAATATGTCTTTATCTAGCTTGTAATTTTTATTGTGGCCTGTTTCATTGCCTTTGATAAGTTTCATTTTTATTTCCATGTTTGTGTTATCTTCTTCTTGTTGTTTGAACTCTTGATTGGACATCAGTTGGCTTCCTATTTCAAGTTTCTCACCAACTTAAATTTCTATGTTCTCTTTTCTTTTTGTGGTGGCTCTTGTTAGTACAGTAGCACATAATTGATGGCTGTTGTCGTGCCAAGCCTTGAATACTTCATCAGAATTGTCAATAACACCCTCAATATTCCCTATGATGAGATCACAAATGGAATCTTTTAAAACTCTGGCTCGAACTCACCATGAAGCCAGGGTGAGTTGATGGTAAAAATAGCAGTTGGACACTCTCTCTTTGTGCCATCGGCCATTATCAGTGTGTCTTTTTGCCCATCATATTCTTCTTTTTTCACCATCCTACTATGGACCACAATTGTTGTGCATCCAGAGTCACGAAGACACATACACTTTCTATCATTGATGTACACTGGGTAAAACTTCAGTGTTCCATGATCCTTGATAGTGGCCACAGTATTACTAGATTGTGATTCTTCTTGTTTCATTTTTCCTTTATTATTTCCATCTTGGTAGTCATTCCTTCTCCAGGCTGATCGTGATTTCTGTATCTGGAGTCATGATTATATCTGCCTCTCCATGATCTTCTACCTTTGCTTTCAAAATGACATTGTCTTGATCTTTCTTCTGTTTTCTTTCTCATAGGGCTGCCATTAGGTGACACCCTATTTGGTTGTCCTTTATTGTGGTAACACTGCTTCGCCATATGTCCTGGCTTGTTACAGTACCAGCAAATAGTTTGTCTGTTGCCTTGGTTTGGCAGACTCTGGTTTCTCAAACCATGTCTTTTTTCTTGACTTTTAATTTTTATTGCTGCACGTATATCTTGTCTCTTATCCATTTCCACATTTGGATGGGAGTCTTTGAATGTGCGTAATGCATTTGTTAGCTCTGCTTGAGTACGAACTTTCTTATCAGTTAAATATGTGAATAGAGTTGGTGTTGCATTTTCTTAAAACTTGTCAATTAACACCATGTCTAGTATGGCCTTTGGATTGCTTGTATCTATTGCTGTAAGTTCCAGCCATTTTGTTAATTTAACTTGTGCTTCATGCACTATGATCTGTTGATCTTTGTCCATCTTTATTCTCATTTCATGAAATTCTTTTCTATAATCATTTTCTGACTTTCCGAAATGACATAGGAGTGCCTTTTTGACATTTTTATATATGCTTTTGTCTTCTTTGGCTATACTGTTGTAAGCTTCAAATGCTTCTCCAGTTAGTTGAGTCATTAATTACGCTGGCCAATCTGCTTCATTATAACCTTTCATGGCCATTATGGATTCAAAATAATAAAGGTACAAATCCATTTTTTTTCTTTCTGGCTATCCTATTTTCTAACTTTGATAGTGTCCTTTGGTGCTGACCTTCTATTTGTGTTATTACCAGGATTGTAGCCTCTGCTCTCTAAATCAATTTGTAGTTTTAACTTGTCAATTTGAAGTTGTTCAAGTTCTCTTATTGCAGCTCTTTCTTCTCTTTCAACGATTTGTCTTTGCCTCTCTTTTTCTTCAACAATTCTTTGATTTTCTTTTTCTTCAGCTATTTTTAGCTTGTCTTCTTCTTTGGCTTCCTTGACTTTATTTTCGACAAAGTCTTTCAATTCTTTACCACTTAAGCCAAATTCTTTAGCTATCGCAGTGAATTCCTTGTAGTAATCCATGTTTTGTTTTATGGAATAATATGAGTCTAGCAAAATTCGGTAAGGAATGTAGGTATATATTGATAAAGTTATAAATCCTCCAAATGAAAAATCTTGAATTCTAAATGTTAAGTCCAAATAAGTGACACGTCTAAACCATGCAATTTAGTTTTGACAAGATGAGACAACAAAAGAATCCTCACACGGGATCTTTAGTATACTTTATATATACGCTCCCTCAGATTGACAAAATACATCCAATGGTCCAATTGTTTTGAATAAAAGTCACTTGGTTAAATTTTCAATTTTCGAGTAGTTTTTAAACAATTTAGTTCACTCCATTAATCCAAAATTGCAATTATCAAACTTTTCACACAATGAATGGTTACGACTTAAGTTCCTTGATTTATAATTCACACTGACACAGTTGTTAATAGCCCATAGCTTCTCAAGTTCGATGGTATGTTTACAAATATTTCCTTGAATCAACTAGCACCATTGAGCTTGCTGACCTATATACGTTCACCGTGTGTTACCATACACTGTATGCAACGACAGTAGGCTTGTTGACGTCACGACCTACCAGCTCTCGGTCGTGTGTATACAGTATACTGTAATACGCTTGTACTGTGCAGACCGTGTCAATGCGTGTAACCGTCAGTAGGCTTGTACATGTAGTCGACTGTAAGGTTAGAACCAACTAGCAACTGCAATGTGAAGCCGCCATTTTGAAATATTCTTGTATCAAAAATTTCATTGAACCACAAAAGTTTATTCACAGTTGCTTACGAACTTGAATATTCACAAAATTCGATAGCTGCTAATATTTCTTCTGTTAATTAATACTTTCATTTTTGAAATATATAATACTGGTGACTTCCACGAACCTCCTTTATCAAATCTTTTTTTCCCTCGACACCAATGTAACTGTAACTGTATTTTTACTTATTAATATGTAACTTGTAGGCGTTCTCTCAATACATAATCTTGTAAACAATAATCCACTGAAGAACTTGTTTCAATAAAACAACTTTAATATGTATACTATGTACATAACATATAATTTGAGGTTATAAAACGTGGAAATCTTGATGCACACACACATTCCTTCCTTCCACTACGGAACTTCTCTGACAACTGATCCCGCAACCTTCTCAGCCAATGGGAAGGCTTATTTCTTCCCACGCTTATAACTCACGTGACCTCTCCTTCATCTGATCACGCAATACACTCATGATACAACCGTGACATTCACATGTGACACCCGGGTACATATTCTATGCCACCTACATGCCCCTATTTCCTATTCTATGCCACCTACAACCCTCTCAGTTACCTATTATATGCCACCTACATGCCCCCTATTTCCTATTCTATGCCACTAACATGCCCCTATTACCTATTCTATGCCACCTACATGTCCCCTATTTCCTATTCTGTGCATACTACATCCCCCTGTTACCTATTCTATGCCACCTACAACACTCCCTGTTACCTATTATATGCCACGTACAACCCTCTCTGTTACCTATTCTACGCCACTTTGCTTGTTATCTACTTTACCTGCCACCCTCCCTGTTATCTATTCTATGCCACCTACAACCCTCCCTTTTACCTAATCCATGCCACCTATAACCTCGCGTCCTTGATTTAAAGCGCACTTTGGCTTTTTATGTGGAAAGTTTTCGATTCGTACACCTCAAACACACTATCCTTTCTATTATTGTAAGAGAAAACCATCATATTTGCATTCTGTTGCCAATGGCTACTTATGTCCTTAGTAATAAAATTTTTCTTTGGCGTTTCGACCCCAGATGGTTTGACACTTTTTGTTTCGACATCGTAACATTAATTTATTTTTATAATGGTATTATTTATAAATATTTTGTAATAAAATAAAATAAATTAGTTTATTACTGTTATTATCACCTATTTAAAAATGTTAAAGTCTGAAATAGTTGGGTTTTTTTAACGTTTAGCCCATGACATGACGTTTAAATTTTAAAAAAACCCGTAAAACAAAGTTTTTGACTCTAAATCCTTGATATATTATAAATAAATTAAAATATATTCATTAAAATACGTATTTCACAAAAATCCTAGAATCTAACATTTTAGTTATGGCTCATATATAAAGGGTTTATAGTAAACAAAACTACTACAGTCTGCATGCTAAATTTCAGCTCGATTTGATCAAGGGAAAAGGGTTTTAAAAACATGTTTAATATAATGCGCACAGTGCGACAGAATAGCATAAACATTTACAGATCGGGAATATATTTTTTAATGTATAGTCAATATAATACGCACCGCACCGCGCGACAGGAAAATATTTTAAAAAAGGTTGTTCAATATGATACGCTCCGCGACAGTCTAGCACAAAAATGTACATGCTACTTAGAGATGCATAGATATAATCTAAAAATTCAATAATTTAATTACAGTACATTCGATCGATTGAAATTTTGAAAAATCATTTTTTATCGTCGCCACAAGTCTCCCTGCAAAATTTCAGCTCGCTAGCATACGGCGAAGTTTTCAAGTGATTGACAGGTCCTGATATCTATAACAAGCGGGGAGCGGGCCTAATTTCGGCTGAATATAATCAAAAATTTTATAAAGCTTACCTTTGGCCAGGCTTACTCCTATTATTTGTATTAGCCTTTAAAACAATTGGCGGGTTAGTACGCGGAGAAGGCTAGAAGCGCTGTTTGTAATTTATCGTGAAATTATTCACCGTAAGCTGATGGCTCTTATTTTGATTGGTAATTTAAATTTAGCTGACTTCTGTCACATGATTATTGCTTGTAAGCTGTGACGAGAGAAAATGGAATATATCCTGGAAATATGATTTAAAAAATTTATCGAGCCTTTAGGTTATAAGAAAAATAAGTTCACGATATCTAACTAGCTATTTACAATACATGCAACCATTAGATTCACTTTTCCCTTAGAAGATGATTTTTTTAACCTTGTAACTGTAAGCTTGGAATACTGAACTGTTCATAAAGTAATGTAAGATATAACCAATAAATATGTTCAGCTATTATTTACTAAAACTGGGGTCACTGCTTTGTGTGTTGTGGTTTATTTTAACTTTCGTATGCTATTGCATTGTTTCTATATTGTTAAGTTTAGTATTTTTCTTTATTCTTTAGGTGTCGCCATCGTCTTCACAACTTTCGTCGTTATGGCCAACACGATGTCATCCCTGTGATACCCGGATCAATGATCTAAAACACATTAGTTCAAGCGTTATAAAAAAAGTGCTGAAAATATCAGCAGGGAAATATTGAGCTTTATTAAATGTGAAAATATTCATCTCTTATGCTCAAAAGCAGCAAAAATATAAATTTAAAAAAAATAATATTATTGAAAATTTATAAAGATCATTTTTTTTTAAATGCACCAGATGTATACAAAATATTAAATGTATTCAATGTCTAAATGTAATTTTGACTTCAACACAAATGGTGGCTATTACACAGTGAATTACAAATAAATATTTTTTTAAAGATCCCTAGACACAGGTATTTAAAAAATAATCATAAATAAAGTAATCAATCAAAAAAACCACAACAAAAAACACTGAGGATGTTTCTTATTAGATAGAAATAACAATCAATATAATAAAACTATCCTTATTTAAAACTATATCATGTAATGAATATACATGTAAAACATCAGTTGAATAAAAACAACCCGTAAAAAACCAAGTTTTTGACTATAAATCCTTTACGTATGAGACGTAACTAAAAGAATGTTCATTATAACACGCAGCGCAAGACCATCCAAAAATACAAAATTGCAGTTGTGTCGTAAAACGTGTTTAATATAATGCGCACCGATCAGGAATAGGTTTATAAAAAGTGTTGTCAGTAAAATACGCACCTTATTGCGCGACAGAAAGGTTGTTCAATATAATACGCACCGCGACGCTCTATCTCAAAAAATAGCATGATACATAGGAATAAATAAAATAATCTAAAAAATCAATAATTTAATTACGGTACATGCGATCGATCTGAAATTTTGATACATTGTTTTTATCATCGGTACGAAACTGCCTGCAAAATTTCAGCTCGCTATCTTGCGAGCAAGTGGGTTAAAAATCGATCAAAAGTTTTGGCGACAAGCAAGCAAGCAAGGTCGGTCGGCCGCAGACACCACGAGTTAATATAAAGGATTTAATAAAATAGTAATGCTTTCATGTGGTTGTTAATGCTTGCGTGTTTTTTTGTTTTTTTTTGTCGTTTTCACTTTTTTACATTTAATTTTTTTACAGTCTCAAGATATTTTATGACATAATATCGCCTCATACTAATAGTAAAACTTGTATTATCAAGGATTCTAATTTGAAAATAAGTTCAATTAATTGCTAACGTTCATGAAATCAGATCAGATATAAATTGGTCAGAAAAAAGGAAATTAAAAATTCTTTGTAAATTCATTACACATGTACATACTTTTTTTTAAAAAATTCAATTTTGTTGACAATGCTACAACTCATTCAATGAAAAGACATGTTAAAATAACATTTCAAATAAGCGTTGTTTTTTTTAAGATTACCAATGCTTATGATAGGTATTTTTAATCACCAAAGAGACCCATGTATATGTATATTTTACAAAGTATCTATGTATGAATGATATGTATTTTAGTATATTTGTGTGATATAAGTTTCCCCATAGGTTTAGCTACAAAACGGTGTCCATACATGACAAAGTGATTTCTCCAGGAATGAGAGCCATTTATCCAACATGATCATAATGGGGCACGGGCAGTGGCGTAACTAGGTTTTTGGCGCCCTTGGCTAATTTATTTTTGAAGCCCTTGATAAATTGACAAGTTTCAGCTTTGTGATTTTTTCATTTGCTAGAAAAAATAATTGAATTTGTCTTATTTTATTTATGACAATAATTACGTAGTGTGACAGTGACAGTCATAAAACGTGAATATAAAAATGCATAAGACAGGAACAATACCAATTTGCAGTTTATTATTTTCTAAATAATACCAAATAAATTGGTGGATAAAACGGGATATTGTTGCGTTAATAAAGAACTAGGGGTTTTAGGGCGCCTACGGCCCACCTCTCAATATCTTAATTGTCCTTGATTAATCGGCGTCTATTAAGCCATTTTCGCTAACTCAAAAACTCTGTAAGTCGATGTTTTATTCGGGTCCTTTTGATTTCGACTTAGAGAGGTCCGACTGTATTTATTTTAAAAAAAAATTAAAAAATTAGAGATTCAGTGGCGCCCTTTTGAGCTGGTGCCCTTGGCAACTGCCTCGATGCCAACCCGTTGTTACGCCACTGCTTTGACATGCCAACACAATCCCGTGAGAGGAGCCACCTTCCCTCCCCTCCCCCACATTACTCCCTCCACTGTGTGATGGGGGGATCAACAAGGTAAAAGGAACCCTATCAGGGAAAGAAATGTTTACTCAATAAATTTTACTGTTCTTTGTATGGATATTTTGAAAATGTTCTGTTAATAAAAGTCGTCTTAAATGTATACGTTGCATGTATCTTACATAATAAAACTTGCAGGCTAGACATAAATCATTAATAAGCGTAGGGTACAGTTGTCCTCTGTATAGAAGTAAGGGGCCGTCCATAATTGACATCACGTGCCTAAGGAGGGGGGGTAGGGGGTCACGCATTTTTTACGACGTGTGATGACGGGGAGGAGGTATTTAAGACATGTGATGTCATATAAAAAAAACTCGCAACTTCAAATCAAATTTCCATTTAAATATTTGATTGATTGCAATTTATTTAATGACGTTTTCACTGGCTTCACACGTCTTACAATAATAGAATACAGAGTTACACAAAATACATAGTTAAATGACAAAAAAGTAATTAGCAAAATGCTAATTTTCAATAAGAAAATACGACTTTAGGGAGGGGGTCAAAGCTTTGTGACGTCATGTTGGAGGGATGGTCTAAGTTTGTGTGACGAAGTGTGCCGAGGGTGAAATGGGGCAGGGTAAAAATCGGGTAAAATTAGCGTGACGTTATTTATGGACGGCCCCTAACGTATAAATAAAGGTAAAGGATTTTTAAAAACCACGTTTTTATAAGTAAACTAAAATTACGGTACATTCGATCGATCTGAAATTTTGATACAATGTATTGTCATCCAAGATTAATCTGTGGTAAAATTTTGAGCTCTCTAGGACCATCAAAAATGGTTTAATTTAACTTTGGCAAATTTCAAAAATTGCGGACAGACAGACAGACACGAAAGTAAGTTAATAAAAACGTTGTAATAAAAGAGATGATAACAGGAAATACTGATCGATCAAGAGCTCGATATAATTTCTTTTAAAGGCTCCATTTAAAATAATTCATCCAAGATTAATTTTTGTACGTGCACCAATAAGTCTTCTCTCCTGCTCATAATTTGTGGCATATATGTTTTGACAAGTATGCCTATGCCATGACATGTATACTGTAACGGACCGCATGAACAAAGGTACCGAAACGCAACCTGAAAAAGTATTCTAGGTAGTAATAAAAGTTACGCGCGAGGAAAAAAATACACTGCTAATATCTTATCTTATCTTATCTATACAGACGCTCCTTCTATGCAGAAGATAGTTGCGTCCACAGACCATGACAGATGATCTGTTGGCAAGTGATGCAGCAATCACAGGCCACGGCTTTGTGGGTTCCACGCATTACCCAGCCGCCTAACTACATGTAGTGTAAGGTACCCATTCGGAGCGGGGTGACTCAGGGACGCCCTAGGCCCCGGGAACAAACCCTTGCCTTCACACGGATTCGAACCCGTGACCATCGGTACGACAGTCCAGTGCGCTGCCACTCGACCACCGCGAGTTAATATGACTATAATTAAAACAAAATAATAAAGCTTAATGTTACATTTGTTAGAAAATGTATCATACACACAATATATCCTTTGAAAACTCTCTCTACATATATATATATATATATATATATATATATATATATATATATATATATATATATATATATATGTATGTATATTCAAAACGTTATTATGATATTAACGACAAGCATCTCTATCTGGTCTTGAGCAGAAGAGTTGGCGGTTGGTGAAGACAGGTGATGATGTGCATTGTAGAATCGCACCTTGAGCGACGAGGTTGGTAGAGATCTTTTTAAAAACTGTCAATTATGTTTATTTAGTAAATGTGGAAATAAAATTTTGAATTTAGTTTTTATGTTCGTCAAAATTCAATTTTTAACATTTGAAATTCTGTATCGAATTTGATATCACATATCGATTCCTTTGTAGCCGTGGTAAAAAAAACTATTTTTAAAAACAAAGTTATGTAATTATTCTAAAGGCTTTTATAAACAGACAATAACATTTTTAGAAGGAAAAAAATCGTATCATTTTTTAATGATCTAGAAGCAATATCTGGGGGGGGGGAAGGGGGGTTGGAATATATAACCAAATATATATTCTTCCTTATAGTTCTCTCGCCTCACAAGCTGAGGTGTGCGAGATCTAACCCACGTTAATCCTCAATAAAAATGTTAATGAATGACTATAGCTAGAAAGATCCTCAGCTGACTTGGAGAGGATATGTGCACCGCCAAGTCTACCAAGCCCCGAGAAAGTTCTAATGGAGAAATTAGAACTCCCTACGACCACCTGGTTATGGTACTCAAAAAATGTATTTTTGGGAAACGGGATCCAACAAAAATTTGAATCCCTATTTAAAAATTATCCGTTTTGCCTGAGATTCATAAATTTAAATATCGTTAATTATAGAGACAAAGAGAGGAACCATTTAATGTAATTTACATATTACACTAACTAGAGGGACATTCAAAATAAGTTGTTTTGGTGCATTGTTTTATCACTAGACTTTTTATTGACAATTTATTTTGGTCTAAAAACGGTTCGTACATTTTATTCTAGGCTTTTTAAATAAGACTGTTAATTTCTTAAAATTCTATTGGAAACTTCATTACATTTACAACATAAATAATTTAGTTTATTAGCCTTTGAGTTTAGTAGCTATTACCTTTTAGAGAGAAGTGGGGAGCGTAGTTCCTTATCTTATAGCTGCTGTTAAAAATATTTCATTACTTTATATAGTCTAACGATGTGAGTTCTTAATTATATAAGTTTTCACGTGACGGCGGTTGTCGTCAAATTTTTAAAAAAAATATCAGTTCATTTTATTTAGTAAACTTAAAATAGTTAGTGAATTTACGTCGAAAGCAGTTAGCAATTCCGAAAGTGAAAACAAGAAATGAGTAAAGTAAATTAGAAGATAAAGGTTTTTTTAATAAATAAAAAAAAATTTTGTTTCTGATTTATATAATAACATATATAAATATATACACTCTAAATAAAGGGATCTAGTTTATATAGAATTTGATAATTCCTTAATATATATTTTTCATTTTTTCTCACTCATGGTTCAACTTCTTTAGATTTTTTAAGACTCATACTTAATAAAGTTAAGCACGGCTGAACTGAAAGTAAAATGGAGTAAAAATCACTTTCTCTTATATTGGCTAAGTTATTACAACATAATCATTGGCTTCTGGACTAATGGATATATCTAGACCAAACTTGGTTCAGATGAACCTTAAAACTCATTTGAAATTTTACATCATTTGAACGTTAATTGTCCATCCATTTCTTTCTACGATACCAAAATTATTTTTGTCCTTAAAATGTATAACTTTGTTTCACATACGTTTTTAAGCGAATAGATCAATCTTAAATATACTTGATAAATAAAGTATCTAATTTCCAGGAAAAATAAAGGAGGAAAAAAAAGGACGGAGAAAGAATAAAAAAAGTGGGAATTATGATATAATTTATAAAATATAATGTCCTATCGGAAAACTGGAATAAACAAAAAAATTGCACCCTTTAGTGAAGAAGCAACAAATAAGATATAATTGATATCCATCAGTAAGTAGGACAGTTTTTATGAAAGTGACCTAAGACAACATACAATTTATAAAAAATACTGTAGTATTGATTTCTTTTAATTTTCAATTTATTTATTTCATTTGACATTCTTCCTTTAAGTTCTACCGGTGTATTAAAGACTACATGTGTTTTATTCCAAATGTAATCCCTTGCTACGTCGGATCTATAGCTATGAGAAATGTATGTTCGCAGGATTATTAATTGAATTAATACCCTGTTAAATTGTTTGTTTATTTCATGGCACTCTTTACATATTACATAAAATTGTTTTAGAATTAGACAATTACATTTTTAATAGATATATTTCTGACCAACTGAAAGTTGCATTCGCAAGAGTAAACTCAGCACAAAATTTAGCTATATATTAACCAGAAGGCAACTTAAATCGTCGCATACACATTCATACTTAACAAATAGTTGTCTTATTTTCAACTTCGTAATAAAACTT
Source organism: Ampullaceana balthica (assembly GCA_944989445.1). NCBI lineage: Eukaryota > Metazoa > Mollusca > Gastropoda > Lymnaeidae > Ampullaceana > Ampullaceana balthica. The sequence goes on along the minus strand of CALYLW010000070.1, from coordinate 1,640,520 downwards.
TTGAGGGCAGTCTACTCCCGCTGTACAAGCGTGGGTATATTTCTAGTATATATATATATATATATATATATATATATCTTCTATCTATATATCTCTATATATATAAGACGCATTTGTTGTCTGTCTGTTCCCTAATAACTCAAGATCCAGACATCCAAATAACGTGAAATTTGGTACACGTACACAAAATTATACCGGAAAGGTTATTAAACAGGTTTCGTTCCTTATATATAAGATACTGGGGCCCGGGGGCCCAAAATGTAGTTTTTCCCTATATGAGCTATATAAAATAAAAATTATTGAAAATTAAGACGTAAAATAATGACGCAAATTAATAAACATGTTGGTGTCGAGATTAACAAGAAGGCGATTATCGCCATAAAATAATTTTTTTTGTTGTTGTTGCTTTTGTCGTTGTAGTTGTTGTTTTGTTGTTGTAGTTGTTGTTTTGTTGTTGTTGCTTTGTTGTTGTTGTTTTTGTAGTTGTTGTTTTGTTGTTGTTTTGTTGTTGTTTTGTTGTTGATGTTTTTGTTGATGTTTTGTTTTTGCAGTTGTTGCTGTTGTTGTTTTTGTTGTTGTTGCTGTTGTTGTTGCTGTTGTTGTTGCTGTTGTTGTTGTTGTTGCTTTGTTGTTGTTGCTGTTGTTGTTGAATTTGTTTTATTGTTGTTTTGTTGTTGATTTTGTTGTTTTTTTGTTGTTGTTTTGTTTTTGTTGTTTTGTTGCTGTTGCTGTTTCTGTTGTTGGTTTTGTCGTTGTTGCTGTTGTTTTTGCTGTTGTTGTTGTAGTTGGTGTTTTGTTGTTGTTGCTTTGTTGTTGTTGCTGAGGTTGTTGTAGTTGTTGTTGTTTTGTTTTTGTTTTTTTTTGTTGTTTTGTTGCTGTTGTTGTTTTTGTTGTTGTTGCTGTTGTTGTTAAACCCGGGAGAAGCCGGGTACTTGCCCCTAGTATATATATAAAGCTCAGCTGTTTGTATGTTTCACTTTTCAACTTTCCGTTCGTTACACAATCACGAAAAACCAAATGACGGACGGGGAGCAAATTTGGCAGGACGGTTCCTTTTACCCCGGAGATGGTTTAAAGTTAGTTTTTGTAATTGTCCCTTTTGCCCGAATGCCGTAAATTAAATAATCGGAAAATGCAGAGACAAAGAATGAAAAATTTAACCTCATTTCTATATAGAACAACTTTACGCGGACGTTCAAATTCCGTTCAAAGCGAGTTATTTTTGGTGAAGTTTTTTTTCTTCCCCAATGCTTTATTTTCAGCGGTGCGCATTCAAAAAATATTACATTTTCTAATTACGGTGTGCATATTTTCGTGCACGCTTCTTTTCAAAAAATAAAATATAAGCATAAACAAATGACGTAATTTAGTATTTCTATACAATCCATACAGACCACGGGAATCAATATACATAATTAACAAAAGTGACTTATCCATGTGCGATAAATATGAAATATTAAACTTGCTGAAATGTACACAAAGAATTTCATAATAATTATAAATCCTCAAATCCTATATTTACATCGTTGCCTTTTCAAAAATGAAATATAAGCATAAAACTATGACATCATTTGTTTTAATTATTTTCTGTTCCATAACTCTAAATTTAAATAAAACATTATTTATGTAACTAGATTGTGCCAGGGTGCCGTGGCGCCTGCGGCGCACACTTTTTTTGTGTGCGCCTATGGTGCCAACCTTTTTCAAAAGCCCAACTAACTTGTCCTTTTTTGTTAAATACGAAATATTAAACTTTCTGAAATGTACGCAAAGTATTTAATAATAGGGGTTGTAGGGCGCCTACGGCGCCCACTTTGTTTTTTGTCAAAAGCCCAAGTAACTTATCCTTGTTTGATCAATACGAAATATTAAACATCCTGGAATGTACACAAAGTATTTTACATCTTTAATTTATAATCATCATGCGCACCGATGCACACCTTGTACTTTAAAATATAAGATCAAACAATGACGTCATATTAAAAAATTTTACAGTGCTAATCAACACGCGATTTTTATCTGCTATAGACTGTTGTACATCGTTCCTCAGAGTTCCACATCCTTCCCAATAGGGAGTGACTTGGGCTTTTATATTATTTACTAGGTTGTGCTGAGGCGCCGTGGCGCCAACTTTTTTCAAATGCCCAACTAACTTATCCTTGGTTGATAAATACTTAATATTGAACATACTGAAATGTACACAAAGTATTTTATAATAGTGATTGTAGGGCGCCTACGGCGCTCACTGCAGCTGTAGGGCGCCTACTGCGCCTACCCTTTTTTGTCAAAAGCCCAAGAAACTTATCATTGCTTGATAAATACGAAATATTAAACTTGCTGAAATGTACACAAAGTATTTTATAATTATAAATCATCAAATTATATTTTTACATCGTTCCCTTTTCAAAAATTAAAATATTAGCTAAAACAATGATGTCATATAATATATATTTTTTTTTACAGCGCGTCTTTAATTTATAATTATTTTGCTCACCTTTTTGCGCGCCTTTCGATGCACACCTTGTATTAAAATATAAGCTCAAAAATTGACATCATAGCGTCCCAAATCCTTCCAGCCAGTCAGCCAGCCAGTGACTTGGACTAATATATTGTATATAATTGTATAAATATATTAGATTTATTGGCGCTAAAGGTTAAGTAGATTTTGCATTTGGGTGGGGGGTAGTACCATATAATCTTTATCTCATAGACACTGATGCACATATTTTATTAATTACAATTGTGTTACGATGCAGTGTCGTAAATATATATGAGCTTTTTTAGTGACGGCTGTGGTAGAGATCTTTTGGAAAAAATGTCAACAAAGCAGTGGCTTTTTTTAATGGATACAAACAAACAAACATACAAACATCAACTGAGCTTTATATATTAGATATGCGTTTAAATTATTTTATTTCAATTTTTCCACGATGCATTGGATTAATATTTTACATGTGTGAATTAAATTGCGATTTTAAAAAATATAATTCATAACTCGACATTTAGTTAAAAGCCATAGATGTAGCGAGTTTATTTATGTGGAAAGCGATGGTCTATGTCAAATAAACTTACACTTTAAAAATGTTTACATAAGCTATATATTTACACTATACATTATAAACTTTCGCTACCGAATGTATTAACAGAAGTTGACTAAATTTAATAAAGTGATCCTGAAAGCACTTAATTAATATGAATTGTGAATTGAACATGTTATGTTAATTCTTTTGTAGTCGGAATAACATTAGTCATTTCTGAAGTTGCTTTTTAATCATTTTTCAGATGTGCTTATTAACAGAAGGCTGAATCTATTATTTAGTGTGGATAGATATATACAAATATTTTTCAGAAACAAAATCTGGTGTGTGTGTATTAAATATAATTTACAAAATATGATGCCTTATCAGAAATAGGGAACAAAAAAAAATGATTCCTTTTTTAAATTATACACATTGCACAAAAACCGTAAATATAAATCTTAAATTTAGAGACATAAAATTTATTAACTATTATTTCCCTGTTAAAACAACTATGTATGCGTCAAAAGAAAGAGTTCTTTTGATCCAGTACATTTACTTTATAAGAAGACTTTATTTTATGCGGCCAGTTTAAAAAAAGCACGCCAATACTTCGATGTGTCGCGTCAACGCGTCAACGCGTCAACTCAAACTCTCACGTTGAAAAAAACAAAAACAATAACAAACAGTGAATTTGAATTACATACGTTATATACGGATAAACTAAAAATGCATTAATTTAATTACTAAAGTGATCCTGAAAGCACTTAATTAATATGAATTGTGAATTGAACATGTTATGTTAATTCTTTTGTAGTCGGAATAACATTGGTCATTTCTGAAGTTGCTTTTTAATCATTTTTCAGATGTGCTTATTAACTGAAGGCTGAATCTATTATTTAGTGTGGATAGATATATACAAATATTTTTCAGAAACAAAATCTGGTGTGTGTGTATTAAATATAATTTACAAAATATGATGCCTTATCAGAAATAGGGAACAAAAAAAATGATTCCTTTTTTAAATTATACACATTGCACAAAAACCGTAAATATAAATCTTAAATTTAGAGACATAAAATTTATTAACTATTATTTCCCTGTTAAAACAACTATGTATACGTCAAAAGAAAGAGTTCTTTTGATCAAGTACATTTACTTTATAAGAAGACTTTATTTTATGCGGCCAGTTTAAAAAAAGCACGCCAATACTTCGATGTGTCGCGTCAACGCGTCAACGCGTCAACTCAAACTCTCACGTTGAAAAAAACAAAAACAATAACAAACAGTGAATTTGAATTACATACGTTATATAAGGATAAACTAAAAATGCATTAATTTAATTACGGTACGTTCGATCGAACTAAAAATTTACTACGATGCATTGTTAGGTGAGACGGGTCCGTGTGCCAAATTTCAGCTCGATCGGATCACGGGAAGTGGGTCGTTTTTCACTTTTGTTTTTCCACCCGCCCAGGACAGACACAGAGAGATGACGACAGAGACGGCGGTGAAGTTAATATAAGGGATTTAAAAATTGCACTTACCAGCAACTTCTACTGGGAAAAAGGGTCAGCACACTCCCACTACGAAGAGTGGGTATATTTCTAGTATATATATATCTCTATATCTCTATATCTCTATATATATAAGACGCATTTGTTGTCTGTCTGGTTGTCTGTCTGTTCCCTAATAACTCAAGATCCAGACAACCAAATAACGTGAAATTTGGTACACGTACACAAAATTATACCGGAAAGGTTATTAAACAGGGTTCGTTCCATATATATAAGATACTGGGGGCCGGGGGCCCAAAATGTAGTTTTTCCCTATATGAGCTATATAAAATAAAAATTATTGAAAATTAAGACGTAAAATAATGACGCAAAATAATAAACATTTTGGTGTCGAGATTAACAAGAAGGCGACTATCGCCATAAAATAATTGTTTTGCTATTGTTGTTGATTTGTTGTTGTTGCTTTTGTTCTTGCTTTTGTTGTTGTAGTTGTTGTTTTGTTGTTGTTGCTTTGTTGTTGTTGCTGTTGTTGTTGTTTTGTTGTTGTTGTTTTGTTATTGATGTTTTTGTTGTTGTTTTGTTTTTGTTGTTTTTGCTGTTGTTTTGTTTTTGTGGTTCTATTTGTTGTTGTTGCTGTTGATGTTTCTGTTGTTGTTGCTTTTGCTGTTGTTGCTTTTGTGTTGTTTTTGCTGTTGTTGTTGTTGTCCACATCCCTTGCCCTGCGACGACAATGCCCTTCATGTTGTTGTTGCTTTGTTGTTGTTGCTGTTGTAGTTGTTGTTTTGTTGTTGTTGCTTTGTTGTTGTTGCTGTTGTTGTTGTAGTTGTTGTTTTGTTGTTGTTGCTTTGTTGTTGTTGCTTTGTTGTTGTTGCTGTTGTTGTTGTAGTTGTTGTTTGTTGTTGTTTTGTTTTTGTTGTTTGATTTTGTTGTTTTGTTGCTGTTGTTGTTTTTGTTGTTGTTGCTGTTACTGTTAAACCCGGGAATAGCCGGGTACTTGCCCCTAGTCTCTATATATATAAGACGCATTTGTTGTCTGTCTGTCTGTCTGTTCCCTAATAACTCAAGATCCAGACAACCAAATAACGTGAAATTTGGTACACGTACACAAAATTATACCGGAAGGGTTATTAAACAGGTTTCGTTCCTTATATATAAGATACTGGGGCCCGGGGGCCCAAAATGTAGTTTTCCCAATATGAGCTATATAAAATAAAAATTATTGAAAATTAAGACGTAAAATAATGACGCAAATTAATAAACATTTTGGTGTCGAGATTAACAAGAAGGCGATTATCGCCATAAAATAATTTTTTTGTTGTTGTTGCTTTGTTGTTGTTGCGTTTGTTGTTGTTTTGTTGTCGTTGCTTTGTTGTTGTTGCTGTTGTTGTTGTAAATGTTGTTTTTTTGTTGTTTTGTTGTTGTTTTGTTGTTGTTTTGTTGTTGATGTTTTTGTTGTTGTTTTGTTTCTGTTGTTTTTGTTGTTGTTGCTGTTGTTGTTTTTGTTGTTGTTGCTGTTGTTGTTGCTGTTGTTGTTGCTGTTGTTGTTGTTGCTGTTGTTGCTTTTGTGTTGTTTTTGCTGTTGTTGTTGTTGTCCACATCCCTTGCCCTGCGACGACAATGTCCTTCATGTTGTTGTTGCTTTGTTGTTGTTGCTGTTGTAGTTGTTGTTTTGTTGTTGTTGCTTTGTTGTTGTTGCTGTTGTTGTTGTTTTATTGTTGTTTTGTTGTTGATTTTGTTGTTTTTTTTTGTTTTTTTTTATTGTTTTGTTGCTGTTGCTGTTTCTGTTGTTGGTTTTGTCGTTGTTGCTGTTGTTGTTGCTGTTGTTGTTGTAGTTGTTGTTTTGTTGTTGTTGCTTTGTTGTTGTTGCTGTTGTTGTTGTAGTTGTTGTTTTGTTTTTGTTGTTTGTTTTTGTTGTTTTGTTGCTGTTGTTGTTTTTGTTGTTGTTGCTGTTGTTGTTAAACCCGGGAGAAGCCGGGTACTTGCCCCTAGTATATCTCTATATATATATAAGACGCATTTGTTGTCTGTCTGTCTGTCTGTTCCCTAATAACTCAAGATCCAGACAACCAAATAACGTGAAATTTGGTACACGTACACAAAATTATACCGGAAGGGTTATTAAACAGGTTTCGTTCCATATCTTATCTGGTTACAGACGCTCCTTCTATACAGAAGATTATTGCGTCCTACGCTTATCTATGGTTTGGGTTTAGTCCTGCATTTTTATTAGAGATTTAAATGTTGATAAAGTGTTGGTTTTCCTGGATTCTTCAGGCAACCCATTCCACGCCCGAATTCCGGACGGGAAGAAGGAAAACTTGTATGTGTTTGTTCTTGCATACGGAATAAGAAAGGTGTTTTTATCCTTATGTCTATCTGAGGGTTGTATTAAGTTATCTTTGTGTTGTATTTCTAAATTAGAATTAATTGCTTTATGTATGATTACTACTTTGCTCTTGGTTCTTCTATCCTCTAGTGTTTCAAGGTTTAATGATTTAACTAATGGTGTTACTCTTGTCAGTTTCGAATATTCTCCAGTAATGAATCTGGCAGCTCTTTTTTGAATTTGTTCTAGTTTATCAATGTTTTCTTTGGTGGATGGGTCCCATACAGAAGATGCATATTCTAGTGCAGGTCTCACCAAAGTGAGGTAGCATTTTAGTTTTATATCTCTATTACATTTGTTAAAGTTCCTTTTTATAAAGCCTAAGGTTTTGTTTGATTTTTTAATAACTTGATTGACATGGGGATTCCATGATAGTTTCTCATTTATTAAGACTCCTAAGTATTTTGCATCTTTAGTTTGGGTCAGTTCTTTTCCATGAATGTAATATTTTGAATTTATTTGTTTCTTTTTCTTTGTTACTCTTAACAGTTGACACTTTTCTGGATGGAAAGACATACTCCAGTTAGTTTCCCATTTTATCAATTCATCTAAGTCTTTTTGTAAAATTTTGCTATCTTGTTCTGATTTAATTGTTCTATAGATTATACAATCATCAGCAAATAGCCTAACTTTTGTACCTGTTGAGATGTTGTTGGGTAAATCATTTATATAAATTAAAAAGAGTAAGGGACCTAGCACAGTTCCTTGTGGAACTCCTGAGTTAACCTTTATTGGTGCAGATTTAGATCCATTAATTATTACAGTTTGATCCCTGCCCAAAAGGAAGTCTTGGATCCAGTGATGTAAGGAACCTGAGATTCCAAAGTAGTTAAGTTTTTTAAGTAAACTAAGGTGGTGAACTTTGTCAAATGCTTTTGAGAAGTCTAGTAATATTGTATCTATTTGATCATTTTTGTCCAAGCCTTTTGATAGTTCATCTATTAAACCTATTAATTGTGTTTCACATGATCTGTTTTTTCTAAAGCCGTGTTGATGTGGGCATAGGGCATTATATTTGTCAAGGTGGTTAACTATTCTACTATATATTATGTGTTCTAGTAATTTACAGGTGATACTAGTAAGTGATACAGGCCTGTAATTACCAGGGTCTTATTTATCCCCTTTCTTAAAGAGTGGACTTACATTAGCTAATTTCCAATCCTGGGGCACTTTACCCTGGTTTAGAGAGGCTTGAAAGAGAACTACAAAGATTGGGGACAGTTCATTGCTTAGTTCTTTTAATAATCTTGCAGGCAAATCATCTGGGCCAGTAGCTTTGTTTATTTTTAAGTTTTTTAGGAGTGAATGTATACCTATCTCATCTACAGTTATGTTACCTATTTCCTCCATTTTATTTAAATTTATTAAAACTTCCTTGTCGCCTGAGGCAGAAAAAGATGATGCAAAATATGTGTTAAGGATATTAGCTTTAGTTTCATTATCATTATAGGTTTTATTATTTGAGCCTTTTAGTGTGGCTATTCCTGAAGGTTCCATTTTTTTAGATTTGATAAAGGACCATAAGTTTTTATTGTTATCTTTGGTAATTACATTGTTTATATATTCATTTTGGAGGTTCCGACTAAGTTTTTGTGTCAAGTGTTTAATCTTTAAGTATTTTTTGTGTATCCTATATGAATTGGTAGCTTTATATTTCTTAAATAAGTTCTCTTTTAGTTCGCATAGCTTTTTCAATCTAGAATTGAACCAGCATTTGTTAATTTTATTTGATGTTAGTTTTGTTGGAACATTCTCATCCATTATAGTTTTTAGATATATATAAGATACTGGGGGCCGGGGGCCCAAAATGTAGTTTTTCCTTATATGAGCTATATAAAATAAAAATTATTGAAAATTAAGACGTAAAATAATGACGCAAAATAATAAACATTTTGGTGTCAAGATTAACAAGAAGGCAACTATCGCCATAAAATAATTGTTTTGCTATTGTTGTTGATTTGTTGTTGTTGCTTTTGTTGTTGCTTTTGTTGTTGTAGTTGTTGTTTTGTTGTTGTTGCTTTGTTGTTGTTGCTGTTGTTGTTGTTGTTTTGTTGTTGTTTTGTTGTTGATGTTTTTGTTGTTGTTTTGTTTTTGTTGTTTTTGCTGTTGTTTTGTTTTTGTGGTTGTTTTTGTTGTTGTTGCTGTTTTTGTTTCTGTTGTTGTTGCTTTTGCTGTTGTTGCTTTTGTGTTGTTTTTGCTGTTGTTGTTGTTGTCCACATCCCTTGCCCTGCGACGACAATGCCCTTCATGTTGTTGTTGCTTTGTTGTTGTTGCTGTTGTAGTTGTTGTTTTTGTCGTTGTTGCTGTTGTTGTTGCTGTTGTTGTTGTAGTTGTTGTTTTGTTGTTGTTGCTTTGTTGTTGTTGCTGTTGTTGTTGTAGTTGTTGTTTGTTGTTGTTTTGTTTTGTTGTTTGTTTTTGTTGTTTTGTTGCTGTTGTTGTTTTTGTTGTTGTTGCTGTTGTTGTTAAACCCGGGCGAAGCCGGGTACTTGCCCCTAGTATACATATAAGACGCATTTGTTGTCTGTCGTCTGTCTGTTCCCTAATAACTCAAGATCCAGACAACCAAATAACGTGAAATTTGGTACACGTACACAAAATTATACCGGAAAGGTTATTAAACAGGTTTCGTTCCATATATATAAGATACTGGGGCCCGGGGGCCCAAAATGTAGTTTTTCCCTATATGAGCTATATAAAATAAAAATTATTGAAAATTAAGACGTAAAATAATGACGCAAATTAATAAACATTTTGGTGTCGAGATTAACAAGAAGGCGATTATCGCCATAAAATAATTTTTTTGTTGTTGTTGCTTTGCTGTTGTTGCTTTTGTTGTTGTAGTTGTTTTGTTGTTGTTGCTTTGTTGTTGTTGCTGTTGTTGTTGTAGTTGTTTTTTTGTTGTTGTTGCTGTTGTTGTTTTGTTGTTGTTGCTGTTGTTGCTGTTGTTGTTGTTGCTGTTGTTGCTTTTGTGTTGTTTTTGCTGTTGTTGTTGTTATTGTCCACATCCCTTGCCCTGCGACGACAATTTCCTTCATGTTGTTGTTGCTTTGTTGTTATTGCTGTTGTTGTTGTAGTTGTTGTTTTGTTGTTGTTGCTTTTTTGTTGTTGCTGTTGTTGTTGTAGTTGTTGTTTTGTTGTTGTTTTTGTTATTTTTGTTGTTGTTGTTTTTGTTATTTTTGTTGTTGTTTTGTTTTTGTTGCTGTTTCGGTTTCTGTTGTGGTTTTTGTTGTTGTTGCTGTTGTTGTTAAACCCGGGTAAAAGCCGGGTACTTGCCCCTAGTATATATATATATATATATATATATATATATATATATATATATATATATATATATATATATATATATATATAAATGAAAGTTTGTCTGTGTACGTGTGCGTGTGTGTGTGCTTGTCCTTTATAGCTGACTCAACCATTCATCCGATCGTCATAAACATTTTTGAGACTGTTGAGTACTCTCCCGGGAAGGTAACTGGCAACTGTTTTTTCTCAATTCAACACTCACGGGGCGCCGGGGGCCCATAATGTCATTTTTGCTAATATGAGCTTTATAAAAATTATTTTTTAGCGCTAGCTACTGGGTAAATTGATGTATCTTAACCAAACTTTGTATATACAAAACTTGATAGCCAATATTAAAATACTATATGACACTTAACTCCTAATGGCCACTCCTTCGGGGTTGGGGGCCCAAAATACCTTTTTTCTTAAACGTTTAAGATTTTATTCCCCAATTCAGTTATTAAAGATCTTGAAAAATAATGTTAATTTTACATTATTATACATATTGAAATGAACAGGTGTTTGAACTTTATATCCTACCCTGAATAGGTCCTGGGGCCCTTAATGTCATGTTTTGCTTATATGAGCTATATAAAAACTAGTTTATGCGTTAGCTACTGAGTAAATGAATGGATGCCAATCTTTGTATACAAAAACTTGGCAGCCAATATTAAAATAATTAAGGGCACTGAAATTCTAATGTCAATTTCTTCGGGGTGGGGACCCCAAATGTATTTTTTTCGTATATGTTTAAGATATTTTTCCCATTCACTTTTTAACGAACTTGAGAAATGTATCCAAAAATGAAACTGAATTAAAAAAACAAGTTTTTGAAATTTACATCTTGCACCAAATTGGCCCGGGAGTCCATTAATGTCGTTTTTATTCCTTATATTAGCTATATAAAAACTTAGTTTAAACGTTAGATGATGAGAATATAGCTAGATTTTGACCAAACTTAGTATAAACAAACTTAACCTATATTAAATTACTATAGGGCTTGAACTTGAACTTGAACTATCCCTTAACCCGTCGTCGGGTCGATGGGGCACAATCGTCAACTGCACACTATCTCTCACCATTTGTCCCCGTCCTGTGCTGCCTTTTGAGAGTCGCTGAATGACAGGCCGGTCCAAATTTTGATATCGTCTTCCCATCTCTTCCTTTGTCTGCCTCTTTTCCTTCCTCACTGGACTGTGCCTTGCAATATAGTCTTTGCGAGACCTCCAGATCTTGTCACGTGTCCGTACCATCGTAGTTTTCTCTTCTTAATTGAGGTGAGAAGGTCCTCGTAGGGGCCAATGACAGTACTTATTGTGTTGCGGACCGCTTCCTTTGTGATGTGCGCTGTGTAGGAGATGTAGGAGATGAAAAATCCCATCTCTAGCGCATTGATTCTTCTTTGGAGGTCTGCAGTGAGAGTCCAAGCCTCACAACCGTACAAAAAGACCAACATCGCCAGAGAGCGCATTAGTCAGATCTTTGATCTCAGGTAGAGTTTCTTGCTTTGCCAGATGTGCTTTAGTTTACTCAATGCTGCCATTGTTTGGGCCAATCTGGCAAGAATTTCTGGCTTTGAGCCTTCATCAGATATTATGGCCCCTAGATATTTGAAAGTGGAGACCTCTTCTAAATGTCTTTTTTACTGAGCGTTAATAATTGTATTCCCCTTTCAAATTTACACGATATTGAGAAATAAAGCTTGAGTACAATGCCAATAAAATTATTAAAGTATCATTCATTTTGGGACCGGGGCCCTTAATATCGTTTCATCTTTTGTAAGCTTTTTAATTATTAATTTATTTATCCGTTTGCTATGAAACTTGGACATTTTTTTTTGCACACTTCCGCGAAGGTTTCTGGCATAATTGTTTTTCAAACATAACACTTATTGGTTTCTTTAAATTTATTCATTTTTACTGAGATCGTTGCAACGCATTGCGGGTCTGCTAATAAAACCCTAAATAATAATCCTCCTAATACTCCTATATAATAAAAGGCTATGTTCCGTGCAGTCATCGATAGCGATTGGTCCCTCAAACACATATGACTCCTACAGCCAATCATATTGAACATGTTTAAGCGGACGTTCAAAACGAGTTATTTTTGGTGCAATATTTCTTACAAGACTTTATTTTGAGTTATACGCGTTGGGATTTATAGTCAAAAGCTCTGTTTTTACGAGTTATTTATTTTAACTATAATGAATAGTATTTTTGACGTGATGCACATGTATGCCGGTCGAGACGGCTGTTGGAGGGGAGTTACAACATGCCACCGAACGGTGGCGGAACGTTAATGGACGGGCTTGGTTGCTAGTTATAAATAAAAATTGATCACATTTTTTCAGTTTGCCTATTTGCATAATTTAATTGTCCTTCTTGTGAAAAGTATTGATGAACCCCATCCCCCAGGTGCCCTTAGACTCTAGACAAGTTGATGCCATATATTAAAATACATTATGGCATTGAACTCCAAATGTCGATTGCATCTCGTCTGGGGCCTCAAATCCTGTTTTTCGCAATCGTTTAACCTTTTATTCTTCATTCAATTTATTGATGAACCCCAGCCCCCCGGAGCCCCTAGACTCTAGATGATTTGAGTTGGAGATTTATCTTTCAAAGCGTGAAGCAATCTGAGTAATTTAATGGTTGATGAAATTAACATTTCTTACTGTAAGATAAATGGTTAGGGGCCGTCCATAAATGACGTCACGCACCTAGGGGGGAGGGGGTCACACTTTTGTGACGATGCGTGACGAGGGGGAGAGAGGGGGTTGAAGAAATGTGACGTCACATCAAAAGGGTAACTTTAAATAAAACGTCCACTGAAATATTTGGTCGCTTACAATTTATTTAATGACTTTTTTTTTAAAATCAGTGCTTCTCAATGTGCCGGTCGGTAGGCCATCAAATGCTGGTTGGCGTAAGCTATCAAGACACGAAAATTAAATATAATTATAATCCTTAAGTTTGAGAACCCACAAGATAACGTATGAAATTGTTACCTTGCATCGTTTGATGTTGACATCAAATCATTTGTGATGTAACCGCAGCTCCGTTTGGTTCTCTCACGGCAGGAGTTGGCGAACTTTTTTGCCCGTTACCCAAAAATATACAAGTTTATGTATGCTTTACCCCCCCCCCAAAACCCCCAGACTCTAGGTCCTACTCACATGACTCCGGGATTTGGGGGAGCGTCGTTAGCCCCGCCCCCTCCCCCCACCCCTCCCCCCCGAAAATGCAACTGGTGAATTTTACAAGCATGACAAGTGTTTAAAAATGATCTGAATAGGATTATATGTAGATATTTTAAGTCAAAACGACACGGAATATCCGTTTTCTTTTTAAAAAAAAAGGGGGGGGGGATCTATTTGATAGAATTATAAACGTTTTGAGTTTGATATAATTGTTCGATTTGATTTTAGTCAAACGCCCCTGGCCATTCTAGATATAATGATACATGAGCCCATTTAAAATTAGTCAAGTATTCATTAAATTTTTTGAATGCATCAAATTCTTGACATCGCAATTCGAGAGGAGCACAAAACAACTTTTCTTCTTAGCTCAGTTTTGAAGGCATTAATTTAAAATATTAACACAGATATTAACACAGTTCGTTTTCTGAAGGCCGGTTAAACGTTTTTAAAAAACGCTACACGTGGGTTACGATATCACAATGTAGACCTTCACTAAATAAATAATAAATACTTAAATGACAATAAAAATTATTTGAAACATACTTATTTTCAAATAGAAAATAAGGTGGGGTTTTTGTTTGTTTTTTTTTGGGGGGGGAGGGGGTCAAAGCTTTGTGACGTATTTTTAGAGGGGGGGGGGTTAACTTTTTGTGAAGACGCGTGACGAGGGGGGGCAAAAATCGGCCAAATGCGTGACGTCATTTATTGACGGTCACTTAAAAGAAAACAATACACATTCCTTTTAAAAAATCACAGTCACAGTCTTTCAGTTGGACAGATGGATTCAAATCACACGTTTATTTTTATTTTATTTTATTTTTCGTTCTACAATTACAATTATGAAGGGGGGAAAATGTATGTTATTCGATTTTTAATTAAATCCGTCTATAATCATTCCATTCTACATGGCCGAAATATGTAATTTCATTCATAGATCATGTGTTTGCCCTTGATTTAAGTCGTAGTATAACTTCCACCTAATCCTGTACAAAGCCTGGTGATGCGCCCCTTGAAAAATAACATTAACAAGTCACAAGTGCATGCTGGGAGCAGCTCATTGATTTGGCCATTTTTAACTCCTCCCCTCTGCTCCCCTAACTCACCTCCCGACCAAGTTATGCCTTCAATAATTTAGGAATAGAGAGAGGGGACAATATATATTCGGGATTGGTGTTGGATGAGAAGCAAGTTGTTTTTAAAGAGTCATTGCAAGTGGAATATTTAATGTAAGTGGTAATTGAAACTTTATTACATTTCTTATGTGTGGTTTTCTTCACAGCCGGTTGTTAGTTTTCACCAAATTATCTTTCAGTTGACAAGACGGTGGTCCAGGAACTTTATTTTTGACTCGTGTGGTAGCTTTTTTAAAAAGTATAATCATTTTAGGCGCATTCAAAAACCGTGTTAGGAATTATAGAAATTAATTATAAAATATCTCTTTCATGCCAATAAAACCTCTTTCTTTTGCTTTACTTTGCCAGCTCCAACATACATACCAAAAGATGCAGAGAGCTCTTTATCTACTCTTCGTTCACGTTGTAATGGTGAAAGCTATCGATCTCTCTGATGGAATCTGTATGGTGACGGCGTTTCAAATTTCCTTTATTTTATAATGGATAATTTTTTGTAAAAAAACATTCAATAATTTTAGCTTATTTGATTAATCTTCATTATAAATAAATTAGGGCTGGTACTGATTAAAAAAAATTTTGTTTGATTAATCAGGAAATAATTCTATCGATTAATCGATTAATTTCGATTAATTATATTTTTATAACGCATATATTATGATATATAGATCCCGTAAAGTCACCATTTATTATTTAGCGAAATCGGTTAAGTCGTGGTAATTCCATGCCTCCAAATTTTGTGAAGTAACGCAGCCAATTCGTTCTGCTTTGCAAGAAATAAGGAAGAACAAAAAAAAATTTTACGTACGCACGACTAAATAAATAATAATAATACGAGGAAAAAGTTTTTAAGGAACAAAAATATTAATTATTATAATTTTTTAAATTAGAAATATTTTCTTAAATTTTAATTGTATTTTAATCGATCTAATTAATTTTAATCGATTGAAATTTTTTAACGATAATCGATTAGGTAATCGTTAATTTCCGCAGCCCTAAAATAAATACAAATTAATTACAATTTTAAAAAATATGCATTATAAGTGGGCTTTTTATATGAATTAAAATTGGTGTAATTTGTTTTTTTAAACTCTTACACTAACCATTTTTTATATAGATACTTCTATGGAAAATTAATCTTAAGAACAATACTCTTTACGACTAGATCATAATTCATAAACTGTGAAATTGAGCTTTTTTAAAGCAAAAACTTGATCATTCACACTTTGAAACAAGTTCTGTTTTCATTATATTACTCATAAACTATAAATAAATCTAAAGCTGCTTTGTTTATCATGCTATATTATCTATCCACAGTGTATAGTAATTATAGTCGAATTACCAGAAACCTATTGGCCAACAAATTGACATGCGCGCCATTTTTCTCCGATGATGACGCTTTCTCTTTAAGTCTAAGAAAATATGGTGAAAGTAAATTCCATGAAATTGCGTTTTGTAAAAATGGTACAGGATGTACTTTGAATGTATGCACCAAAGAACATGCAGATACGTGTCCGTTGGTGAACCAGAGCAGCCCATTCGATATAGTGATCCCTTACATCAGTACAGTCCAAGAATATGTATGCAGCGGCAAAAACTTTAAGTACTATGTTTTTATTGAAGGTAAGAAAACGTTTATGTGGCAGAGAAAGATGCTACAATTTGAAAATCCCAAAGATAAAAACGTATTATCCTGTAAACAACATAGAGGATAGACATACTCCTTAATATATAGGATAAAAGAAAGGGGAAAAGCAATACAGTGCAGCGAGCAGATCAATATAAGACTGTGGCTTTTTTAAATAATTTTGAAAGGAGCATCTAAATATTAAAAACCCTTTTCAATTTATGAATACCGATTTTATATAAAATTGTATTTTCTTGCTAATAAGCAATACATTTTTAAAAATGTATTAAAAATAATAGTACTTCACCATTCCCTTGATAGCGCCACACAGTTCCCTGATGGTCTAGCACCATTCCATAAAAGTATCACATCATTCCTCTGATAGTACCAAACCGTTATGATGATAGTACCACACAGGTTTGCATGAAGAGTCTTAAGTGTTGACAGTAAGCAAGCAAATATTCATCTCTATTTTGCAATTTTGAAAGATTTGGAAACTGAGAACATTCTACTCCTCCCAAGTTTTGTTTGTACAGAATAAGGTTTGAAACAAACGCAGATATTAAGCTTTTAGTTTTGATTAAATTTAATTAGCCACCTTGTAGTTTCAAATAGTTTCGTTAAATTTGGCAAATAATTCATTTATAAAGGATATGTCTTTTTTTGGAGTAAATTGTGTCTCAAATCATTGTCTTTGCTTTCAAGGAATTCCAACAGTGAATCAAAGAGCGCATAAAATCGATTTAAACATATGCACTTTTTAATAACCAATGTACTTCTGTCCGAATAATTAAACGTTTATAGTCGTCTTCTTTTCAAAAAATGTTTAGCTAAAAAGCTCTCATTGCAGGAATTTCTTTTAATTTTATACTCTAGTGACATACTCTAGGGACATACTCTAATGACATACTCTAGTGACATACTCTAATGACATACTCTAATGACATACTCTAGTGACATACTCTAGTGACATACTCTAATGACATACTCTAATGACATACTCTAATGACATACTCTAGTGACATACTCTAGTGACATACTCTAATGACATACTCTAGTGACATACTGTAATGACATACTCTAGTGACATACTCTAGTGGCATACTCTAGTGACATACTCTAGTGACATACTCTAATGACATACTCTAGTGGCATACTCTAATGACATACTCTAGTGACATACTCTAGTGACATACTCTAATGACATACTCTAGTGACATACTCTAATGACATACTCAAGTGACATACTCTAATGACATACTCTAGTGACATACTCTAGTGACATACTCTAATGACATACTCTAGTGATATACTCTAGTGACATACTCTAGTGACATACTCTAGTGACATACTCTAGTGACATACTCTAGTGACATACTCTAGTGACATACTGTAATGACATACTCTAGTGACATACTCTAGTGACATACTCTAGTGACATACTCTAGTGACATACTCTAATGACATACTCTAGTGACATACTCTAATGACATACTCTAGTGACATACTCTAGTGACATACTCTAATGACATACTCTAGTGACATACTCTAATGACATACTCAAGTGACATACTCTAATGACATACTCTAGAGACATACTCTAGTGACATACTCTAATGACATACTCTAGTGACATACTCTAGTGACATACTCTAGTGACATACTCTAGTGACATACTCTAGTGACATACTCTAGTGACATACTCTAGTGACATACTCTAGTGACATACTCTAGTGACATACTCTAGTGACAAACTCTAGTGACATACTCTAGTGACATACTCTAGTGACATACTCTAATGACATACTCTAGTGACATACTCTAGTGACATACTCTAGTGACATACTCTAATGACATACTCTAATGACATATTCTAGTGACATACTCTAATGACATACTCTAGTGACATACTCTAATGACATACTCTAGTGACATACTCTAGTGAAATACTCTAGTGAAATACTCTAGGGACATACTCTAATGAAATACTCTAGTGACATACTCTAATGATCCATGCAAACTTTCACCAAGATTTTTAGGGAATAAATGATGTCGGCGAATGGCACAATGTACAAAAAATACATTCCGTTCAGCTTGTTTTAAGTATGCCAGAAAATCAAGGGTATAGCTTTAAATTAAGAAATTATTTTTAATTGAGTCAATAACGTTTCACCTGTCGTATCTGTTTCCAAACTTCATTTAGCCATACTTCAAACATTCAACAACACTGTATTGTCGGCATTTTTTCTTCGGCACACCAATTATCTTATCTTTTGTAACAAACAACTGTTACTAATTATTACCTTTTTCAAAGGAATGCTGCAGTAAAGACCTTTTTAAAAAAATATTTGAAGATAGGATACAATTAAGATAAATATATATGTAATTTTCAGTCACATCGAAATTTAATCGATCATGCAACCCTCGTTGACTCACGTTAAGAAATTATTTTTTTCCGAACTACTTATAGGAATTCCGCATTTCTTACGCATCCTTCTTGACCTTTTTTAATAGATCAAATATTTTAATTTGTTATAGTTGTGGAAATTACCGTAGTTCTCCTTCCTTTTCTAGGTAAAGCAACATTGTGTTCCATGATTGATGGCACATAAGATGTTTTATTAAATTACCGTAGTTCTCCTTCCTTTTCTAGGTAAAGCAACATTGTGTTCCATGATTGATGGCACATAAGATGTTTTATTAAATTAGTAGAAAAAACATTCAGATACTATTTCATTTATTATTTATTTTAATTTAAATAATAATAAAAATGGATCACAATTTTATTATTTTATATTTAACCTTTCGCGGACCCCTTGAAGTTGTTCAGGGACCCCCAAATCAAATTTTATTTTCCACGGACCCCCTGAATGGTACCAGGGACCCCTGGGGGTCTGTAGGGATCACTTTGGGAACCACTGATTTATAACATCAATTTTTAAATCCCTTATATTAAAATTACCGTCTTGTCGCTGTCCCACCCGCGGAAAAAAAGTAAAAAATTTCCTACTTCCCATAATCCTATCGTGCAGAATTTTTTTATATAGACGTGTGTCACCTAACAATGCATTGTATCAAAATTTCAGATTTATCGAATATACCGTAATTAAATTAATGAATTTTTAGTTTATCTCTATGTATCTCTATGTAGCATGTGTAGCCGTCTGCTATAGTTGGTCACTGGAGGTTCACTCCAGCCCTCGATGTCACAGGGGTCTGTTGCACAGTACGTATTGTATTGAACATAATAAATACTTTTAGTTATGTCTCATGTATAAGGAATTTATAGTCAAAAACTTTGTTTTTACGGGTTGTTTATTTAAATGAGTTCTGGTCAAATCATTTACATTAACGGAATTATAAACCATTAAGTATTTTTGGCATTAAATGTTAAAATTGACGATTCAAAATTTTTGTTTTAAAACACGTAAGGTACCGAAACGACGCTCTAAAAAAATCAAAGTTTAATGCACCCTTTTGAATTTTTACACAAACATTGTAATTATGACAACTGTCATAAACTATTGCCGTCGGAAGGGTGTTTAACGTATCATCTTAGTCACCTGCAATAAAATAAAATATGCATTTCATTTTATTCATTGAACTTGCTTTTGCAAAACCATAGCTATATTTTCAAAGAAAAATTACAATGATGAATAATATCTGAACGAATATTTTATATATCTATATTATTATATTACATTTTCTCTATCTGTCTGTCGTCCAGTTAATTTGACGCGACTCACAATTTTACTGGTAGGTCTCATCAAGCGGTCATCACATTTGAGATTTTTTTTCCAGTTTAATGCTCACACCCCCCTATTTCGTTTTGTAGTTTAAATGTTTCACTACCAATTCTCATAGGGACACGCGGGGAAAAAAACGTTGTTTTTTTAATTTTAAAAAAAACTTCCGACTGACATTCGCAATCAACCTTTCGGTATTAACGTCTTTTTAAAAATATCAATGTATTGTCGTTTAAAATTATTTTAGTTTTCGTATATTTAATGAAAAACTGAACTTGTTTAGTCCACCCAGCAGGACAGGAGTTTAATGTTATTATTCATGGGTTATGATTGTACATTGTGGTATCTGTAACTTAATTTTTATATTTTATAATAAATTTGAAAAGCGAAACGTGAGTTTTCATAGCATAAACAATTTCAAGTTGACGATTAGCAACATTTAGCCTGTTAATAAAGCCTTCTAAAAGTTTTCTCCTTCAAATTCCATGGCGTGACCAATATTCAAAAGTTTTTTTTTCTTCATACTTATTTTCGTACCAATTTATAGAAAGATATATTTTTTTTAAAAAGGATCAAACTATGAGTATACAATACTTTCAAAAATCATAACTTGGAACAAGCTTTATCACAGAAACGAATAAACCCACTTCTTATTCTCAGTCTATGTCACTTTAAAACTACTTTGATACAACGGCATTTATTTGTAAGCATTTATTTACAGTTAATGCTGTTCAGACGGGTCGTTGATCGATTTGTCGGTAGTTTATTATGCTATCGTTACAGTAATTTGAAGGGATGTTATGCAAATATTTATGTTTATTTATATCATACATTTATTTTATTATTGTTATAAATCATCGTTTTCGTTGTAAAACTATTTTTAAAGCACTATTGTCATTTACACAAATGAGGCTGAAGTAAATCTGAAATCTAACATGACTAGTAATTGTGGTCGTAAAGTCGAATGGTCGAAGTTGCATTGGTCATGGTCGAGAACTAGCTCTGTATGTCTGTGTGTGTGTGTGTGTATGAGTGTGTCTTTATAAATCATTTACAAGTCGATAATATGACAGATTATCGGTTATATCAAAAATGAGTTGTATAGATCATTACGTGCCCGAGTTGTCAAAAACATATAAATGACGGGGACCAGCTGTGTTCTCACTATGACAAGCCGTAAACTATAACCAGATTCTCACCTGTTATTTGAGTCTATGTTTACGGGCAGTAAAGATGTCAACAGCTTTGTGAGGAAAGGGCCATAACTTGGCTTCAGTCACGTTGTATAAATCCAAATAGACAGAAATTGGCTCTCTGTGACCCGGTAAACCCTCATTTTTTATGGCCACTGTGCGTTGAGTGATTTGTCGATTAAGGTAATTAAGAGCGTGTGTTAGGTTGTAATCGAGTTTTGAAATGGGCTGGTCACTTCCCCATGCCCAGTGCTTGAATGTACGCGCGCCAAGCTTAATAATATATGTTAACAAACTTTGCCTATTGCTGGCACTGTCATTTACGTACACAAAAGGTTGGAGATAACAGTACCATATATTGTAATGAATAGCTGACTATTTTAACTAGAATTTTATCACCCGTCAAAAATGACGGAAGATTTCAAAATAAATACGCATCAGATTAAAAAATAACGTAATACAGAACTTTCATTTATTTTATTTATTTCTATTTGATTCATTTATTATCATATTGAACAATTTTATGCGGAATATCCATTACGGGAATTATGTATATTGATTGATGATAGTGTATTACCCGTCTAAAATAACGATGTTTTCAAAATAAATACATTTCAGCTGAAATCTATTTATTTTGAAAAGATACACATCATAATTAAAAATAATGTAATACAGAACTTTCATTTATTTTTTTTATTTTTATTTGATTCATTTATTATCATATTTAACCATTTTTATAAGGACCGTTCGAAAAGAGTTATATTTGGTGCAGTAATTTTTGATGCGCACTATTGAACAAATCAGCAATACATCCAAGAAGCATTACATCCATTAGGGGAATTATGTATGTTGAATTGAATTTTTAATGATTACCCTCTGCGTGAAAATGAGTTTAATTTTATTCTTTCAGTTTGAGAGTATTCCCAAAAAATTGCGTTAAGTTTCACTTAAGGCTGAAAGTACTACATTTTGTTCATCTTCGCACCGTTGTATTACATATATTTTAGGGGATTTAGATAAAACTTATTTAATCAGTTTTGACGGAAAACCATATACCGATTTAGTTACTAAAATGCGAATACCTTTTCTTAAATACTGGTTGATATTAAAACGAAAAATTGTGTCATGCATTTTTTAATCCCATATGATGATAAATTTAATAATGATTCCATAATTCATTTTTTTAATTAAACTCCTTACATGAAGCAATGATTGCTTGATGGTTGTGAGTGAAAACTAGGGAATACCAATTTATATAAAAATGTTACAGTGAGCTATATTCATTCCTTGCCATTCATTAGCATTTTCTCCCTCGTTATTGTCATTGAAAGGGAGTATAATATAGAGGCCTGGGGTCCAAGGTTGTTCTCCAAATGACACCCGCTAAGAAGAAGAAACTTTACAATTAGCGATTCATTGTCTAATATTTCTCCACTATTTTGACTAATCTAAGGAACATGTTTGTGTATGGTGGGTAGGTCGTACGATTATCCGTGTAGTAAAATTGAGCATGGGTACCCGTGAAAATTTGGCTGCAATGTCTACTATACCAACAGTGGCCAAAGTGCAACTTTCATGTGCTCACATTGCGGTTCGCCAACAATTTATCAAAAGAAAACTTTTTTCCTTAAATATTTGCTGTGTTATACGTTAAACAAGAAAACAAATAAAAGAAATATCTGTCAACGGGAATTAAAATACTTTCCCGACAAACTGCAATGTATTTTTACACATCTTTTTTCTCTGAACATGAAACGAAAATCACAAACACAAAAAGGTTTTGGCTCTTTGAATGAATAAAAAAAAAGAAAACACGACCACGCTGCCGAGAATAAGGATGGACTGCTTTTATTATTTGACAAAACCCTAACTTTGCTTTGAAATACACCGAAAAAATTGAGTCACTGATTGAGACTAGCTAATGATGTTTATCTAAACCCTTTACCTCCTCCCTACCCTCCTACAACCCGCGCCTTTTTCATTCGCTCGTGTTTCTTGTGTTCGTTGGTACTAAGTTGTCAGTATTTATTGTTAATTAATTAAATAGTTACTAACAGTAACTATAAGATGAGTAAGACGTCGGCTGTTGTTTTGCCAAATTCGTTTATTTAGTTTAGCCATTGTGGCAGCTGCCTTGCCGATTGTACTGTTTATTTCGTCCTCGATGGACAGTGAATTGGAGACCTTGGAACCCAGGTAGATGAGGCTGTCCACAACCTCCAAGGCTTCATTGTCGAAATTGATGGTGGGAGAACATGTGTTTTAGACAAAGATGTTTGTCTTTTTCAAGCTGATTTGAAGACCAAAATCTTTGCAGGCGTCGGAGAAGCTTGGCACGAGTTGTTACAAACCAGTTTCCGAGTGTGATATCAGTGCCGCATCATCCGCAAAAAGCAGCTCGCGAATTAGGAAATCTATCGTTTTGGCTCGGACGCATATAGTGTTGAAAATTTATCCATCAGCTCTGGTATGTAACCATGTTCAGTCACTGCTATCCTTGAATGCGTATCGAAGCAGTGCAGAGAAGAATATTGCAAATAGTGTTGGTGCGAGTACACAACCTTGTTTAAATCCGCTGCTGGAAAGGCTTGATGCGTAGCTCCATTGAACTGCACTGTGTCCTGCATGTTTTCATGGAACTGTCTGATGATGGCGCGTAGGTGTGAGGGAAAACCATCGTTTTCTATCATTTGAAATACCCTGCTGCGACAGACTAAATCAAAGGCTTTCGTAAGATCCACAAAAACAATCTTTAGTGGCATCTGCTGTTCTGTGAATTTTTCCTGGAGCTGTCGCATGGAGAACATCATGTCTATGGTAGACTGGCCAGCCTGAAAACCACACTGAGATTCTGGATAAACTCGAGAGAATAAACTCTGTAATCGTATTAGTATGACACGGGCAAAAGCCTTTCTATACGATACTAAGGAGTGAAATACCGTGACGTTAACAGTGAAAACTTGAGTTAAAGTGAATATTTTTAGTCGAATTTATAAGTTGACGACCCCCTCTCCCCAAGAAAACCCTTTGCGACCCCCTTTGAAAGTCTCGACCAACAGTTAGGGAACCCGGGTTATAAAGTATTAAAAAGCGACAAACATTTTTCTCGAGCTTTGGAGAGGAACTCGCCACTATACATCAAATTTATTGATAGTATTGACAGTCAGACTTTGTGAAAGCTGCTAAGATACTACGGGATAACAAACAATTGACACACATTATTAAGGCTTCTTACGAAGGAATGTCATGCAGTTTTTTTATGACCAAAAGTAAAACAACATCTCCAGCTTCTTCTGCTGACCATTGACTGAATAATGAAATTGTCTACACAGCAGAAGAGAAAGGGTATCAAGTTGACACAATGGAAACAGCTAATGACCAGATTTTGCGCATGATTTGTACCCAATAACACACACACAGCAATAGATGCAAGAGAAAACCAATTATGTAGCAAAGTACTCTGCTTTCATCGGCCTTAAAAACTCCTGAAAATAAATACATCAAGCAACTCACCTACATCACTGGAAGGATCAAATCTTGAGGGGGTGGATAGCTTAACCTACCTCGATATCATCATTGAGATACAAGGAGGGACACAATCCGACATAAGAATGAGAATTAGCAAGGCGATAACTGCATTTAACCAGTTAAAAATGTCTCCGTCAAGCATCACGAGACATGCCCTCACTTAGAACCCCAGGGGCAAGAGAAAAAGATGCCGACCCAGAATGACCTGGAGAAGGGAACTGGAGGCAGACACCAAAAAGAGTGACCACAGACTGATGGAGAGACTTGCACGAGGCCGGAATGGCTGGAAAGCATTTGTTTTGTGGCCTATGCCTCAGACGAGACGACGGGCGATGATTAAATATATATATGTATCTGTGTGTGTATGTTTGTGTGTGTATATTTGTGTGTGTATGTGTGTGTGTGTGTGTGTGTGTGTGTGTGTGTGTGTGTGTGTGTGTGTGTGTGAGTGTGTGTGTGATTGTGCGTGCGTGTACTATGAAGGTCGTTTTATAAAGATGGAACTCTTCAGCTAATCAAGATTTTGGTTTTTCTTTTTGTCATTTCTGAAAATAAGTCTTTTATAACCGCCTTATAAAGTCATACTTTGCTAATGTGTCTCTGTTTTTAAAAAATTTTCTCACATATATTATATGTATGAGTTAACGAATTTTATAAGTAGTTACCTAAAATGTATGTGGTTACTTTAAAATATGAGGAGATTTCAAATTTCATGTCAAGAAAAATGTACGCAGCGACATGTGGGAAGGTTATAATCTTTAGAATTCTCAGCTATATGTCGAATTCTTATAAACTTTTTCACCTAATTAAATGTTTGTTTAATAATTTTAGTGAAACCGAAATTTAACGCAATTGTTATACAGTTAGGCCCTCGTCATCCAAAGATAACAACACAATTTTTTCTTAGTTTTAGCCCCAAAAGAGTTAAGGAATCAAAATCATCATTTTCTGTAAGTCAATAATAATTTTAAATACAAACAACTATAAATCCTTTACGTATGAGACGTAACTAAAAGAATGTTCATTATAACACTCAGCGCAAGACCATCCAAAAATACAAAATTGCAGTTGTGTCGTAAAACGTGTTTAATATAATGCGCACCGATCTGGAATATGTTTATAAAAAGTGCTGTCAATAAAATGCGCACCTTATTGCGCGACAGAAAGGTTGTTCAATATAATACTCACCGCGACGCTCTATCTCGAAAAATGCATGATACATAGGAATAAATAAAAAAAATCTAAAAAATTAATAATTTAATTACGGTACATGAGATCGATCTGAAACTTTGATACATTGTTTTTATTACCGGTACGAAACTGCCTGCAAAATTTCAACTCGCTGGCTTACAAGCAAGTGGGTTAAAAATCGATCAAAAGTTTTGGCGACAAGGGCGGACGGTTGGGCGGGCGGTCGGGCGGGCGGCCGCAGACACCACGAGTTAATATAAAGGACTTAATAAGAAAAACCCGTAAAAAAACCAAGTTTTTTACTATAAATCCTTTATGTACGAGAAGTAATTAAAAGAATGTTCATTATAATACGCAGCGCCAGACCATCCACGAAATACAAAATTGCAGTTGTGTCGTAAAACATGTTTAATATAATGCGCACCGATCAGGAATATGTTTATAAAAAGAGCTGTCAATAAAATACGCACCTTATTGCGCGACAGAAAGGTTGTTCAATATAATACGCACCGCGACGCTCTATCTCAAAAAATAGCATGATACAAAGGAATAAATAAAATAATCTAAAAAATCAATAATTTAATTACGGTACATGCGATCGATCTGAAATTTTGATACATTGTTTTTATCATCGGTACGAAAGTGCCTGCAAAATTTCAGCTCGCTATCTTGCGAGCAAGTGGGTTAAAAATCGATCAAAAGTTTTTGCGACAAGGTCGGTCGGTCGGTCGGCCGCAGACACCACGAGTTAATATAAAGGATTTAAAAACTGTAAAAAAAAACAAGTTTTTCACTATAAATCCTTTATGTACGAGACGTAACTAAAAGAATGTTCATTATAATACGCAGCGCCAGACCATCCAGAAATACAAAATTGCAGTTGTGTCGTAAAACATGTTTAATATAATGCGCACCGATCAGGAATATGTTTGTAAAAAGAGTTGTCAATAAAATACGCACCTTATTGCGTGACAGAAAGGTTGTTCAATATAATACGCACCGCGACGCTCTATCTCAAAAAATAGCACGTAACAAGGAATAAATAAAATAATCTAAAAAATCAATAATTTAATTACGGTACATGCGATCGATCTGAAATTTTGATACTTTGTTTTTATTAACAGTACGAAACTGCCTTCAAATTTCAGCTCGCTAGCTTACGAGCAAGTGGGTTAAAAATCGATCAAAAGTTTTGGCGACAAGGGCGGGCGGGCGGCCGCGCGGGCGGCCGCAGACACCACGAGTTAATATAAAGGATTTAATAAAACATTTCTAACTGTTCAATAACATCACCAATCTCTCTCTCTCTCTCTCTCTCTCTCTCTCTCTCTCTCTCTCTCTCTCTCTCTCTCTCTCTCTCTCTCTCTTTCTCTCTCTCTCACTCTATCTCTCAAAATATAATGTTCTTATCACTGTAATTTATTTTTGTTTCTATCTGCACTATCGTATACTACAACCAATGCCACACATCTGTCAATCATCTCGCATCATGACAATGTTCTAGTTTTCTCATTACTTTCATTATCTTTTTTTTGTTGTTCTTTTTCTTATTTCAGAGGATGCACAAGACGAGCCCACACATTTCGTCAACACAACGACCTCCTCGACTGCACCACCAACAACACCATCAACATCTCCATCACCAACGCCATCAACAATACCATCAACAACGCCATCAACAACGCAATCAAATGATAATAAAATCCCAGAGCCCGTGATACCTTACAGAGCTGCGACCATTGCGCTTTCTATCTTTTCCGGATTCACAGGAATATTTCTAACAGTAAAAATAATAATTAACGTGATTCAAAACGGTTTGTAATAGTTTGTTTTTTGTTAATTTTTTAAAATATTTTATTGGTAGATAGATAATGACGCTAGTATTTTTAATTTATGGTGAAGTATAAGTGGCCACTGCTTAAAAGTCATCAAATATTTTATTTTTCTTTAACAATCTGCAAACATTATTTTACAAGGATGCTTTTTTTTACACTTGTCATTGATGCAAGAAAATTATTAAAATAAATACAGTTTAGTTAAGTAGAGACATGTAGAGAATTCCAAAGATTTTTCAGGTGAGCGCGTCTCTTAAGATTATTTACCATAAGGCTTGGCACTTACGAGATTTGGGGGAAATCTCTAGTTAGCCGGAGACCAAGTAAAGTACTTGGGATAGAGCACTTGAATATTGTGTAACCATTGGTATGCAATATTGTTAGAAGTTGGGAAAACGTAAGTCAGAAAGACTATTATGTGGAAGAAAGCTTGTTTAGTTAGGAAAAACTTTGCAGAAGTGTAACACTTGATGTGTCGACAAGGTTGTAAGTAGATGGATAACATCCAAACAGGGCATGAGTGAGCGACCGCTGTTTTGTGACGCCTTGTAAGGGTCACTAGTACCCGGTTTGCATGTTATCCATCTACTTACCTATAAGCCTGATTGCAGTCTCCCCAACATTTTGTTCGCCACAGGTGGTATAAGGTTTACGGTCCCTCACTCAACATTCACAGAGAAAGAGTATCCTCGCTAGCCGATATAATGAGGTTGACATGATGTGAAGATAACAAGAAAATATTTATCTAATTTAAGAGATAAAACACGAAATTGTTCCATGCTGTCAGTTGAATTTTTAAAAGTCCGCATTAACAGATGACGATAGACGCAACACGTTCAATCAGGGACGGATTTAAACTTGATGGGCCCACAGCTATTGGAGATATGGGGGCCCTTTTGAAGTCCAGATATTATATGTCAGCGCCAAATATGTAAATATGTTCCAGGGGGCCTCCATGGAGACCGGGGCCCTTAGCTATAGCTGGTTTAGCAAATAGGTAAATCCAGCACTCCGTTGAAACATATGAACGGATGTATGAAGACTTATCATGGCATTGACATATGGTAATGTGATCAAACAGTTGTAGAGATTTTTACACTTCTCGGGTAACAATTGAAATGGTTTTAAATCTTTCGATGCAACACTTGCAGATATTTTAACACAGGAACTGGAATTCTTTGAAAGTGACACAAGAAGACAAGGGAACCACTTAACCCAGATCATGCAATATGGGCTTTGTTTAATATGCGCTTGAAAAATTCGTATCACTTTGAAGATTTGAACTTTGTGTAATATCACACATGGAAGAAACGTTGTTCTTGTCACGAAGTATTCAATACATTTGGCGTTATTGAGATAAATTACGTGAAGGGAGGGAAAATTTTGGGGATACTCTAAAAACAAAAGCTGGCAATAGCCTGATACTCCCCATTTTTGATGTGAAAATTTCTTGTGGGTCCTATTGACAAAATGCCTTTCAGGGGAGGGAATCGTTAGAGTAATGAGTACTTAACTATAGAAAACTGTAATTTTTTATATGAAGTCATAAACATTTGATGTATCTACAGTTAGTAGTGAAAGGTTAGCTGTTGTTAGAAAACATAACTTAGAACTAGGCATTTTTAGCTACTGTGTGTAGAATTAATCTACCATATTAGGTATATTTTCTTTAATTTAATTTTTGTACACTGTATGTGAGGTGAAATTCTTCTCAAATTTATCTGTTTACCGTCGTGCATATCCCGATATTTAATGGCTTTCATTATATTATCTATACAGGATTGCCCAAATGTGATGCGGAACTTTGGTGCAACATTATACGATGTATGTTCAAGCACAGACCCAAGGTCAGCATAACGTAAGTATTCTTTTTTCTTGAATAAAGTTGAATGTTTCCACATTATAACCTTATGTTAAGTCGGACCACTAAAGGTTTACTTTCTGATAGACGAATCATCTTTTGTTCCCTTCTACATATTGTTTCCTCATGTTAGAGTCCAGTGCCAACGGAAAATCTTACCATCATATTTAATAGTCAACAGCTTTGACTTATAGCTTGTAACTTGAACGTAAACTAAATTTTAGAATAAGACTACAATTCAAAAGGCAAGAGCATGGATAAGTAAAATAGATATGGTAGGGCACAGTTAGGACACCGTTATATGGCACAGTTAGGGCAAAGTTATATGGCACAGATAGGGCACAGTTAGGGAACAGTTAGAGCACAGTTAGGGCACAGTTAGGAAACAGTTAGAGCACAGTTAGAGCACAGTTAGGAAACAGTTAGAGCACAGTTAGGGCACAGTTATATGGCACAGTTAGGGCACAGTTATATGGCAAAGTTAGGGCACAGTTATAAAGCACAGTTAGGGCAAAGTTAGGGCACAGTTATATGGCACAGTTAGGGCACAGTTATATGGCACAGTTAGGGCACAGTTAGGGAACAGTTATATTGCAAAGTTAGGGCACAGTTAGGGCACAGTTATATGGCACAGTTAGGGCACAGTTATATGGCAAAGTTAGGGCACAGTTATATGGCAAAGTTAGGGCACAGTTAGGGCACAGTTAGGACAACACCTAAGATTGAATTATTAGATTTATACTAGTCTCAAATTTTAGACTTTATTGGTTACAATGCGTTATCGTCTGTATGTCCTTCAACAATAATCAAATGAAGATCTTGCTTGTGATTAGTTTAAGTGGACGATATTCATAGGCAAAGTGTGACCAGAAGAAAAAAAAGGGGGGGGGTAAAAATCGACCAAACTCGCGTGACGTCATTTATGTACGATCCCATAGGCAAGGTAGGGGCGAATAGAGTGACATTCTGGGGAACATCAGAGCCAGGGCTCATGGCGCTTACAGCAGTCTAATTGTTTGGCAGTAGCACAGTAATAGACACAAATTATGTCATTTCTAACACAATATACAGTGGGACAAAATAGGAATTTCCACCGACAGTTTTAAAAGAAATCAACAAATACTTAACAGATAAATATTCCAAGGAAAAATACATACATCACTAATACAATCTAAACTATAGTGGAGGAATAAACTTACACGATAGCTGTGCATCAAGGCAATTGAGATATTGAAGCAATAATCCACAAAAACATATACAAACTGTAATAATTAATGTATCTAAATCTGCACCAATAACTGTTAACTCAGGAGTTCCAAAAGGAACTGTTCTAGGTCCCTTACTCTTTTTAATTTATATAAATGATTTACTCAACTACATCTCAACAGGAACAAATGTTGGCTTATTTGCTGATGATTTTATAATCTATAGAATAATTAAATCAGAACAAGGTAGCAACATTTTACAAAAAGACTTAGATAATTGATAAAATGAGAAATTAAATGGAGTATGTCTTTCCACCCAGAAAAGTGTCAACTGTTAAGAGTAACAAAGAAAAAGAAACAAATAAATTCAAAGCATTTCATTCATGGAAAAGAACTGACCCAAACTAAAGATGCAAAATACTTAGGAGTAAAAATAAATGAGATAACTATCATGGAATCCCCATGTCAATGAAGTTACTAACAAATCAAATAAAACCTTAGGCTTTATAAAAAGAAACTTTTACAAATGTAATAGAGATATAAAAATAAAATGCTACCTCACTTTGGTGAGACCTGTACTAGAATATGCAACTTCTGTATGGGACCCATCCACCAAATAAAACATTGATAAACTAGAACAAATTCAAAAAAGAGCTGCCAGATTCATTACTGGAGAAAATTCAAAACTGACCAGAATAACACCATTAGTTAAATCATTAAACCTTGAAACTCTAGAGGATAGAAGAACCAAGAATAAAGTGTTAATTATACATAAAGCAATTAATTCTAATTTAGAGATACAACACACAGATAACTTAATACAACCCTCTGATCAACATATGGGTAAAAAAAACTTTCTTATTCCGTATGCAAGAACAAACACATACAAATTTTCGATGTTCCCGTCCGGAATTCGGGCGTGGCATGGGTTGCCTGAAGAAAACAGGAAAACCAACACTTTATCAACATTTAAAACTCTAATAAGAATGCAGGACTAGGCACAAACCATAGATAAGCGTAGGACGCAATAATCTACTGTAAACAAGGGGTGTCTGTAACCGATAAGATAAGATATACATGTATACGCGTTTACTAATAGGACAAGCAACACAACTTAACAATAGTATAAAATAGTACAATGGGTAAATTTATATACAGTGAGTACGCATTTACAAATACATACATATTACAGAAATACAAAACCAAGAAAAATCAATATACATAATTCCAGTTGTCTGTCTGTATGTATGTATGTATGTATGTATGTATGTATGGAATAATGCTGCTCGGTTGCGCTGCGATCGATTTGTATAAAAATATTATATGACGTCATTGTTTTCTTGATATTATATGACGTCATTGTTTTAGGCTTATATTTTAATTTTTGAAAAGGGAACAATTTAAAAATAGGATTTGATGATTTATAATTATTATGAAACTAGACGCCCCGCGGCGTAGCATACGCCGCAGACTTGCTCATGGAGAGTGCAAAGAGAGTTGAGAAAGAACGGACACAAACTACAACACGAAGAAATCAAAACAATGCGAGTGAACGTCGGTTAATAAATGGGAGGCGGGTAACAACAACCTCAGTGTGCATGTCTTTACGTTTACTCGCTATTTTTTATTTACTAAGTGCTGCTTTTTTGTGTCTGTACTCTCACCCCCCCCCCAAACCGTTCTTTGCACTTTCTATGACGAGCAAGTTTGCGACGTAAACTACGCCGCGGGTCTCTCAAGATTTCCTTCTTTTCATTTACTCACAGTCGTTTGCCCAAACCCACCCCATTTTGACAACTGTGTCTTTCAGGAAGTCTTCACCCGTCACTAAATCATTAGCGGCGTATGCTACGCCGCGTGTCAGCTAGTAAATAAGAAAGTTAAAATGCGTTAAAAGTCTCTACAGTGCAATAAAGGGGCTATAACAGTTTCTTCACTCTGCAGGTCAAGGGGTCGTCCATAAATGACGTCACGCACTTAGGGGTGACGGGGTCACACTTTTGTGACGATGTGTGACGAGGGGGGGGAGAAGGGTTGAAAAATGTGACGTCACATCAAAAGGGTAACTATAAAACTTCCCCTTAAATATTTGGTCGCTTACAATTTATTTAATTACATTTTTTTAAACGATCAGTGCTTCTCAAAGTGCTGGTCCGTAGGCAATCAGACGCCGGTTGGCTTAAGTCTTAATTTATCAAGAAATAAAAATTAAATCTAATTAGATATATAATCCGTAATTTTGAGAACCCACAAGAGAACGTATGAAATTGTTACCCTGCGTCGTTTGATGTTGACTTCAATGCACCTGTGATGTAACCACCGCTCCGTTTGGTTCTCTTACTGCAGGAGTCGGTGAACTTTTTTACCCGTTACCCCAAAATATTAAAGTTTATATGTGTGCGTTAAACCCCCCCACCCCAATGCTTGAGGTCCCGCCCACATGCCTCGTAAGCCATACCCCCCCCCCTTACGAAAATTCATCAGGTGAATTTTAAAAGCATGACAAGTGTCTAAAATGACCTGAATAGGATTATGAGTAGATATTTTTTGTCAAAACGACTCGGAATATCCATTTTGGGGTGGGGGTAGGGGATCTATTTGATACAATTACATGTAAAAACTTTTTAAGTTTGATATGATTGTTCTAATGGTTTTTGGTCTAACGCCCCTGGTAATTCTAGATATAATGATAAATGTGCCCATTTAAAATTATTCAAAGTATTCATTATCTTTATTGAATGCATCAAATTCTTGACATCGCAATTCGAGAGGAGCACAAAACAACTTTTCTTCTTAGGTCAGTTTTTAAGGCAATAATTTTAAATGTCACAGAACGGAAACTTGATACAATCAAGTCATGTGGATTAGGTTTATTGTCACTCGTGTCAATATAAATGAAAGTAGGTTGGGTTTAGGTTTCTCCGTATAAGTACGTAGGTAAGCAATGTACATAGTTGTTAAATTTTAATATGCATTTTCTGAAGGAACCGGTTCAATAGTGGGCATATGTTCCAAGCGTACTCGTACACATGACGCATTTAATATACACAGCTCAGTTGATGTTTCTATGTTTCTATGTTTCACTTTTCGACTGTAAGTTCGTCAATCACGAAAAACCAAATGACGGACGGGGACCAAATTTGGCAGGAAGGTTTCTTTTAACCTGCAAATGGTTTATTATAATTGTCCCTTATACCTAAAACCCGTAAATTAAAAAATTAGAAACACCACATATTTTTTGAAAAGTAATTCTGTGAGAGCCATGCATTATGATTAAAACTAAAAATTCAAATAAATGTGTGTATTTTTTGTAATTTCCACAATAAAAGTGCAATAATTATATCTCTGAATTATTTTTTATAACATTGTTATGCTTTTTTTAAATATGCAATTAATATATAGATCAATTGAGTCTGAATAAACGTATTTTTTTTATAAACGAACATTTGTCTGAGAGACAGATGCAGCCGTCAATAAAGCCACATCTGGCTCGCGAGCCATGGTTTCCCGACCCCTGCTTTAAACCAAGATTGTTAACGATATATAACTATCCGTTAAACCAAGCTTGTTAACGATAAAAGCTAACTATCCTTTAAACCCAGTTGCTTAACGATTAAAACTATCCTTTAAACCAGGCTTGTTAACGATAAAAACTATCTTTAATTAAACCAGGCTTGTTAACAATAAAATGATATCCTTTAAACGAAGTTGGTTAACGATAAACTATATGTCCTGAAAAACAAACTCATTCTAATGTAATTAATGAAATATATACTTTTTATGTTTCAGAATAGAAACTGCAATGGAAGACGAAAAAAATAAAAGAAAAACGAAGAATTCTGAAACTGTAGAAGCAGATGATAAAAAATATCGAAGAAATCATCGAACAGATATTAGAAATGGTGTAGTGACATAATGTTTTTAAATATTCCTTTATGATTTACTCAACTAATCAGTTATAGTGGCCACCTTAAAGACACCTACAAAAACAATTACGTGGTCATATGTAAAGATGGCTATGTGGTATAGCTACACGCATGGGCGTCGGCTAGGGGGGCAAAGGGGGGGGGGCAATTGCCCCCGCTACATTTTGGAAAAGTGTCATAAAAATGTCATATTGCAGTTGAGTTGTTACAATAAAACTGAACTAATTTTCCTGAAATTTTATTACATTGAAGACAGAGCACATATATCAAACATAAAAAATATATATCTGCAATCATAACTGATTAAATTACTGATTGTTCTAAATATTCCAGTTGTTTAGCAATTTCTGTTACATTTTCAGCAAAATCCGCACGCTTTTTTTTGTGTTCATCTAGTTTTGCATAGCAAAGGAACATTTGTAATTGGTTTTCTTCGCTGATTAATTTCTCGGAAAAACACTATAATTGACTTAATTGTTCCTATTGTGTTTCGTACAGCTTTCACATTATTTAAATCGTTCACGACAAGATATAGTTTATGTGAACTGCAATGTACAAATGCTGCCTTTGGGTATTTTTTTCGAATTATTGCTTGGACTCCTCCTTCTTTACCTGCCATTTTAGAACATCCGTCGCATCCTTGACCAACAAGTTTTGTCATATCTAATCCAAATTCTAATGAATTAGTAATGATGGTGTTGGCTAAACCTTCAGCTGTTCTATCGACAATTGTAATATATCCCAGGAATCCTTCTGTGACCATCATTTTCCCATTTTGTTCTTTGATAAAACACCAAGTAGAATCTGCTCAATGCCTGAAATGTCATTTGTCTCGTCGGCATGTATAGAAAATGCAACTGAATTATTTGCTTCACGAACAATGTCTTGATGAAAGAGAGACCAACAAATTTCGTTTATAGTGTTTTGCGTAGTTGCCGAGATATACTTAGCACTACCAGAACCAATTGACAAATTATTACCAAGAACTTCATGTCCAGATTCAACACATAATTCTAACAGGTCATAAAAATTTCTCGAATTTGATTCTATTCCACGAAGTGCTAAATCATGCATGCCGCAAAATAGGATTGTAGAAATTATGACACCCACTTTGTTGCAATTTTCTTGACTTTGTCTTTTAAATGATCAGTCCAACTGCTCATCTGTAGAAACTAATTTGGCTTTTAATAATGCAACGAAATTGCTTTTATCTTCATGAGAGCCTTTGTACCATGTGCTTTGCAGGTGGCTACGTGCGTCTTCCTTAAAATCTTTGTATTTTGTACATGGTTTGATGACAAATGCCCACTGAACTCCTCGACACACTTTTTGCGGAAACAACACGAAATATTTGCAAAAGGCACTTTTTAACATTTGCGAGTATACAAGCCGCGGTGAATAGTCTGATAGCCATGCATATCTAAAAACTAAAAATTTTGTTTCCCTTACTGTCATCTCTAAAATACCTTACTTTTTATCAGGTGTCCAAAAATCAAGAAAAAGCTGCAATTTCAACTCATTTGAAAGGTCGTGTGTCCAGACATACCTTCCAATATCCAATTTAGAAAATGAATAAGTGTCAGAGACAATCAAATAAGGAATAGTTGCTTCAGTTGTTGAACTTGTACTGTTGTCCTCAATGCCAATGATAAGTCAGATGCTGCAGACGCCAAAAAATCTTCTTATAACGACATTTCGGAATCCCGCATCCCGCGAGTGCTCTACCTTTAGCCTGTAAAAAAAATTTCTGATATCCATCTTTGGTAATCCTGCATTTTCTACACGTATATTGTTTCACAGCAAAATGTTATTTTCTCGTGACAACTTAGATTTTCATTTTATTAAATGCTTTAATATATTTTGTATATGAGCTATTACAGCGCTAATTTGTAAGTCTTATTAATTTCTAAGGCTTTTTTCGACCCTTATGTTATACTTAACTTGAATTTAATTAAAATTTGAACCTGTATGCCATTATCAGTTGAATAAAAAAAAATCGTGCTGTTTTTGCCGCCCCCCTGGAAAAATTCCTAGCGACGCCCATGGCTACACGGGTTACTTTATGTCTACCTAATGAAGGTACAGGATAAAAAAATATGTAATATAACTGTCTCTGAATGAAAGTGGAGGACAGTGCCTATGTCCTGATAATGAACGTATTTATTGTCATTAGGATTGGTGTATAATAAAATGTTATAGATTTTTTAATAAGAGAAATTTAAGTTTATTTAAACTTTAGTAATATGTGGAAATAAAGTTTGTCATGTGTCCTTAATTGATGGGCAAACGTTTATTTATTTTTCGAGTAATATCAATCTGAAAATCCTATGTACTTTCCTTATTAATATAAAGATAAGTAAGCGAAATAATGTTTCATAATTATGGTTTTTAAATATTTTTCTTCAATTTTTTAATACAGTTCATTTTTGTCAAGATGAATATTTAATGTTTCCACATAATAATTTTAGTTGTGCATGTTTCTTTTCACGATCCTTAACTATGCTTCAGGCGACTATACACACATGTTTTCCAAGTCCGTTTCATTCAGTCCAACAGATAAGTTTACAAACCTCTCAGTTCCTAAATGGTGAAAAATCTACATTGAGTATGAATTGGGCTACACCTTCTAATAATAAGAAGTCTACCCTGTCTTGCAGCGTCACCTCCACGCAAATCGGGATAAGTTGCGGGACAAACCCGCAGCCAAATGCTAGAATGTCACCTAGTGCTTCAAGAATGACAACATCCAGCTTCGGATTATGGTTTCGAGGGAAACCTAGAAACGATGAAGCCAATGATCATTGAGAAGCCATTTCACTTTGCTAGGCGTAGCCTCTCTTCTTGTCGATACCAGAGAATATTATGTGTGGTGCGAGTTGTTTAGGGAAAATCATAGAAATTCCAAAGCGTCCACAGCATACTAGACTTAGCATGTAAGGTTACAATTTTCATTAAGATATTCTTATAGTATTAAAACAATTTATAAAACGGTTCTTCGCATCTTTTGAGGTTATAGCTTTGTGGCAACTGTTCTCTGAGGTGAAGGTGTGCGAATTTTAAGGTACAATTGAAAAAAATGGGAGGCGCGTAATAGAGAATCCACTCGTGCTACAATATTCTTTAAATATTTTTAATAGTACATTTCAAGATCACTTGCAATTTTTTTTTATGAGAGACATACCTATTTTTTGTTATTTTTTTAGTGAAACAAAAAATATGTCAAGCCTAAATATACAGAGGTACTCACAACATGGAGTTTAAAAAAATGAAAAAAATTTTAAAAAACAAACATTCACCTCACTTAACATAAATTTTAATAGTTTGAAGATTAACAAAAGTCAAGTTAACCATCTTTAATCAGTATTCTTAGTATAAAAACAGAGTTCAATTTTGTATATTTCTAACATTTCTAACTAGTCCAGTTAGATCAATTCGCTTACTCCATTCCATGTACACTTTACTAGCCTAGAGATAAACAAAAAACTTGAGTTATTTCTGACACAATCTAGAGTTTAAAAAGTTGTTTTTAAACTCAGCTTTATGATTTTATCCAACAACATCCACAGATTTGAATGTTTCAATCTTACGAAATTCGTGTGTGTTTAGGAAACTGATGTCTGTCCAAGACTTATCTCAGAAGAATTGTGGAAATTCGTGTTTGTTTAGTAAACTGATGTCTGTCAAAAACTTATCTCAGAAGAATTGTGGGTCAAATTTTTACTTTGTGCTTGTGTTGATATTTCGGACATTGTGCTTGTGGGGCATCCAAACTTTGCCAGGGTATTTGGCCGGTCGGATGTTGGCCAACGCCTGGACCTCGCGCTGGCTCTCGACTGACGTCATGCCGTCTGTGACTGTGTTACTCTTAGAATGTATCTGTATGAAAATAATCACACTATGTAAACAACTGAACTTTAGTTTGTTATTGATTACATTTCATTTTAATAACGAGTTTACAAGTGAAAATCATGAGCAAACTTCTAATTAATTAATTCATGTACTTCGGCAAAGATGATTCAAGCCGGGTGTTTGCATGTGTCCACATCCATTGCCACTTTTCAGCCGAAAACTTTTCCATTCTCATTGATTTCAATAACCTTATCATTCTCATTATCTTTAACATTCTTCACGTCATTCTTTCATTACCTTCAAAATTCTCTTTACCATCTACATCATGATTACCCCCTACGTTCTTATTATCTTCAACATTATCAGTATCATTAACCTCTACACCATTACTACCCGCTTCATTCTCATTACCATCAAAGCTATCATTACCTCCTAACTCCTCGTTAAACATTCTCAATTCCATTTTAACTACTCCGTCCCTCCTCGTTACCCATCCATATCTCATATCCCCCATCCCCATTTATATTTACACTCACGATTCCTATTCCACTCCGACTCGTGCATACTTCACAGATTGAGCTTGTGCCGTGGTGTAAGGTTAAGTTTGTTATCAAAAGTAAGTAAATAGATAAATAGACGAAAAATAAAAGTTTTTTAACAAGTTGAAAACAAAGCGAGACAGTCCATCGATTCAAAAACATTAAAACAAAATTGAGGATTGTATCTCTAAATTAGGGTTGTTAATTTCGGGTTTTTTTGGGCAAACCGATTATCCGTTATGTTAATCCATTTTAAAACCGATTAACGTTTTACCGCTGACTTCATAGAAATTAGGGGTGTACCGGATTTTGGCTCCGGCAAATCTGGTAATTTTTACAAATCCGCCTCCGGTTCCGGCAGAATTTTACTTCATAAACCGGCCGAATCCGGCTTGCAGATTTTGCGATAAAGTATAAATAAATATAATAGCTCCAGCTCCGGCAAATGCGGAATCCGGCCATTTTAACAAATCCGACTCCGGCTTCGACTGCAGCCAAATTTCAAAAATTTGAATCTGGAACGCCCCTAGTAGAAATATATTCTTATAAGACGAATATGACGTGGAATAAGGAAATGACGTGACAGTTTTCGTTGAATTAAGAAAATTCCGTCCCACCCAGAGCTGTTTCTAGGGCTGGCGAAGATGGTGAAATTAGCGAAATGATGTCACACGCAATACGTAATGTGGAGAATTGCATTTTATGTCTAGCCTACATCATGATTTTGACAATAGAGACTGCATTTATTGCGTCTATTTTTGTCGATTTCGGACATCAATTAACTTACTGACGTCACACATTTCGCCAAACTATAAATGTATTAATAAACTGTTAATTTAAAAACACACTGCACGGAACGCTCAAAACGTATAAACAAACACACCATGGCCTTGTTGGCCATATTGGATGAAAATGTCAGCAAATGCGGGACTAAATTTTGTTCGACTATTTTTTTCAAATTTTCAGTACGGAAATGATTATTTTTTTTAATTTAAATTCGATTATCGGTTTGGGGAAATTTTAAACAGATTATCGCTTTCAAAACCGATAATTGGATTTCGGATTATCGTTTAACAACCCTACTCTAAATCATAGACATAGAAGGCGATGTGAAAGCAAAATGCTTGTAAAGCATACAACGTATTTTGGGTTTTCGTGGAAGAGCAGAACCGGAAGCGAAAAAGAAGTTCCTTGCATCGAAAGGAGAAGCTTGTATTCATTAATGCTCAATTCATCTGTTTAATTTAAATAATAGGGATGGATTTGATTTTTTATCCTAATTTAAGTTAGCTATCGTTGTTGTAAATTATAAAATATTGATCTTGCGATACCTCTGAGATACGCCCCTGGCTGACTGGATTATACGCCCGTCTTCCAGTTTGCTCTAACTTTTCGGTGTATCCAGACGACACAATGCTGTGTGACCCAAAGTGCGCGCCCCCGCCCTCCTTGTTGTGGGTGTCGCGGCGAGAAACGTTGTCCGGCACCTGGAACACGGGACGGAATTTCACACCGTTAGAAAAAAGGAGAGTGTTCGGGAGGGGGGCGTTAAACACTGATAGGTAGAAATGGGAATAAATGGATTGAGAAAATGTAGATTGAGTTCATTGAGAGATTGAGGGATTTACAAAATTAGAGATAGAATGGCTGAAAAGAGAAATAGGGAAATATAATTATTATAATAATACTTATAGAGACAATTACATACACAAATACATTGATTGAGGCAAATGTTTTGGACAAATGGACGACACGGAAAGACAAAGTCATCCATGACAATAATCAAGCACGACAGCAATCGCACAATTATTTTTTAAATTGTGATAATTTACACAAACCTGGCAAGCTTTACGTAACACATGTATGGAAGCCAGAGCCGTCTTTACACCATTTTGGACCCCTCGGGCAAAGAAATAGTGTTGGGCCCCTCCCCCGCAGGAATAAAAAAAAATATACATAATATATATAAATAAACATATTCCCATGGGGCCCCTATGCTCGTCGGCCCCCGGGCAAATTCCCAACGGGCCTATGCGTTAAGACTGCCCTGATGGAAGCACATTTCTATTGATAACGTTCTTCAAACAATCACACTTATTTGGGTCAAGGACATTTAGTCGCAAAGAGAGAAACCGCTTGCTCTTACCCGGAAAACGCTATCCTTCAGGTCACGTGACTCGAGCGTCAACAGAATCTTTCTCTGATGACAGCACGGGCACCATGGGCGTGTCCTTCTGACTTCTTTTGGTGAGTTGGAATTATAAGGATACACTGTAACAAGGTGAGTAGGGCACCTGAAATTGGGTCGAAGAAGATACGGACAACAAAACAGTGGGGTGTGGGGGGCGGAGGGGGGGGATAATGTAAGACCAGAAAGCAATAATTTTGAAGATTCTACGCGTCACTCCTTTTTATATCATTAATACATTTATGTTATACATGTATATTGTTCATGCATTTTTCTTAATTTATTTTTTCGATGCACCTTCCAAATCATTTTAAAACACTACAAATGTAATATATTAATGAAAGCCTGACTGATATGTATGTCGTTTTAGTCAGGGCCGG
The DNA here is from genome assembly GCA_944989445.1 of Ampullaceana balthica. NCBI lineage: Eukaryota > Metazoa > Mollusca > Gastropoda > Lymnaeidae > Ampullaceana > Ampullaceana balthica. The sequence goes on along the minus strand of CALYLW010000070.1, from coordinate 1,598,921 downwards.
CTTTAGGCATAGGCAAACTAGGCAGCCGTCTAGGGCATCCGATTAGTCTCATCATTAGTGGGGGCCTCGCAGAAGAATCTTTCCATATTTTTATTTTTAATTTTTCTATTACATTTAGGGCAACCAAATTCACATCGCCTAGGGCCTCCAATGCCCTTAGACCGATAATGCATTAGTTTAACTAATTCGAACAGTATTGTTTGGGCAAGAAATGTTTTTAAAATAGTTTTTCTGATTTTTTTTTCTTTCCGAAATTCTTCCTACCCAGAGCGAAGCAGGCGAAACATTATCACGAAAATGTGACTGCTTGATGAGACAAATGATCAACTAACATAATTTTGACAAATGATCAACTAACCTAATTTTGACAAATGATCAACTAACCTAATTTTGACAAATGATCAACTAACCTAATTTTGACAAATGATCAACTAACCTAATTTTGACAAATAATCAACTAACCTAATTTTGACAAATAATCAACTAACCTAATTTTGACAAATGATCAACTAACCTAATTTTGACAAATGATAAACTAACCTAATTTTGACAAATGATCAACTAACCTAATTTTGACGTGTTCAAAAAATTGCTTTAAAAAATATGAATATATGTGTAGAATGTTGAAATTTAAGAACAAAAGGAATACTGACATCGAACAATTGTTCAGCCTTTACTCCATGGCTGACGTGCGGTCTATTGAGTACTCACCAACAACAGTGGCACAAGGCGGCTATTACCAAGGTTAAGGCAATCAGCCCCAGAAGTCCCGCCAGGAGGTAGTACCACCATTCTTCTGTTGTCACATCTGCGTTGCCATGGAAACAGACAAACGGGAATACGTCTTTTATATTATCTACAAGTGACAGAGCAGCATACACACACATATATAAACAGACGCACGCACACGCACGCTTAAAACAAGACATGTACACTTATCACAGTTTTACATAATATTATGCAGCTTTTGTCACTAGTATTTTCCTACGCATAATTTCTCAGAGATCGAACGTACATTATTGTCCCAGTCACATCTACGATGGTTGATTGGAATAGTTGTTTGGTCAAATATAAACATTAAAATTCCTTAAACCTATTATCTTTAAAATTTATCAAAACATTTGCCAGCGAAGTGGATAGCGGAACAAGCTTATGATGTGCAAGAAATGTGTATAATTTTTAAATCCCTTATATTAACTTCGCGGCCGTCTCTCTCTCTCTGTCTGTCTTGGGCTCGGCGGGCGGGAGGGCGGAAAAACAGAAGTCAAAAATGACCCAGCTTCCCATGATCCGATCAAACTGAAATTTGGCACACGGACCCGTCTAACCTAACAATGCATTGTATCAAAATTTCAGATCGATCGAACGTACCGTAATTAAATTAGAGCATTTTTAGTTTATCCTTATATGAGGTATGTAATTCAAAATTCACTGTTTGTTATTGTTTTTTTTCTGCCAGTTCCACGTGAGTTTGAGTTGACGCCGACCTTCGTGTTGACGCCGACCGTCGTGCCGACACCCCCTCGCATCCCACCCCCATTTATTAAAGACAAGGGACATCACTCGGTGTCAGTCTGTAAATGTTTGAAAATAATCAATACTGTTATTTATGTCTCATATATAAGGGATTTATAGTCAAAAACTTTGTTTTTACGGGTTTGTTTTATTAAATCCCTTATATTAACTTCGCGGCCGTCTCTGTCTTGGGCTCGGCGGGCGGGCGGGCGGAAAAACAGAAGTCAAAAATGACCCACTTCCCATAATCCGATCGAACTGAAATTTGGCACACGGACCCGTCTGACCTAACAATGCATCGTATCAAAATTTCAGATCGATCGAACGTACCGTAATTAAATTAAATGCATTTTTAGTTTATCCTTATATGAGGTATGTAATTCAAAATTCACTGTTTGTTATTGTTTTTTTTTCTGCCAGTTTCACGTGAGTTTGAGTTGACGCCGACCGTCGCGTTGACGCCGACTGTCGTGCCGACACCCCCTCACATCCCACCCCCATTTATTAAAGACAAGGGACATCACTCGGTGTCAGTCTGTAAATGTTTGAAAATAATCAATACTGTTAGTTATGTCTCATATATAAGGGATTTATAGTCATAAACTTTGTTTTTACGGGTTTATTTTATTTAAATCCCTTATATTAACTTCACCGCCGTCTCATTCGTCGTTCGTTCGTTCGTCCCTCGGAAAAACAAAAGTCGAAAATGACCCACTTCCAGTGAAGCCATCGAGCTGAAATTTAGCACACGGACCCGTGTTACCTAACAATGCATTGTATCAAAATTTCAGATCGATCGAACTTACCGTAATTAAATTAATGCATTTTTAGTTTATCTATATAAATTATTATAAACTATATGTAGCGGCAGGGGAGATAATTTCGGTTTCAGTCTGTAAATGTTTGTCACTTTTCACCGTAATTAAATTAATGCATTTTTAGTTTATCTATATAAACTATATGTAGCGGTCGCTATCGTTTACATTTTACGGGTCACTTGACTTCAGGTGACAAGACCTTTCACCACAACATAATCAATACTTTTAGTTATGTCTCATATATAAGGGATTTATAGTCAAAAACTTTGTTTTTACGGGGTTGTTTTATTTATTTTCTATTTTCATCTGAAACGTTGATTCATTTTATATGCCCTTTTTCATTACTAACACTGAAAAATGTCTATTTTTTTAAAAGTTGTATTGATAATAGGGTAACGTTTTTTTAGTTAGATATGACTTTACAAACTTGTTCACTAGCGACTTATGAAGGTACAGTAACTCTTCCTCGCCCACTCTACAGCATACTGTTTTTTGTCTTCCATTATGTTAAAAAAAAGTAGAGGGAGGAGGCGTTTTCTTTACACATAACAGCTTCACTTCGTTAAGGTGTTTCCTAAAGTCAAGGTGAAATTAAGTCCCCTTTGTTGAACTGGGTGCTGCGTGCTACAACGGTTTAAACTACCAGCTAGTCATATAGGCAACAAACATTCATTTAGAACTTAATTATCTCAATCTCTATTATATCTCAAGACAAAATGGAATATTAAAATACAGAGGCGTCTCTAGAGGGACGCGGAGGGTGCGGACGGCATCGTGTGACACCCGACACAAGGGGTGATACCAAACTGTAAAATTCCGGTTATATGTTCCGGTTATTTAACCCTGGCTTACTCGGAGGCGCTCTATGGGGTCAGTCGTGTGAGGGTGGTGACACCGTGAGCGCTACCACATTGGGTGACACCAACCCTCCCTAGTGACGCCTCTGTTAAAATAATATGTATGAGCCGAGTACCCGGGTACCATGTATTTCCCAGTCATGAGCACACTCGGCCCCAGATATAAGATAAGCAACACAAACGAGTTTCTTTGCTCAGTCCTAAAATAAATATCTTATCTATCTTATCTATACAGACGCTCCTTCTATGCAGAAGATAGTTGCGTCCACAGACCATGACAGATGATCTGTTGGCAAGTGATGCAGCATTCACATGCCACGGCTTTGTGGGTTCCACGCATTACCCAGCCGCCTAACTACATGTAGTGTTAGGTACCCATTCGGAGCGGGGTGACTCAGGGACGCCCTAGGCCCCGGGAACAAACCTTTGCCTTCACACGGATTCGAACCCGTGACCATCGGTACGACAGTCCAGTGCGCTGCCACTCGACCACCACGTCCCACATATGAAGACGAGTGATGATAAGATACCTACTGACAGTGGTAAACACACGGGTGTCCTTGTTGATGATGTGACAGGTAGGAGTAAGACCCCAGTGTGCTTGACTTTTGTCACATGAGACCCTGGATGATCCCGACATGTAGAAGCCAGTCAAACATTCGTACGTCACGAAAATCGTTGAATTGTCGTCAACAGAGTCGAACTTGGCGTTCAGCACTTCCGGTATGATGTTACAAACAGACATGACGTTTGTCCAGACTGTCGTCTGATTCATACTCTGCGTTGCCAGTCCTGGAATATTATCCCAAGGGTTGGCGGATAGGTTATAATGGATGATGGCTAAGAAGTTTATTTTTAAAGATCAAGAGGATACAATTGAAACGTCTCTACACTTTGTTAGCACGTATATCTAGTACAGGGGTGGCGAAGCTTTTTGGTGCCCCGTGCCCTGCCCAAAATTTAAAAAAAAACTTATTTATAGCAAAGTGCTAAAACTTCAATGAAACCCGAAAATTTGGATTTTACATAGCTCCTTTGATTATGGAAGTAACATTTTAGTCACGTGTCGGCTGATGAGGCTCTGTGTGCCGACTTTGGCACGCGTGCCATAAGTTCACCATCACTGATCTAGTATTTTCAGATCTATAATTTATAATTTGGGATGTCGTAACGTTCTAAAATGCAACAAAGAACAATTGTTGTACAGACTTCTGTCATGTAAACCGCGTATCACTTATAGGCCAGTGGCTGTAAATAACTACCAGTTAAAGAAATTCGGGGTGTAGCATTATTTAATTACACTATACATTTCTACTGAATATAAAATTCACCAATAAAACTTCAACCAGTTTGAACAAAACAAATGTTCAGTGTCACCGCACGCTAGAGTAAAGGAAATAACGATGCCAAAACGGCTTTAGAATTTCTTAAACTTCTGAAAGGTCTAATAGATTCCATCCCCTGTTGACTCCACTCAGTTGCTTCACGGCCAGTTCGTAGGTCAAAGGGACACAACTTTTTAAATATTATTCAAATAATCTCAATAGAAACAAACACAAACAGTGTCTGATATTTTACAAACATTTTGCTAGTATGTTATATATGTGAATATAATTTAGCTCCAGTAAAGTTCATGAACATTCAGCTATTAGAAGATGTGATGGAACATAGAAATAAAATAAATTACATTCTACCTCACGCTGAATGTATTTGCCTTTAATTAATAGATATTCCAATATAAATTAAACAGACCCACCAACGTAATATAATCTATAGCCAGAAATCTTTTAAAAATTGTTATTTTTTTCTTTTCCAGGTGTAACTCAAGTAAGACTAGGTGTGTCCAGACTTTCATGCATTATAACAAAACGCATCAAAGAATACGAAATATCTTAATTATCATTTAAATATTGTTTAACTCTTTACCCACCTATCAATAAGAAAAAATGAACGTAGTCACATCTACGTAATCTAATTTATCATTTCAATATTTTATTAAAGTTCTGTTGCCACTGTGACTTCACTTACCTTACTGCTATGTCTGTTATTGAAGACCGGGGTTAACGGTGCTTTGATTAGTGGACAAAATTCTCCCAACAGCTTGTCACTACCGCGGCACAGTCTCGCTGTTCGATCAAAGGTTGACGACTCTAAATGACCGACGTGAAGAAATGCTGGGCTCCAGGATGTTGGTGAGAGGGGTGGGAAAGTGAGGCGGTTAAAGACGCCGCATGTGTGACTTGCAGGGCCTGGATAAATCGTTGGTGTCCAGTCGCAATCAAAGTAGATTATCATTTAAGTAATAGACGGTCAAATATTGGATCAATCCAATTTAAAATATGTCTTGAGTGGAATTGAAGTCTTAAGAAACGTATGACAGTCTTTTTTCATCTAGATCAATTTTTTTTTCGCGCTTCTCAAATCCCTTCCGATTTTTTCGAATTCTAGCAAGCGTGTGTAAAATTTGCGGAAGCATTTTTTTATATATTAAAAAAAAATTTTTTAAACAAATCTTGAGTTAAATTCCAGCCAGTAGTCAATTCAATTTTTTGCCCTATCACATCATATTTTCAGTCACAATAGATTGGAATAAGATATTCTGAAAATATAGACAAAAAACAACATAATACTAATAAAAAATAATTTTCTGCGCAATCTCTGAAAATTAATGAGGATTCTTAGGAAACTGTGATTATTTATCTCTTATTTTCCTGTAATTAGTTTAAAACTCATTAGTACGTAGGTTAAAACTCATTTGTACGTAGTTGGCAGTATGGCACAAATCAGACGCTCGTTGATGGAAGACATCGGTCAATTTTAATGGTATCCGGACAAGTGATATAAAACCATGGTTTAATTGCTCTTAAAACGGCTGCCTTTAGATGTTAGCATAACTTTAGAGAAAACATTGAATTTCCGGACTAAAATAAATGTGAGTCTACAGTAAAACAGTCCTATGTAAATTTCGTTCAATTTTCTAACAGAGCGATTATCAAGGTTCCACTTTTTTTCCTTGCTCATGAAAATGATGTAGAATCTAGGCAGTTATCCCCAATTAAGTTGAAGATGTCATGGCCTAAAAGTTTTATTTTAATTCATTTTTTAAAAATACAATATATTGATGTATAATTTTAAAATATATAATATATGTATACTAGTGCATTACCTGTCAAAAATGACAGAAGTTTTAAAAATGAATACATTTCAGCTGAAATTAATTTTTTGTTAAATACACATCAAAATAATAAATAATGTAATACAGAACTTTTTTTATTTTTATTTCATTCATTTATTATCATATTGAACAATTTTATGCGGAACGTTCGAAAAGTGTTATTTTTGGTGCAGTAATTTGGTGTGCTGCTTTCTAAAAATTAGTTGGGTCACGGACAGACAGACGTGACAGAGAAGGCAAATGATTTATTTTGATTATTATTGAATTTTGTTTTTATGTAGCAATACTCAACGAAGCGTAAATAAGCTCAAAATCAAGATTTCAAAGTATGGGCAACAGTTCAAAAACATTTGAACCTCCAACCCACTCCCGCCAAAGGTCAAATAGTGGGCAGTGCCAAAATAGTTGCACTGTACAAAAATAATGTGAGACTCGTCTGCTTTGCGCCTGATGAGGCTCGTGAATGCGCTGGCTACAAGGCGCCGAAACGGTAAACACAAACAGTGACGTCACCTTGATAACGGTAATAATCGAGGAGCCGAAATTGACATTTATTGCTAGTGTTAATTAGCTGAAATTGTGTGCGTGTGGTCTAGTAATCTCTTCCCGCTGTGGAAGTTCCGATATTGGAAGGTCCACGACGTAGCGATGAGAACCTGATTATAACGTTTAAGTAACTGGTGAATTTGTCAACGTTGGAATTTAAAGCCAGATTCGAAGAGTAAAATTTATCATTTAACACTGTAATATTTAAATGATACAAAAATAATCAAACTCATTAAATATACACCATCTTAATTAACACAATAGTCACCTCTTATTTCTTGAATTGTTATTTCTTGTTTTATGTTTCCTTAATTATTGTAGTGACTCTTGTTTATGCAGAGGGGGTGGGCAGGGGCGGATTAAGACTGCATGGGGCCCCTGGCTGCAATTCAAACTGGGGCCCTATCCAGCCAGTGTACCTTTAGATAAAATGATTGCTAGCAGCTAATTTAAGACTGTAACTAGTAAATATTCATCCAAAATGATTATTCATATAAAAACCGAATTCGAAGAAATAACTTTTTGCTGGTATCCTAAAATTGAGTGTAAAAGACAATTTATAAAATTAAAAAACACGTGAAAAAAATAACTCTCACCCCACCCGGGATCGAACCCGCCACCGCTTGCACCATAAGCCTTAGTACATCTCATTCGGCCACAATTGCTCATTTAGGTTTGTCAATTTAAAATATATATATAATATTCTTTAATAATTTCTGTTATTGAGCCTATCAAATCAGGTTTTTTGACTGCTAAGACTAACGTGTGGGAAAAGAGATCATTTTATTATATGAGATTTTATTAATTTATCATATTTTCAGCAATTCATGTATACATTTGTCCACATTTATTATAAAATATGCTAAGTTTGGGGGCCCTAAATCATCGGGGGCCCCTGGCTTTAGCCCGTTCAGCCCCCCCCCTTAATCCGCCATAGGGGGTGGGGGTGGGTATGATAAATCACATTAGACAGAGGAAAGTGGGTGTTGATTACTCTGTTGAGGCTTTAGATCGAAAAAGTCTAAGGGTACCAAGAGCCATGCTCTATCATGAGTTTTGGGTTTGTGAGCTTGAATGCTGTTCACGGAATTCCGCTGGCTATCGAACGCTCGTTAAAGTTCGTGCAGGCGCGAACTAAGAGGCATTGAGGAAGTCGGAGAAACAGCGGGCGGGGTTTCTTGTCAATAGTAAGGAGCTTCCTGTTAGCAACGGCCCTTACCAGCATCAGGGTCAATCTATGAATGGGGAAAAAAATATTAACAACAACAACAACAAAAAAAGGGTGGATTTTGTGATAGAAAAGAATAATCAGTTTCCAAGCAGTACTAAAAGAAAGTATTGCACTCCTTTTGGTTTTTAAAAAAGTCAATTCTAATTAATCACCGTACCATTTTGACCTAGTTAACGGATTTATTACGACTCCGACTATAAAACAGTTTTTAACATTGTATGTTTGAGCGATGATAGTGGTCTTGATGTGATGGTAAATGCTGTAGACTGTAGACCAGGGGTTCCTAACCAGTGGTGCATGCACCCCCAAGGGGTGCATGAGCAGGTTCCAGGGGGTGCATGAACTATTCAGAAGGAAAAAAGAAAAAGAGGAAGAAATAAAAGAAGGTAAAAAAATGAAAGAAAACCTAATAAACTGAAAATGTAAACCATAAGCAAGGCATGCCGCGTCAAAGGGCGCCCATATACAACCTTTTTTGATAGGTACTTAGATACTCGTTCGCGCATCTTTCTGCTGCCATCTTCTCCATCTTGAATGAGTTGAACACATCTCTCCAAGGACCTGCTGTGACTCTAATGGATGCTACTGAGAGATTGCAAGCCTTCCTGAACAAAATGCCACTATTCCAACGACGACTAGAAAAGTCCAACTTGGCCAACTTTCCACTCTTGGATGAAGTTTTAATATCTGCTGCAGAAGGAAGCACTGAGGGATCACTGCCTGACAACGTCAAAGGGGAAATTTCAGAGCACCTTTGAACATTGCAAAGGTTCTTTGATGGGTATTTCTGTCAAGAAATTGCTAGGAAAGACCTTTGGATTCGCAATCCTTTTCTCTGTGACTTGGACAACATTGATGCCAGTGACCTTGCTTAAGATGACCTAATTGATTTGAGAACCAGAGAAGTACTGAGGAGTGCCTTCAGTTGCAATACCTTTATTGAATTTTGGTGCGCCCAGCTAGATTCCTACCCACAACTAGCCAAGAGGGCAGTACTGACTCTCCTTCCATTTGCCACAACCTATCTCTGTGAAGCAGGATTCTCCACACTTTTGACGATTTAAAACAAGGAAAGGAATAAGTTGAATGCAGAGGATGACATGAGAGTTGCTTTGTCCAAAACAGTCCCCAGATTTAAATTGCTGATTGATCATAAGAAGCAGCAGATCTCTCACTAAATTCACTGTTTCCTATTGTCAAAATGTTGTGTTCCTAAATTAAACATAGTTTATTATGCATTTTCTGCAAGTTTCATGAGGGGGTGCATGAACTTTTTTGGGCATCTGAAGGGGTGCATGGACCCCAAAAGGTTAGGAACCACTGCTGTAGACCATAATAAACGAGGGGGGGGGTGAGTGGGAAGTACAAGATGAGAATATTATAAGTTAAAAAATAAAGTTTAAAGATAAAAATGTACATGCGAGAGAAAAAGGGGCTTATAAAAGGATTTAAGCAAAATAATGAGTTGACCTTTTTTAAACTATGTGTCCTAAAATGTTATTTTCGATTTTTAATAATAACTAGTCATTAAATATATCCAAAAAATATAATTATTTAAAATTGAAATTAAAAGATGCAATATAATTTTGAGAAATCAAGCTAAGTTATTTTCAGTTTTTAACTAAGTTTGACGTTTTGCGCGTAATATTATCGATCTGACCAGCTGTAGCAACGGAGTGATGAATAAATTACTATATAGTATATGAGGGTAACTGGGCATTTTCTTTGAAAATAAAACATTAAGTGGACAGAATAAAAATAAAAATGCTTCCTAGTGTAGATATTGGCGTCAATGACATAGCCATGTAGACTTAACACAGCGCCCCCACCCCCTTTTTTTTTAAAAACAAACAAAAAAGCGCGAACACATGTAACATTGAATCAATTTTGATGCGCTTTGGTTGGAAGTCGTTAAACACCATTGTGGTTTAATCCATTGTAGAGCCGATGTGGTCGCATTAACTCTGGACGTGATGTAGTGGCACTAACTGTGGACGTGATGTGTTGGCACTAACTGTGGACGTGATGTAGTGGCACTTATTGTGGACGTGATGTAGTGGCACTAACTGTGGACGTGATGTAGTGGTACTAACTGTGGACGTGATGTGGTGGCACTAACTGTGGACGTGATGTGATGGCACTAACTGTGGACGTGATGTGGTGGCACTAACTGTGGACGTGATGTGGTGGCACTAACTGTGGACGTGATGTGATGGCACTAACTGTGGACATGATGTGGTGGCACTAACTGTGGACGTGAGTGATTTCACTAACTGTAGACGTGATGTGGTGGCAATAACTGTGGACGTGATGTGGTGGCACTAACTGTGGACGTGATGTGTGGCACTAACTGTGGACGTCATGTGATGGCACTAACTGTGGACGTGATGTAGTGGCACTAACTGTGGACGTGATATGATGGCACTAACTGTGGACGTGATGTGGTGGCACTAACTGTAGACGTGATGTGATGGCACTAACTGTGGACGTGATGTGGTGGCACAAATTGTGGACGTGATGTGGTGGCACTAACTGTGGACGTGATGTAATGGCACTAACTGTGGACATGATGTGGTGGAACTAACTGTGGACGTGATGTGTGGCACTAACTGTGGACGTGATGTGGGGGCACTAACTGTGGACGTGATGTGATGGCACTAACTGTGGACGTGATGTGATGGCACTAACTGTGGACGTGATGTGGTGGCACTAACTGTAGACGTGATGTGATGGCACTAACTGTGGACGTGATGTGGTGGCACTAACTGTGGACGTGATGTGGTGGCACTAACTGTGGACGTGATGTGATGGCACTAACTGTGGACATGATGTGGTGGAACTAACTGTGGACGTGATGTGTGGCACTAACTGTGGACGTGATGTGGGGGCACTAACTGTGGACGTGATGTGATGGCACTAACTGTGGACGTGATGTGATGGCACTAACTGTGGACGTGATGTGATGGCACTAACTGTGGACGTGATGTAGTGGAACTAACTGTGGACATGATGTGGTGGCACTAACTGTGGACGTGATGTGATTTCACTAACTGTGGACGTGATGTGGTGGCACTAACTGTGGACGTGATGTGGTGGCACTAACTGTGGACGTGATGTGTGGCACTAACTGTGGACGTGATGTAGTGGCACTTATTGTGGACGTGATGTAGTGGCACTAACTGTGGACGTGATGTGATTTCACTAACTGTGGACGTGATGTGTTGGCACTAACTGTGGACGTGATGTAGTGGCACTTATTGTGGACGTGATGTAGTGGTACTAACTGTGGACGTGATGTGGTGGCACTAACTGTGGACGTGATGTGATGGCACTAACTGTGGACGTGATGTGGTGGCACTAACTGTGGACGTGATGTGGTGGCACTAACTGTGGACGTGATGTGATGGCACTACCTGTGGACATGATGTGGTGGAACTAACTGTGGACGTGATGTGTGGCACTAACTGTGGACGTGATGTGGGGGCACTAACTGTGGACGTGATGTGATGGCACTAACTGTGGACGTGATGTGATGGCACTAACTGTGGACGTGATGTGATGGCACTAACTGTGGACGTGATGTTTTGCGACACTCTCGTGGGTTTTCGGCATTTTCTGTCACCATTTTGATTATCCAAAATAGTTAATAAGCGGGCTGCAAAAATCAAGGACTACCACTGGTGACACAAACTCGAGATAATCCGCAAGCCCTGACGCCTTTTATCGGTGTGTGTCAAACAAAACATCTTATTCTTATTATTATCGACATCTAAGTAAATTATAGACTAGGAAAGCATTTAACAAATAAATACATCCAACTTCTAACAAAGCTGTGATAGAAGTCATTCATTGACCCTAGCAAGTGACCCAGCAAGTTGATCCCAGCAAGTTGATCCCAGCAAGTTGATCCCAGCAAGTTGATCCCAGCAAGTTGATCCCAGCAAGTTGACCCCAGCAAGTTGACCCCAGCAAGTTGATCCCAGCAAGTTGACCCCAGCAAATTGATCCCAGCAAGTTGATCCCAGCAAGTTGATCCCAGCAAGTTGATCCCAGCAAGTTGACCCCAGCAAGTTGACCCCAGCAAGTTGATCCCAGCAAGTTGATCCCAGCAAGTTGACCGCAGCAAGTTGACCCCAGCAAGTTGACCCCAGCAAGTTCATCTGGTGCTAAATCCTGTCATGAGACGCCATATGTTTTTAACGGCGAGGTTGACACTAAAAATTCACAGCGCTGCATGTGGTGGGGAGGAGGGGGTGCGGGGGGGGGGTAAAGAATACAATTAGCAGGTTGCTGTGGTCATAGGAGATCAATTACTTGAGGGAGATAACTCAATTAACAATTAGGCGCTGGATTAGAGCACCGAGAGGTAGGGAATAAAGATCAATGAATGTACAGTTGTCTAACCTGGGCGTAGCAGTTCAAGGGGGATCAAAGCAGAACAACAAAATAATGATCTCATTCTTAAGTGAATGTGTGATTTTTTTATTAATGATATGATAGGTCCGAGATAAACGTATAGATCTTTTCTTTAAAATGGAACTATCTAGAACCCTGCTCTACAGATATATATATATATATATATATATATATATATATATATATATATATATATATATATATATATATATATATATATATATATATATATAATTTATAAAGCTCAGTTGGTGTTTGTATGTTTGTATGTTTTCAGTTGGTGTTTGTATGTTTGTATGTTTGTATGTTTCACTTTTCGAATTTCTGTTAGACAATCACGGAAAAACCAAATGACGGACGGGGACCGAATTAGCAGGACGGTTCCTTTTACCCTGAAGGTGGTTTTAAGTTAGTTTTTTACCCTTTTGCCCGAATGCCGTAAAATAAATAATCAGAAAATGCAGAGACAAAGAATAAAAAATTTAACCTCATTTCTGTATTGAACAAATTTATGCGGACGTTCAAATGCCGTTCAAAGCGAGTTACTTTTGGTGACTTTTTTTTTCCCCAATACTTTATTTTGAGCGGTGCGCATTCAAAAAATATTGTGTCTAATTACGGTGCGCACATTTTCGTGTACTCTTCATAATTTGAGCCGTGTAGTACAAAGAATTGTCATTTTCTTTACTGTTACTTTTTATATATTAGATAGATACGTAAACATATTTAATTAAAACTGCCACACGATACATTAGATTTAATTGTTTACACGTTTAAATTTAAGTGCGAATTTGTTTAAATTATTTTCTGTTCCATAACTCGACATTTAATAAAAACCTATTTATGTAATAATTGTGTCAGTATTTTTTTCAAGGCTACATTTTTAGCGGTGCGCGTTCTAAAATCTATTATCGCCTGATTACAGTGCGCACATTTTCGTGTACGCATCTTAAATTTAGCTGTGTCCTATTAATGTAACATTTATATTTTGTTTGTCTTTTACATAAGCTATACACTTATACTATTTAAACTTAGGCTACCGGACCTATTAACATAAGTAGATTAAACTAAATAAAGTGATCCTGAAAACGCTTAATTATTTTGTATTGCAAATTGAATATGTTATGTACATTCCTTTGATGATGGATTAACATAGGCCATTTTTAAAATCAATTATTGCCATGGTTTCACATGCGTTTTTAACATAAAATTGATTTGTTTTGTTTTTTGTTTTTAAATTGGGAATATAGCCAAATTTCTTTATTTATCTTTATTATATTTATCTCATAGACGCTGTTGCAAATATTGTATTAATTACAATTGTGTTACGATGCAGTGTCGTAAATATATAAGAGCTTTTTTAGTGACGACAGTGGCAGAGATCTTTTTGAAAAATGTCAACAAAGCAGTGGCCTTTTTTAATGGATATAAACATACAAAGATACAAACACCAACGGAGCTTAATATAGTAGATATGTGTTTAAATTATTTTATTTCAATTATTTTCAAGATTCATTGTATTAATATTTTACATGCAATGAATAAAATTGGGATTTTTTAAAATTTAATTCATAACTCGACATTTAATTAAAAACCATAGATGTAGCGAGTTTATTTTATATGGAAAATCATGGCCTATGTCAAATAAACGTACACTTTAAAACAGTTTACTTAAGCTTTATATACACTATACATTATAAACTTTCGCTAACGAACGTATTAACAAAACTTGACAAAATTTAATGAAGTGATCCTGAAAACGCTTAATTAATATGCATTGCGAATTGAATATGTTTTTATGTTCATTCCTTTGTATTCAGAATAGCATAGACCATTTCCAAAATTGCCTTTTAATCATTTTTAAGATGCTCTTATTAACAGACGGTTGAATCTTTTTTTTTCATTTTTATTTTATTTTTCAGATATAAAATCTGGTGTGTGCGTGTGCATTGATTATAATTTACAAAATATGATGCCTTATCCGAAATAGGGAACCAAAAAAAAGATTCCTTTTTCAAATTATACACATTGCTTATAAACCGTAAATATAAATCGTAAAATATAGAGACATAAAAATGTTAAATATTATTTCCCTGTTACAACAATTATGAATACGTCAAAATGAGGAGTTATTTTGGTCCAGTACATTTACTTTATAACAAGACTTTATTTTATGCGGCCAGCTTTCTATATTGTCTAAATATGGTGTGCACATTTTTTTGATATCATTTTAAAACGACCGGTTTTTTTAAAAAGTATTTTAGAAAGTACATTTATAATTTTGTTTATTTGCGCTATGAGTCATTTAGCTTTTGCCTTTTAAAGGGATAGTGCCACATGTTCTTTATCTCAGAGACGTGGTTACAAATATTATATAACTTACAATTCTGATACGATGCAGTTTCGTGATTAAATATTAAATTTTTGAGTGACGAGGGTGGTAGAAGTAGTGTGTAATGAGAGTTTCGGGTGTCATTTTTGTGGGGGCCCACCGTGACGTCACCACAGCTGTTGCCCTTACCGGCGGCGGCGCGCGGTAATTAATTATATTAATTAAACAACTTAATTAGGGTGTCATACGTGTCATGTTGTTATACAACATGTTAATTATCTTAGACAAGTTAGGGTGTCATAAGTGTCATGTTGTTATACAACATGTTAATTATCTTAGACAAGTTAATTAGGCTGTCATGTGAATTATGTTAATTAGGATATCATATTGTTATACGTTCATTACAACGTGTGACGAGGGAAATTCATATTTTCTGGTGTTTAAATGGGGGGGATAATCGTGTATTTGTATTTAATGTTTAAGTTACTTCCCCTTTTTATTTTAACTTTTTCAATTTATTCAAATATTTAATAATTGAGTGATCCTTAAATATTTTTATTTATTTTTCATTTAATTATTATTTTTATTTATTTTGAATTGTATTTTATTTGTTGAGTGGTAGTATTTAAGGGTTTTAATTACAGTTTATGTGCTTCAGGTTGTTAGGCGATGTATTTTATTTGGGTTACTCTGCTGGGCAGGTGTTGTTGGTGGTGAATTTAATTATAATAACATAGTTGGAGCAGACGATTGTATAGGTTACATCAGGAATGGTTTAGTATATATTATAATTAAATAGACAAATTTAGGAGGGTTGGAAAAAATGGCGGATGTTTATTCCTGTGATGTTAGTGTAGGTGTAGTGGTATAAAGTATGTACTAAAAGTGATGAAGTGGATATAGAATGCGTTGGTTTAGGTTAAAATCAATTGTACAAACAAGGCGAGTGGTTTGGATGACCATATGTCACCGCTTGATTTATGGATGTTTTTAATAAGTTAGTGGATGTATGGAATGTGGCCCAGGACAAGTAAGGCGTTGGCTTAGGTTAAAATCAATAGTACAAATGAGGAGAGGGGTATGGACGGGGGCAATTGTAGATGTTGGTGGTTAATTTAAGGTTGTTTTCTTTGTAAATTTAAATAATTTTAGTAGTTTTATAGGATTTTCTAAACTAAAGCAACAGTTTTCATCTTAGTGTGGTGATCTATGTTATGAAAAGGTCTTTTTTTGTTCGTAGTGTTTCTAAATTCTAGGGTTTCCACTAAGTTTATTTGACAGCTTTAGCCATGCTTCTGATCTTAGTATCGGACTATTTTCTAAGTTTAACGATGTTTCCTTTCTTCCTTGTAAAAGTTTTTTTTAATAGATTCATAGTTTAAGTAAAGAGGTCTTTTATGTTTCCTTTCTTAACTAGATGTGAACAGCTAGTAGTAGTAATATTTTATAAGGTTAACCGAGTCATTTTCTTCATGCTTATCTTTATGTCACGGACAGTTTTATAAAGTTAAATGGTCTTTTTGGTTGCATTTTTTCATAATTAGATGTGCTCATTTACCCTTGACAATATTTATTGAGTTGAAGGGTCTTGGTTGTTGTTTTTTTTGTTGGTTTTTTTATTTTTTTTTATTTTTTTTATTTTTAATTTTTACTATCGTTTTTTAATTTCAACGGAATCATTTTCTTAGAGTTTTTTCTTAATTAGGGATTCTCAGCTGAAGTCCAAGAACAGATTTCTAGGTGCAAGGGGACTCGAGTTTGTTTCTTTTCTTAACTAGAGATTCTCAATATAGTGTCGGGAATAGTGTTGAAGATCAATGGTCGTTTTTGTTTTTGTTTTTTACAGATTCTAATCTTAAGATCGGGCACAGATGTCTAAGTTACGTTGTCATTTTTGTTCATGCCATTTTCTTAACTAGAGATTCTCATCTTAGTGTCGAGCACGATTCTATAAGTTCAATGGTCTTTTTGTTTTTGTATTTTGTTATTGACGCATTCTAATCTTAAGATCGGGCACAGTTTTCTAAGTTACGTTGTATTTTTTGTTCATGCTATTTTCTTAACTAGAGATCTCATCTTAGTGTCGAGCACGATTCTATAAGTTCAATGGTCTTTTCGTTTTTGTTTTTTGTTACTTACGCATTCTCCTCTTAGGGACAGGGATAGATGTCTAATTTCAAAGGAATCTTTTTTGTTGATGCTGTTTTGTTAACTAGAGATTCTCATCTTAGTGTGGTGCATGATTCTATAAGTTCAATGGTTTTTTTTGTTTTTTTGTTTTTTTTGTTTTTTGTTATTGACGCATTCTCCTCTTAGAGACATCGACAGATTTCTATTTTCAAGGGAGTCATTTTCTTAGTGTTTTTATTTATTTATTAGAGTTAGTTATCTTAATCGCGCCGACAGTTTTTATAAAGTTCAACAGTGTTTGTTTTCCTTTCTCCATATACTATCAGTACCAAATTTTGTAATTTTTTAAAACATTGCTTGGAGTATTTTTGCGATAGATTTTTTTAGTTCTGTTGAATAATATTATTTAAACTTGAAGGAATTTTTTTACTATTGTCAGGTAGACTTTGATAAACTGCTTAAGTTTTTGTAATTCAACCATTCAACGGGTGTTGTAAATAATTTTTAACTGAGGGATTTTTATCCATAAGAGTAGCTTTTGAAAAGTAATTTATTATTCTGTAAATTAATTTTAATTTTTGTAAACAAGTTATCTGACTATTGTATTTTGTTGTCTAGTTTTAAACCGGAATTCAAGTGTAAACTAGGTGATCTCTTGTAAATTTGTGTAAGGAAGGTTATAATTTATTGCTTTGGTTAAGACTTCAAAAAGTTTAAGTCAGTAGTTGTTAAATTGGTAGGTAATTTTTGAGGAAGGGAAAATATGTGAAAACAGGTGATCGTTGTAGCGAACGTTTAGGAAGCTATAGTGTATCACTAGGGGTTATTACAAGTGATTGGTAAAGATTTACAGGTTTATGTTTATACTTGGAACACTAACAATTAGATGATGTGGTATCTAGTTGGTCACCTCATGTTGTTAATAGACGCGAGTCTGTTATTGATCAGGGAAGGGAAACAGATGGTGTAAGCTGCATGCGAAAATACTCAGGCTGGTGAAATATAAAATAGGTCAACTACTCGGGAAGATTCCTTTATACAGATTGAAAAGTTTCGCGTTTGCGATAATTAAACACCTGTTGGCCACAATGCGGTGTAGAAATTTATGGAAGGGCCATTGATTTTCTTTTTCATTAGGTTGTGACTTATCGCTGAGTAATATCTTTAAATAACATTATATTAAAAGAAATCTTCCTAACTTTTGTGTTAAGAATTATAGTGGGTGCAGTAGTTTGTACGTTTCATCAAGTCCCAGTTGGTGCTGTTGTTTGTTCATTATATGTCTTTCACATGTATACAACAAACCGGTACAATAAACCAATCTTTAATCCCCGATCTTTAAGGTCCATACATGGGACTACTTACAAACAATTTTTTGTTTAAGTAATGTAAGCTATGAGTTTTAGAGTTATGTTTTACAAAGAGGAACTCATAATCTCACACAACAGGGTTTTTTTTTACATTAAGGCTTTAAGTTTTTCCCCTTTTTTAGTCTCGTCCTTGTTAATAGGTGTGATAGAAAGTTCTAGGTAAAGACAAGCTGTATTTAGTTTTATGTTCTGTCCACAATGGCCATCTGACTACGAATAGGTTGTTCTTTGGGTTTGTAAAAATACGTGTATGTTATTAGGGTGTACTCCAACCTAGACATTGTTTTCTCTAGGAGATATGAAGATTTTTTCTATATAAGTAAAGTTCAGAAAAGTTAAGGGGTTGGGAGGTAACCATTATAACATAGATTGTAGTACTAGGTGCGATGAAAGTGTTGACATGTAAGAAAAGTTAAGAACATCTTAGGTACGGGCGTTAATCACATCATGGATGGTTTTACCAACCCTTGTATGAAGTTGCTCTGTCTGAGAAAACTTTAGAAAATATTTTATATGCCGGGTGGTAATCCCTAACATGACCTATAAGGATGTATGCTAAGATACAGACAAAGTCAGTAAGGGTGGTAGACAATCTGGGTGTGGGAATGGCAGTTGGATGCGTCGAAAAATGTTTACGTTGTCGACAAGGAGAACAAATGTATGCCGTTGGAGTAATAGTAACAGACTTGGAATTTGTCGGGCGTGTTTGTAAAAGAGAGTAAAGGAAACGGTATTGTCACGGTCACGAACTAAGTAGGAGGGGAGAACAAAGATACACCGCTCGAGTAAAAGTAAACTTGTAGAAAGACAAACGGTCGTGATTAGGGCTGTCAATTTTGTTGAAAAAAGCTGCCCGGGTACCCGTAAAAATTTCGAACGGGTACCCGGGTTACCCGTTCTAAACTTAAACGTCGCATAATTTTCCCCCTCATGATCGCTATACAATACAACCTAGCCACCATCCATGCACCTCAATTCACACAGTAGTAGTAGCCAACGGCTTGCTTCCAGTAACATACTATTGCTAATACACTACAATTAACTATACTATAATGCACTAAAAACTTTTATTCAATTCCTGCTGTAAATGCATTCGTCATACTCATAAATGACAGTAAACTGAACATGCAAACAAAATGTCAGTGGCAATGACGTAACATTCAGTGTCTTACCTTGAATGTTAATATCCACTTGGCGTAGGTAGTAGATGCTAATGGCGATGAAGGACGCAATACTGCGGTAAATCTCAAGTGATCGTTCTTTGGTCAGTGGTACTGCTTTTGTTGACACCAAAATTACTGACATTAGGTGGATCGGCGGTTGGTTTATAAATATCAATTTATGAATAGCGTTCACATGGCGTTTTATCACGTTAGGTTGCCACCCTTCAAAGACACAATTTAATTACAATGGTTGCATTTTGCCGTGTCGCTGTCAACTTGTTTGGCCTGATTCCACACGACGTCTAACCCATCTTGTTAACTTTGGTTGTATTATTAATATCAAATTTTGGGCTAGGCAAACACGTGTTAATGAACGCCAGAAACACACGCCAATGCAAGGGCTGTGGGTTATAGCAGTGCTTCTCAAAGTGGGGGTCCGCGGAAGTTATCAAGAAAGGAGAGAAAAATATAATTATAATCCTCCAATTGCTATCAATAATACTAACCCTATAGAATTTGTCATTTTTGACAATAAGAAAATAAATGAAAGAAATAAAAGGAAATAAAATAAAAGGAAATATAATACATTTCGCTACCATGCAAGTACAGGGAAAATAGTGCACCGGTTCCTGATGCAATGGAAAAAATTCCTGCCGGTCCGCAATACAAAAAATTTTGAGAAGCACTGGGTTATAGGAGGGAAGAGAGGAGAGGGGGGGAAGAGAGTAGAAAAAACGGTATTATATAGAAAGTATCAATCGGTGACCCACTGTCGGCTATTTCAAAGCAAAGTTAGTTTCAAAGCAAGGGTGTTTGAATGAACAAAAAACAAACACGGCATCTTTCATCTCCGTGCAGTCCATCCTCGCAGCTGACGTCTTCTCCATCTTACACTGTTAGTAACTAACAATTTAGTTTATTAAATTTAAATACTGACGACCTTGTACGCATTATTAGCATCAGTTTTTCTAGGTCACCCAGTGTTAATGAACACAGGAAGTGAAGGGGTGTGGGTTATAGGAGTGAAGGGAGGAGAGGGGGTAGATACACAGATATGCTAGTATCAATCGGCGTATTTCAAAGCAAAGTTAGTCAAAGCAAAGGTGTTTTTTTAATTTACAAACACAGCTTCTTTCATCTCTAAGCAGTCCATCCTTTTTTTTTGGCAGAGGACTTTTGTTTTCTTTATACGTTTCTTTTAAAGAACCATTTTTTTAGTGTGATGTGCGATTTCTGTTTCACGTTGAGAGAAAAAAATATATATCAAAATACATTGTATTTGTTGGGACCGTATGTTATTTCCCGTTGACAATTATTTCCCATTGACAGATATTTATCCTTAGATGTACTTCACAGCAAATATTTGAAACAAAAATTTTCATTTCATAAATTGTTTCGCAAGCCACAATGTAAACACACAAAGCCGCATGGGAGCCGAAGTTTGGCCTCCGGGTACCCGGGCGGAATTTTACTACCCGGGTAATCACACGGCAACGGGTACCCGGGTCCCGGGTACCCGTTGACAGGCCTAGTCGTGATAAAGAAAACGATGGTCATGTTTTCTTTTAAGGGAGGGTTATAATTTTTTTTCCTAGAGCAACATTTAACAACATCGTTGTTCCATCTTTCTTCCTTCGTTTATTTTTGTTGTAACTCTGTTTAGTTTTGTTGATGTCGTAGACTTCAAGAGGTCTTTCTAAGCATTTAGAAATCTTCTTTTGTCTTGATAATCATTTTGTCGACATGTTGAGATTTCATTTTTTCTTCTGAGGGTTTTCTTTTAGTTTCAAGAGGAATGATTTTTGAGGAGATGAGACGTAACCGTTTGAATACCAGACATAAGACATGGGAGTGTAACAACACGAGAACGTTAGGACTCAATGTGAGGAGGGATGTTGTACATTATTAACAGAGACGAGAAGGGTTAGGAGACAACATGAGGATGGAGGTTGTAGATTAATAGAAGGGAAAAAAGATGAGAAGGGTTAGGAGTCAGCGTAAGGAGGGGTGTCTTGAATTATCAGCCAGGAGTGTTACAAGATGAGAAGTTGTTTGGTACAGAGGGAAAGTTTAATGTGGACATGTTTGTTGGTTAAAGTGTTTTGGAAAATCGGAATTTCAAGTTTAAGTTTGCCATGAAAAGAAAAAGATTTAGGTTATATCTGAATCTAAAGTGGAAGAGAAGGTAAATGGGGTTGGTGTTGTTTTTAGTACACCCCTTGCTACAACTAAGTGACCGATCCAGAGGGGTAGTCAAGTCAAAATTTCTCTAAGTGGTGGTGTATCCTCAGTCTTATTATCATCTATCGTTAATGTCTTATAACCGTCGTTAGACCCTATGTGTTACAACTAAGAAACATGACAAGTTCATAGTCATCATCATCATCGCTCTTGTTTATCCGTTTCACTAGTCGAACGAAAAATTCTTCTAGTCTGGTAGGTTGCACCCACCGTACCTCCTGTGATGGGCTTCTAATCGGACATAGTGGATACACGATAGCTCAAATCGACCATGTAAATGGCATAAACCATGTCTCGTTGAACTGTGCGCTTATGTCTGGTATTCAAACGGTTACGTCTCACCTCCTCAAAAATCATTCCTCTTGAAACTAAAAGAAAACCCTCAGAAGAAAAAATGAAATCTCAACAAATCGACAAAATGATTATCAAGACAAAAGAATATTTCTAAAATGCTTAGAAAGACCTTTTGAAGTCTACGACATCAACAAAATTAAACAGAGTTACAACCACAAATAAACGAAGGAAGAAAGATGGAACAACGATGTTGTTAAATGTTTCTCAAGATAAAAAAATTATAACCCTCCCTTAAAAGAAAACATGACCATCGTTTCTTTATCACGACCGTTTGTCTGTCTACAAGTTTACTTTTACTCGAGCGGTATACTTAGTTCGTGACCGTGACAATACCGTTTCCTTTACTCTCTTTTACAAACACGCCCGACAAATTCCAAGTCTGTTACTATTACTCCAACGGCATACATTTGCTCTCATTGTCGAGAACGTAAACATTTTTTGACGCATCCAACTGCCATTCCCACACCCATATTGTCTACCACCCTAACTGACTTTGTCTGTATCTTAGCATACATCCTTATAGGTCATGTTAGGGATTACCAGCCGGCACATAAAATATTTTCTAAAGTTTTCTCAGACAGAGCAACTTCATACAAGGGTTGGTAAAACCATCCATGATGTGATTACCGCCCGTACCTAAGATGTTCTTAACTTTTCTTACATGTCAACACTTTCATCGCACCTAGTACTACAATCTATGTTATAATGGTTACCTCCCAACCCCTTAACTTCTCTGAACTTTACTTACATAGACAAAATCTTCATATCTCCTAGAGAAAACAATGTCTAGGTTGGAGTACACCCTAATAACATACACGTATTTTTACAAACCCAAAGAACAACCTATTCGTAGTCAGATGGCCATTGTGGACAGAACATAAAACTAAATACAGCTTGTCTTTACCTAGAACTTTCTATCACACCTATTAACAAGGACGAGACTAAAAAAGGGGAAAAACTTAAAGCCTTAATGTAAAACCTGTTGTGTGAGAGTATGAGTTCCTCTTTGTAAAACATAACTTTAAAACTCATAGCTTACATTACTTAAACAAAAAATTGTTTGTAAGGAGTCCCATGTATGGACCTTAAAGATCGGGGATTAAAGATTGGTTTATTGTACCGGTTTGTTGTATACATGTGAAAGACAAATAATGAACAAAATATAGCAACCACTGGGACTTGATAAAACGTACAAACTACTGCACCCACTATAATTCTTAACACAAAAGTTAGGAAGATGTCTTTTAATATAATGTTATTTAAATATATTACTCAGCGATAAGTCACAACCTAATGAAAAAGAAAATCAATGGCCCTTCCATAAATTTCTACACCGCGTTGTGGCCAACAGGTGTTTAATTATCGCAAACGCGAAACCTTTCAACCTGTATAAAGGAATCTTCCCGAGTAGTTGACCTATTTTATATTTTACCAGCCTGCGTATTTTTGCATGCAGCTTACACCATCTGTTTCCCTTCCCTGATCAATAACCGACTCGCGTCTATTAACAACATGAGGTGACCAACTAGATACCACATCATCTAATTGTTAGTGTTCCAAGTATAAACATAAACCTGTAAATCTTTACCAATCACTTGTAATAACCCCTAGTGATACACTATAGCTTCCTAAACGTTCGCTACAACGATCACCTGTTTTCACATATTTTCCCTTCCTCAAAAATTACCTACCAATTTAACAACTACTGACTTAAACTTTTTGAAGTCTTAACCAAAGCAATAAATTATAACCTTCCTTACACAAATTTACAAGAGATCACCTAGTTTACACTTGAATTTCGGTTTTAAACTAGACAACAAAATACAATAGTCAGATAACTTGTTTACAAAAATTAAAATTAATTTACAGAATAATAAATTACTTTTCAAAAGCTACTCTTATGGATAAAAATCCCTCAATTAAAAATTATTTACAACACCCGTTGAATGGTTGAATTACAACAACTTAAGCAGTTTATCAAAGTCTACCTGACACTAGTAAAAAAATTCCTTCAAGTTTAAATAATATTATTCAACAAAACTAAAATATCTATCGCGAAAATACGCAAAGCAATGTTTTAAAAAATTACCAAATTTGGTACCGATACTACAATTCACCTCCCCTAAATTTCTACACCGCTGTTTGGCCAACAAATGTTTAATTATCGCAAACGCGAAACTTTTCAATCTGTATAAAGGAATCTGGCCAAGTAGTTGATATATTATATATTTCACCAGCCTGCATATTTTCGCCTGTAGCTTAACCCATCTGTTTCCATTCCCTGATCAATAACCAGCTCTCGTCTATTAACAACATGTAGTGACCAACTAGATACTACAGCATCTAATCGTTAGTGTTCCAAGTATATACATAAAAATGTAAATCTTTACCAATCACTTGTATATAACCCCTAGTGATACACTATAACTACCTAAACTTTCGCTACAACGATCACCTGTTTTCACATATTTTCCCTTCCTCAAATATTACCTACCAATGTTAATAATTACTGATTTATAAAATGTGTACATTTTAACAAAAACCATAAATTATAACCTTCCTTACAAAAATTTACAAGAGATCACTTATTTTACACTTGAATTTCGGTTTTAAACTAGACAACAAAATACAATAGTCAGAAAACTTGTTTATAAAAATTAAAATTAATTTACAGAATAATAAATTACTTTTCAAAAGCTACTCTTATGGATAAAAATCCCTCAGTTAAAAATTATTTGCAACACCCGTTGAATGGTTCAATTACAAAAACTTAATCAATTTATCAAAGTCTACCTGACACTAGTAAAAAAAATTCCTTCAAGTTTAAATAATATTATTCAACAAAACTAAAAAATCTATCGCAATAATACGCAAAGCAATGTTTTTAAAAAATTACCAAATTTGGTACCGATAGTATATGGAGAAAGGAAAACAAACGCTGTTGAACTTTATAAAAACTGTCGGCGCCATTAAGATAATTAACTCTAATAAATAAATAAAAACACTAAGAAAATGACTCCCTTGAAAATAGAAATCTGTCGCTGTCTCTAAGAGGAGAATGCGTCAATAACAAAAAACAAAAACAAAAAAAACATTGAACTTACAGAATCGTGCTCCACTCTAAGATGAGAATCTCTAGTTAACAAAATAGCATGAACAAAAAAGATTCCCTTGAAATTAGACATCTATCCCTGTCCCTAAGAGGAGAATTGCGTAAGTAACAAAAAACAAAAACAAAAATACCATTGAACTTGTAGAATCGTGCTCTACGCTAAGATGAGAATCTCTAGTTAAGAAAATAGCATTAACAAAAATGATAACATAACTTAGAAAACCTTGCCTTAAGATTAGAATCTGTAAATAACAAAAACAAAAAAGATCCATTGATCTTCAACACTATTCCCGACACTATATTGAGAATCTCTAGTTAAGAAAAGAAACAAACTCGAGTCCCCTTGAACCTAGAAATCTGTTCTTCGACTTTAGCTGAGAATCCCTAATTAAGAAAAAACTCTAAGAAAATGATTCCGTTGAAATTAAAAAATATGTCCCTGTCCCTAAGAGGAGAACTTCTAACTAAGAAACAACAATAGTAAAAATAATTTTAAAAAATTTTAAAAAATATTTAAAAAATTTAAAAAAACACAAGACCCTTCAACTTATAAAATATTGTCAAGGGTAGATGAGCACATCTAATTATGAAAAAATGCAACCAAAAAGACCATTTAACTTTATAAAACTGTCCGTGACATCAAGATAAGCATGAAGAAAATGACTCGGTTAACCTTATTAAATATTACTACTACTAGCTGATCACATCTAGTTAAGAAAGGAAACATAAAAGACCTCTTTACTTAAACTATGAATCTATTTTAAAAAACTTTTACAAGGAAGAAAGGAAACATCGTTAAACTTAGAATATAGTCCGATACTAAGATCAGAAGAATGGCTAAAGCTGTCAAATAAACTTAGTGGAAACCCTAGAATTAAGAAACACTACGAACAAAAAAAGACCTTTTCATAACATAGATCACCACACTAAGATGAAAACTGTTGCTTTAGTTTAGAAAATCCTATAAAACTACTAAAATTATTTAAATTTACAAAGAAAACAACCTTAAATTAACCACCAACATCTACAATTGCCCCCGTCCATACCCCTCTCCTCATTTGTACTATTGATTTTAACCTAAGCCAACGCCTTACTTGTCCTGGGCCACATTCCATACATCCACTAACTTATTAAAAACATCCATAAATCAAGCGGTGACATATGGTCATCCAAACCACTCGCCTTGTTTGTACAATTGATTTTAACCTAAACCAACGCATTCTATTTCCACTTCGTCACTTTTAGTCAAGGTTGTTAACAATACTAAAATAATTATTGGCAATACCAATACCAATACTGCCTGTAAAATCTATTTGCAATACAAATACCAATACAATTTTAAAACCAGTATTGCAATACCAATACCAATATTTATTTATTATTGCCTTACCAATAGCAATATTTGGGTCATTCGACAAATAAAACGCAAATACGTAATTCATCGCTCTATATCACTTACATCGATAAACGATAACAACATTTTTGGCTAATTTAGACAATGTATTTTTAACCAAATTTTGTTCAATAGGCTTGGTCATTATTTACCGGAAGTCTAATAATAGACTCGATCTATAACTAGGTCACCGCCTGAGGTGCCGTAAGGTCAAGTAGTTAATATTTATTCATAACTATTAGAGGGAATGCGCTCATTGAAATTATCTAAAACTTCTTCAAAAGCTTGATTTTATAGAATTTTAAAGAAAAATATAAGGTCATATTATTTGATATATTATATAGTGTGAAATAGAGCTTCCTTGCGAGAGTGAATTTAATATTAATATCTAAATATACAGACTATACTTTTTTATTTTTAGTTAGTTCATTCGCTCATTCGTCCGAGAATTTTATTCATTCAAATACTATTTACTTCTAAAACTTATGATGTAATTATAATTAAAATCATAATCTTAGTGTAAGTTTATTACTAATAAATACTAAGGCATATATAATTTATATGAACCAACAAAAACAATTTATATTAATAATATATAAATATTTATATTATTAAGATAACTTACCACGACCTTCAGATAGACATAAGGATAAAAACACATTTCTTATTCCGTATGCAAGAACAAACACATACAAGTTTTCCTTCTTCCCGTCCGGAATTCGGGCGTGGAATGGGTTGCCTGAAGAATCCAGGAAAACCAACACTTTATCAGCATTTAAATCTCTAATAAAAATGCAGGACTAAACACAAACCAGAGATAAGCGTAGGACGCAATAATCTTCTGTATAGAAGGAGCGTCTGTAAACAGATAAGATAAGATAAGATATATTAAATATAAGTTTGTTAGCACTAGTGACTAGTACTAGTGGCGACGGCCGGAACGAGCATGAATTATGTAAATGAATTAGTGACTCTGCATCTGCTCTGACTGAGGCTCTGGCTCTAGTAATAAGTTAGTAGTAACTAATTCTAGTTGCTCGTTCGTCCATGAAGTTTATTCTTTCATAGTATGATGTAATTATAATTAAAGTCATAATCTTAGTGTAAGTTTATTACTAAAGGCATATATTTTTATAAGGCAAGGACCAAGGAAAACAATATTAAAATACATATATGTTAATAATTGACTACGCGAGGACTAGTGTTTACCGTAGTTACGACTATCGAACGAACGCTTACACTCATCTTTAAATAATTTAAAATATGTTACGCTTATTTATTAAAGTTTTAAGTCTTCGACATTTTAATAACTTTTTTCGGCTGCAAAACTGAGTGAGAAGAAATATCTTTTTTGTCCAAAATAACACCTGGAACATCGTTTTCAGATAGCACTATAACACTATTAAACACACTGTTGCTAGCCATGTTTGAGAAAGTTTGACCTTACTGACAACGAAGAGCCTAAAAATAGATATGACCGAATGGCTTATGACGCGTTCGGGTTTCAGAAATGATCAAGTCTATAGTTAACACTTGCTTCATCAGTTTTCCTCAAAGCATTCAAAAGTCTTTGACAACATATTAAATAACTCGGCATACCTTAACGTCCTTAAGCAACAAGATTTTTAATATGTATACTGTACACATATTGTGAATGAATGAATGGATGGATGGATGAATGAATGGATGAATGAAGCAAATGACTGTCATAGAAAAGCAAATGATACATAAACGGTCAAACATCATACTATAGTAAAAACAGTCAGACCGAGTCAGTGAATTGCATCACATCTGGAAAACTAACGATGAACGATGAATTTTAGTAGAGTTCACAGGGTAACGCCACCTATTTGGCCGTTACCACTTAGCCAGGCGAAGAAAAGTAACCATTTCAAAATGCGCACTGCTCAGTCAATGCTCATTGCCAAAGATATCATACGTCATATATGATTTGATTTCTATTATCATTCATTTCATTGATCAGTCTCATTCAAAAACTGTTTGGCAATGTCACTCACAAGATGGCGACACCAAAGAAAAATTTATTATATTCAGCTTTATGCACAACCAATGTTGTAAAGAATTTGTTGAATATTGCTTTTAGTATTGGTTAAAAATCAATACCAATATCAAAAATAATTATTGGCAATACCAATACCAATATCAAATTTCAAGAAGTATTGCAATATCGTCCCAATACTTAAAAAAGTATTGGCAATACTACCAATACCAATACAATATTGCAATATTAACAACCCTGCTTTTAGTACATACTTTATACCACTACACCTACACTAACATCACAGGAATAAACATCCGCCATTTTTTCCAACCCTCCTAAATTTGTCTAATTAACTATAATATATACTAAACCATTCCTGATGTAACCTATACAATCGTCTGCTCCAACTATGTTATTATAATTAAATTCACCACCAACAACAGCAGAGTAACCCAAATAAAATACATCGCCTAACAACCTGAAGCAAATACACTGTAATTAAAACCCTTAAATACTACCACTCAACAAATAAAATACGATTCAAAATAAATAAAAATAGTTTGAGAAACACTTAATAATTAAATGAAAAATAAATAAAAAATTTTGAGGACCACTCAATTATTAAATAATTGAATAAATTGAAAAAGTTAAAATAAAAAAGGGGAAGTAACTTAAACATTAAATACAAATACACGATTATCCCCCCTTCAAACAGCAGAAAATATGAATTTCCCGCGTCACACGTTGTAATGAACGTATAACAATATGATATCCTAATTAACATAATTCACATGACAGCCTAATTAACTTGTCTAAGATAATTAACATGTTGTATAACAACATGACACTTATGACACCCTAACTTGTCTAAGATAATTAACATGTTGTATAACAACATGACACTTATGACACCCTAATTGAGTTGTCTAATTAACATAATTAATTACCGCGCGCCGCCGCCGGTAAGGGCAACAGCTGTGGTGACGTCACGGTAGGCCCCCACAAAAATGACACCCAAAACTCTCATTACACACTACTGGTAGAGCTCTTTCGGAAAACCTATACGTTATGTTAATTTTGTACAAGTGGGAATGAAATTGTAAATTTAGTTATTATGGTTGGCAAGAATCATTATTTAATAAATCATATCTTTTAAATAGTAAGGTTATGTTAAACGGCACTGCATTCAGTGAAAACAACTCACCCGGTAAAATGACATATCTCTGTTTCTCATAAGATTTTAACTAAATAGATGAATCTGAAATTTAACTTGGCAAATAAAAATTGTAATAACCGTCAACTAATTCCTTGGATAAAGGGTCAGCACACTCCCGCTACAAAGTGCGGGTATTTTTCTAGTATATTTATAAAAGCATAATGCAAAGACAATACAGGTGGAAACCCAAACATAAATTTAAAGTCGAGAACGGCAAACGACAAAAATTGGAATGGTTTTCTAGTCTCCCACTTTATCAAATCTCGTGCTTTGGTAGTAGGAAAAAAGGTGCACCCACCCCCCAAATTGTTAAGTCCAAAAGGATGGAACAGCACAAAGAGGCCTAACACATAATGGTCAACAAACAGGGCACCCTCCGCGTCATGAACACCCCCTTCCGCCGATCAACGGTTTTGCAGTGATAACATGAGTGTCCTAACAAAACAATTCAGGATGTACCATGATAAAAAGTATGTAATCCGAAACAGCAGAACAGTAAAGTTTAATAAAACGCTCTCAAATGTGAATATATCACACTGAATGGGACTGCGATAAAGCTTTTAAATAAAATACAAAATACACAAACAAATTGTGCAATTAAAACAATAAATTTGAGCTTTATTTTAAACTAAAACGACAATAGACGGTTCGGCTAATGCCTTCATTAGTACAATAACATAAAATAGGTACTTACATTTAATAATTTAAATATATGTAAGTAGGCCTATTTTATGTTATTGTACTTATGAAGGCATAATTTGCACAATTTGTTTGTGTATTTTGTATTTTATCTCAAAGGTGAAGAAAGGTCTCTAAAAAAAAGTCTCAAACGTATAGAATGTCTGTCTATAAAGTGTAACATTTTCCCTTAAGTGTAAAAAAGTGTAAAAGTAGCCGTTTTGGGCTCGGGAAACAAATTCTTTCTCTATTCAAATTGTGTACCACCAATAGCTTAATTTTCAGGGTTATTTTTTTATGATTGTTGTAAGATTTAGGGTTCGCCTGATTTATGTTCCACTAAAACAAGTGTTTTAGATTTAGGGTGCCGCCAGAGGATGGCGCAATAAGATCAACGTGTCTCCAGAACAAGGATTCCGCTAGAGCAGACTGACAGCCACAGTCGTAGTCTAATGCTTGCAAAAGGTGGGGGTGGAGAACAATTTGTCAAATAAACAAATTTTAGGAGTCGAGAGCAGCAAAAGTTACTGTACAGAATGAAAACTAAATAGAGATGATTATCTTATCTACAGACGCTCTTTCTGTACAGAAGATTATTGCCTCCTACGCTTATCCATTTTTTTTGTTCACTCTTGCATTATTATTAGAGTTTTAGATGTTGATATTGTGTTGGTTTTCCTGGTTTGATTCACTTGATTTTAGTGGAAACTTTCTTTCTGAACGCAGTGTAAGGTGTCATCATCGAAGCATTATTGTTTTATTGTTTTGTTGCGGAAAAAACTGAGTCTTTTATATGAGCAAACGAAGACAAGTAATTATAATTGATGCCCATTATTTACTTGTTATCAGAAATTCAAACTTTCATTGAAATTCAAAAGTAGTGAATACTTTGAAAGTTAACAGCTATTAATCTCTAAGAAAGCTAAACATGGTCAATATCAAACATGAACACAACCTGTAATGAAATCTCTCCTTGCGATAATGATAATTTCTTACCTTCTTTAAGCCAGTGTCTTAATAAAACCTTGCACTCTAAAATACTCAATTGATTAGTAAAGTGTTTTTT
The DNA here is from genome assembly GCA_944989445.1 of Ampullaceana balthica. Classification (NCBI taxonomy): domain Eukaryota; kingdom Metazoa; phylum Mollusca; class Gastropoda; family Lymnaeidae; genus Ampullaceana; species Ampullaceana balthica. Next base: position 1,567,306 of record CALYLW010000070.1, on the reverse strand, counting down.
TTCTTTCTGTTGAACAATGTTTATTTCAATGAAGTCATAGACATCTCTTATCTTTAAAGACGGGAAATGTAATATTTTATTGTAACTCTTGAAGACTAATTGTTCAACAAAAAGGCGTTTTAGACATTTAAGCCCATAAACTTATTTTTTTATATTAAATTTTGATTTGCCAATCTTTCTTTTTTCGTTTATGTGGTTTTTTTTTAATTTATTTACTTTAATATTTTTCTAAGATAGGCTATATTATGTACATGTAATATGTTATGCAAATTTAATGTAAATTCTTGTGTTTATTTAGTTCAACTGTTGAAGGCATTAAGCCAAACGTCTACTTTAGTATCAGACAAAAATATTTAAATTTATTTTTAGTTAGTTCATTCGCTCATTCGTCCGAGAATTTTATTCATTCAAATACTATTTACTTCTAAAACTTATGATGTAATTATAATTAAAATCATAATCTTAGTGTAAGTTTATTACTAATAAATACTAAGGCATATATAATTTATATGAACCAACAAAAACAATTTATATTAATAATATATAAATATTTATATTATTAAGATAACTTACCACGACCTTCAGATAGACATAAGGATAAAAACACATTTCTTATTCCGTATGCAAGAACAAACACATACAAGTTTTCCTTCTTCCCGTCCGGAATTCGGGCGTGGAATGGGTTGCCTGAAGAATCCAGGAAAACCAACACTTTATCAGCATTTAAATCTCTAATAAAAATGCAGGACTAAACACAAACCAGAGATAAGCGTAGGACGCAATAATCTTCTGTATAGAAGGAGCGTCTGTAAACAGATAAGATAAGATAAGATATATTAAATATAAGTTTGTTAGCACTAGTGACTAGTACTAGTGGCGACGGCCGGAACGAGCATGAATTATGTAAATGAATTAGTGACTCTGCATCTGCTCTGACTGAGGCTCTGGCTCTAGTAATAAGTTAGTAGTAACTAATTCTAGTTGCTCGTTCGTCCATGAAGTTTATTCTTTCATAGTATGATGTAATTATAATTAAAGTCATAATCTTAGTGTAAGTTTATTACTAAAGGCATATATTTTTATAAGGCAAGGACCAAGGAAAACAATATTAAAATACATATATGTTAATAATTGACTACGCGAGGACTAGTGTTTACCGTAGTTACGACTATCGAACGAACGCTTACACTCATCTTTAAATAATTTAAAATATGTTACGCTTATTTATTAAAGTTTTAAGTCTTCGACATTTTAATAACTTTTTTCGGCTGCAAAACTGAGTGAGAAGAAATATCTTTTTTGTCCAAAATAACACCTGGAACATCGTTTTCAGATAGCACTATAACACTATTAAACACACTGTTGCTAGCCATGTTTGAGAAAGTTTGACCTTACTGACAACGAAGAGCCTAAAAATAGATATGACCGAATGGCTTATGACGCGTTCGGGTTTCAGAAATGATCAAGTCTATAGTTAACACTTGCTTCATCAGTTTTCCTCAAAGCATTCAAAAGTCTTTGACAACATATTAAATAACTCGGCATACCTTAACGTCCTTAAGCAACAAGATTTTTAATATGTATACTGTACACATATTGTGAATGAATGAATGGATGGATGGATGAATGAATGGATGAATGAAGCAAATGACTGTCATAGAAAAGCAAATGATACATAAACGGTCAAACATCATACTATAGTAAAAACAGTCAGACCGAGTCAGTGAATTGCATCACATCTGGAAAACTAACGATGAACGATGAATTTTAGTAGAGTTCACAGGGTAACGCCACCTATTTGGCCGTTACCACTTAGCCAGGCGAAGAAAAGTAACCATTTCAAAATGCGCACTGCTCAGTCAATGCTCATTGCCAAAGATATCATACGTCATATATGATTTGATTTCTATTATCATTCATTTCATTGATCAGTCTCATTCAAAAACTGTTTGGCAATGTCACTCACAAGATGGCGACACCAAAGAAAAATTTATTATATTCAGCTTTATGCACAACCAATGTTGTAAAGAATTTGTTGAATATTGCTTTTAGTATTGGTTAAAAATCAATACCAATATCAAAAATAATTATTGGCAATACCAATACCAATATCAAATTTCAAGAAGTATTGCAATATCGTCCCAATACTTAAAAAAGTATTGGCAATACTACCAATACCAATACAATATTGCAATATTAACAACCCTGCTTTTAGTACATACTTTATACCACTACACCTACACTAACATCACAGGAATAAACATCCGCCATTTTTTCCAACCCTCCTAAATTTGTCTAATTAACTATAATATATACTAAACCATTCCTGATGTAACCTATACAATCGTCTGCTCCAACTATGTTATTATAATTAAATTCACCACCAACAACAGCAGAGTAACCCAAATAAAATACATCGCCTAACAACCTGAAGCAAATACACTGTAATTAAAACCCTTAAATACTACCACTCAACAAATAAAATACGATTCAAAATAAATAAAAATAGTTTGAGAAACACTTAATAATTAAATGAAAAATAAATAAAAAATTTTGAGGACCACTCAATTATTAAATAATTGAATAAATTGAAAAAGTTAAAATAAAAAAGGGGAAGTAACTTAAACATTAAATACAAATACACGATTATCCCCCCTTCAAACAGCAGAAAATATGAATTTCCCGCGTCACACGTTGTAATGAACGTATAACAATATGATATCCTAATTAACATAATTCACATGACAGCCTAATTAACTTGTCTAAGATAATTAACATGTTGTATAACAACATGACACTTATGACACCCTAACTTGTCTAAGATAATTAACATGTTGTATAACAACATGACACTTATGACACCCTAATTGAGTTGTCTAATTAACATAATTAATTACCGCGCGCCGCCGCCGGTAAGGGCAACAGCTGTGGTGACGTCACGGTAGGCCCCCACAAAAATGACACCCAAAACTCTCATTACACACTACTGGTAGAGCTCTTTCGGAAAACCTATACGTTATGTTAATTTTGTACAAGTGGGAATGAAATTGTAAATTTAGTTATTATGGTCGGCAAGAATCATTATTTAATAAATCATATCTTTTAAATAGTAAGGTTATGTTAAACGGCACTGCATTCAGTGAAAACAACTCACCCGGTAAAATGACATATCTCTGTTTCTCATAAGATTTTAACTAAATAGATGAATCTGAAATTTAACTTGGCAAATAAAAATTGTAATAACCGTCAACTAATTCCTTGGATAAAGGGTCAGCACACTCCCGCTACAAAGTGCGGGTATTTTTCTAGTATATTTATAAAAGCATAATGCAAAGACAATACAGGTGGAAACCCAAACATAAATTTAAAGTCGAGAACGGCAAACGACAAAAATTGGAATGGTTTTCTAGTCTCCCACTTTATCAAATCTCGTGCTTTGGTAGTAGGAAAAAAGGTGCACCCACCCCCCAAATTGTTAAGTCCAAAAGGATGGAACAGCACAAAGAGGCCTAACACATAATGGTCAACAAACAGGGCACCCTCCGCGTCATGAACACCCCCTTCCGCCGATCAACGGTTTTGCAGTGATAACATGAGTGTCCTAACAAAACAATTCAGGATGTACCATGATAAAAAGTATGTAATCCGAAACAGCAGAACAGTAAAGTTTAATAAAACGCTCTCAAATGTGAATATATCACACTGAATGGGACTGCGATAAAGCTTTTAAATAAAATACAAAATACACAAACAAATTGTGCAATTAAAACAATAAATTTGAGCTTTATTTTAAACTAAAACGACAATAGACGGTTCGGCTAATGCCTTCATTAGTACAATAACATAAAATAGGTACTTACATTTAATAATTTAAATATATGTAAGTAGGCCTATTTTATGTTATTGTACTTATGAAGGCATAATTTGTTTGTGTATTTTGTATTTTATCTCAAAGGTGAAGAAAGGTCTCTAAAAAAAAGTCTCAAACGTATAGAATGTCTGTCTATAAAGTGTAACATTTTCCCTTAAGTGTAAAAAAGTGTAAAAGTAGCCGTTTTGGGCTCGGGAAACAAATTCTTTCTCTATTCAAATTGTGTACCACCAATAGCTTAATTTTCAGGGTTATTTTTTTATGATTGTTGTAAGATTTAGGGTTCGCCTGATTTATGTTCCACTAAAACAAGTGTTTTAGATTTAGGGTGCCGCCAGAGGATGGCGCAATAAGATCAACGTGTCTCCAGAACAAGGATTCCGCTAGAGCAGACTGACAGCCACAGTCGTAGTCTAATGCTTGCAAAAGGTGGGGGTGGAGAACAATTTGTCAAATAAACAAATTTTAGGAGTCGAGAGCAGCAAAAGTTACTGTACAGAATGAAAACTAAATAGAGATGATTATCTTATCTACAGACGCTCTTTCTGTACAGAAGATTATTGCCTCCTACGCTTATCCATTTTTTTTGTTCACTCTTGCATTATTATTAGAGTTTTAGATGTTGATATTGTGTTGGTTTTCCTGGTTTGATTCACTTGATTTTAGTGGAAACTTTCTTTCTGAACGCAGTGTAAGGTGTCATCATCGAAGCATTATTGTTTTATTGTTTTGTTGCGGAAAAAACTGAGTCTTTTATATGAGCAAACGAAGACAAGTAATTATAATTGATGCCCATTATTTACTTGTTATCAGAAATTCAAACTTTCATTGAAATTCAAAAGTAGTGAATACTTTGAAAGTTAACAGCTATTAATCTCTAAGAAAGCTAAACATGGTCAATATCAAACATGAACACAACCTGTAATGAAATCTCTCCTTGCGATAATGATAATTTCTTACCTTCTTTAAGCCAGTGTCTTAATAAAACCTTGCACTCTAAAATACTCAATTGATTAGTAAAGTTGTTTTTTTTCTTTCTGTTGAACAATGTTTATTTCAATGAAGTCATAGACATCTCTTATCTTTAAAGACGGGAAATGTAATATTTTATTGTAACTCTTGAAGACTAATTGTTCAACAAAAAGGCGTTTTAGACATTTAAGCCCATAAACTTATTTTTTTATATTAAATTTTGATTTGCCAATCTTTCTTTTTTCGTTTATGTGGTTTTTTTTTAATTTATTTACTTTAATATTTTTCTAAGATAGGCTATATTATGTACATGTAATATGTTATGCAAATTTAATGTAAATTCTTGTGTTTATTTAGTTCAACTGTTGAAGGCATTAAGCCAAACGTCTACTTTAGTATCAGACAAAAATATTTAATGAAGTTATAATTTATTGTTTTGATCACACAAGTCATTGTGTATCTTTTATTTTATTTAAAAGCCTTATCGCATTACTATTCTGGTATATTAATCCAGGGCAAGTAAAAATATTCCTGTGAGGTCAATCTTTAAAACGTAAGTAAAGGTACTTTGACGAAAATTAGCGAAATTCGACATTTGCTTCCCTTGCCCTAACACCCTCCGGAAGCAAATAATGCAACCAATACTGTTGTGTTATAGTTAAATTAATACATTCATAATTCATATGTATGGTTCTTTTTTCGTAGTTACTTTGTTTTGTTTAGTTGTTTTGTTTTTTTTTGTGTTTTTTTTTACTTGTGTTTTTATTTTTTGTTTAGGAAATATTCCTTTCAAATATTTTACTCTTTATTTCAATTGACTTTTTAAAAAATTCTAAATTCAGAATATTGGAATTTAAGCTTTATTAATTAACTATTTATTGTTAGTTAGATGTAAAGCTTAAATTTATTATTTTCACTACACAATTTGTGTATTTTGTATTTTTAAAATAGTTTAATTGTTAAAGGGCGAAAAATTACATGTTTTGGGTGTTTGTCAAAATGGACTAACTTAATTATTGTAGAACCTAACCCCATCAAAAAATGTGTTATTAAATCCCTTATATTAACTTCACTATCGTCTCTGTCTCTCTCTCGTTCTATCGTCATCTCTCTCTGTCTGTCTTGGGTGGGCGGAAAAACAAACGTAAAAAATGACCCACTTCCCGTGATTCGATCGAGCTGAAATTTGGCACACGGACCCGTCTCACCTAACAATGCATCGTATCAAAATTTCAGATCGATCGAACGTACCTTAATTAAATTAATGCATTTCTAGTTTATCCTTATATAACGTATGTAATTCAAATTCACGGTTTGTTATTGTTTTTTTTCCACGTGAGAGTTTGAGTTGATGCGTTGACGCGACCCATCGAAGTACCGGCGTGCTTTTGTTTACATTTTACGTGTCACGCTGAGCTCGGTCAAGCGATCGGTGACCAGACTTTTCCCCTCTCCCCCCCCCCACCCCCCTCCAGGGTTATGAAGCAAAGTTGAGTTAAGGCAGATTCAGTCTGTAAATGTTTGTCGCGTTTGAAAATAATCAATACTGTTAGTTATGTCTCATATATAAGGGATTTATAGTCAAAAACTTTGTTTTTACGGGTTTGTTTTATTTTATGTTTTTAAAGTTGTATAAAAACATTTTGTAAGGTCAATGTCGGCGTTTTTAATAATTGTTATTATTATTTTTCCTCTTTATATTGCCATGTTTTTAAAAGCCAGAGGAACTTATATCAAACTTTTAGTTTCCATATAGTGTTTGGCATCATTTTAAAAGAAGGCTAATGTTAATTTTACATTTTTTTTTGTTTTATTAACTTTAAAAGTTGTTTTTTCTCAAAATAGCGTTTTAATAGTTTTTGTTCCACGCAATTTTCTCTATCTCAAAAACAACTTTATCAATTTGTTTCGCCCCCGATGCAACTAGAAGCGGCTGGTCACACACACCCTACATTTTCTTTCATTTTTTACTAGTCTTATATTAACTTGCTTTGTAAGTTTAATCGGACGGAACCCACTATTTGTTTATAATTCTTTCACGTGCAAGTTCAGTTCACGTATTGACGCCGACCGTCGATGTTCACACCCCCTACCGTCCCTGCGCTCGGTTTTAAAACCAGGGGAGATAATTCTGATTCAGTCTGTAAATGTCGCGCTTAAACATAATCACTACTTTTAGTTATGTCTCATATATAAGTGATTTATAACTTTGTTTTTACATCTATATATTTCGATTTACGTCAGCTAGAGTTAAACCTCAGCAGTCCGCCTTAGTGACCGGAATAACCCAATGTTGAAATATTTTCGATTTACAGTGAGTGTCGGATCATTGGGATAGGTCGGATAATTGAGATCAGTTCGCTCAAAATATTTGAATCGTTTAGAACGGAACTAATCCCAGGACATTCTTGGTTTATATCTACTTCTAAATTGATCAAAGGTAAGCTGGCTTTGCACTTGCTGTAAAATGTGTAGACTAAAAAGTAGAAAATAAAAATATATTTAAAAAACACTTTTTAAAAAGTAGTCTTATATTAGAAATGCACTAAAAAGTAGAAAATAAATTTAAAAATTAAATTTACAGTCAGAAGAGACCTTTAGTTCCAAATTTATGAAAATGTAAAAGTTTAAAATGAGACAGGAACGTTAAATCGTAGGTGAAATCGATTATCTCGTTGTTCGCCATGACTATAAGACTAGGGTGCTTGCTAGCATAGATATTGATAGACTAAGTTTAAAGAGAGACAGAAAGAGAGAGAGAAAACGACAAGACTGTGAAGTTAATATAAGGGATTAAAAAATGATTGCTTCCAGATACAAATGCATAAATCAAGGAATATACAAATTTCCCATATATCTTTTTTTTAAATTTTGAAATGTATACTGAAAAGTACAACAATCTAAACTCTAATAAAAATCCAAGACTTGACTCCAACTATTGATAAGCGGATGCAATAATCTTCTGTATAGAAGGAGTGTCTGTAGCATATAAGATAAAGATAAATGTTGGCCGGAATGTCAGACATTAGCTGCCTAGTCACGACGATTGAGACATGTTTATGTGTTTTTTTAACTCGATTTTGAAATCTTGGGCCAAGAACAAAATACGTTACACTTGACAGCATGCACTGACATTTCATTAGATGAGATGTAAGAGGTCAGAGCACACGCAAGGAATGTTTCAGAGTACATTTGGTAACGGAAACAATTGGTGGCCTTGTAATCTATAATAATTATTTTATTTATTTGTTTTATTTTATTTATTTTATTTATTTTGGGGGGGGGGTCGTAGAGAGGGAAGACACAAATCTTTGCGTGCCCTAGCCATCTCTAGCCCCATCTGCGACTCTATGTTATAAGAAAAGCTGACTATGACTATCCAGGGCGGCTGGATAGCGAAGAATATAGTGCGCTCGCCTCTCAAGCTGAGGGGCGTGGGATCTAGCCCATTAGAAACATTAGAACCACGAGGTTAACTTCCTATCAAAAAGCATTTATATATCTTATAAATTAAGGGTATACCTAGAATCAGACCCTCATAATCAAAGTCCCAAAGTCGAAACACGTATTCGTACCTTTACAATCTGGCATGGATGGCACGAACGTACCGTGAAATCATTCAGTTAAATAACAGAAAAATGAAATATCCGAAACAAATGGATAAAAATGACAAGACCTAAACTTAAAACTGTATAAAAAAATAAATGAAATTTATACTGGCATTTGTTTTGTTTGTTTCACTATTTGTACCTTTTGTATCGTCGTTTTAAAGAATATGTTTGGCCTGGGATGTTCTTTAAGTGAAGTTGGAGGGGAAGTTATAAAGTTTAGTTCTAAGAAACTAATTTGGACCAATTACAAAAACTTTATGAGTGCATTTAATTAACAAGGTTGCTGTTAACCGAACACTGATAAAACATGTTTTTGAAGTCTTTAGCTAGTCAACTCGGTAATTGTAGGTTTGTAGTGTTTTTCTTTTCTTTTCTAACCAATTTTATGGTCCAGTATTAGAGAGGCGTTACATAAACACATAAAAGGGTCTGAACTTATATTGAATAACTCATTCTAGCTTGTACATTTACGACGGTAAGTTAGTTTCCATGTGGCATCATGGTTTTAATTTCAGTGAGATAAGGCGTTTCTCCAAGCGTGCGGTGCATTTTATTTCCCTCGTTGTTAAGGACAAAATAAAAAATGTTGCTCTTAGATAAGAATAATTAGTTAAACAAAGAATGTATAAATGTGTTTGCTTAAATTAAGAATGATTCTTTATTTTAAATGTGTAGCTGCAATTTATTTTCTAATGTGCATATCCAGTTTGTTTTTGTGAACAAAATAAGTTCTATAATACATGTAAAAATAGGAAAACATTTTTCTTTGCTATGACAGTAGCTGATGTTTATGTTCTAAAAATGCTATTCAGTTTATGAGCAACGTAAATATTACATATAAATGATAATAAATAATTAACTCAAAGATATAAGCTGTTCAATTTTCAGTATAAAAAAAATAAACACATGATTAAAAAAAATCATTTTAAATGCTGGGGAAAATCCGAATATCTGTAAAAAGTTTTTGTCTTTGTTTCGGGTGAGCAGAATACCAACACCATCAGCGATCTATGCGTCTTCATCAGCAGTCAATACAGTCAATTCACAATTACCTCACATATTGGTTATGTGGTAAATGATTGTATTTTTTCATCTTGGTGTGTTGGGGGTCAGTTGCGTCCTCAACTAATCAAGCGAACAGCAAATGTCGTAGAGGTTTCTTTGATACAATCGATACTGGATAACTGCAACAGTAGTCTGTGAGTGTTGCCTTCAAAACCAACGTCAGAGACTCCAGAAAGTACGGAACGCTGCATCGTAAATTGTATTGAGGATGAGGAAGTCAGGTCACATTAAACCGACATTTGGGATCTACACTGGCTTCCTGTGGCTGAAAGAATAGACCATAAACATCTGTAACAATATTATGGCTGGTTGGACTGATCAGCGCCGCAATATTTATAAGACTTTACATCGAAACATGTATAAGAGGCTTTCTGGCAGCTAGACCCGGTATCTGCTTGGGCTACATCTAAAGATAATCCATTTCAGTGGTGGGTACTTGCCTGTTATCCGACCACCAAGATTTTTTAAAATTATTTTTTTATTTTTTGTATTAACTGTTGTAAATAATATACATATTATTTATAAGCCATACTAGTACAGTATAAAATAAATTATACTTAACAAGATTGACTATATTCTTTTTATTAATTTAACTATATTGAAATTTGACAAGAATGAGAAAAACAATGATTAAAAACAATCTAAACGATAAATGGAAGAAAGTTGCCATTTAAAAAAATGGGCTGCCTTATGTATTATCAATTGTAATATAATATTCTAATATAATATTACTATTTATTTTTTAATTCGGCATGGATTACACTCACGAAACCGTAAATCACAGCCTACATTTCGTTGATCCTATTACCGTTGCTAACACCCAACTAATCGAGCGGCCACGGAAATCAGTAAAGGAGCCAAATAAACGCCACAACGGGACTCCGCGTCATATTATAGATATAAAATTCTATAAACATTTATTTAGTAGTAATTTTTGAATTGTAATAGCCTAAGTTTCGCGGGGTTTCCAGCAGTTAATACCCCTCAAAAAATTAAAAACTTGTTGGTGGTCGGATAACAGACAAGTAGGACCCAGTGGTGGCTTTATTTCAAAACAATTGGCTTAATAAGTATAAAATTGAGAAGCTCTGAATTCATTTCTCGGGCTCATTTTTTAAAACTTTTGTGACAAAGGGAAATAAAAAAAATCATGGTCCGAGTCCGACATTTATTTTTTTTACATCAATTAAAGTAAAAGCAGTAAAACAAACACAAAAGTGTGCGATGAACAAAAAACATTATTTGAATTAAGCACTTCTTTTAGATCATTGAACAGCAGAGAAGTAATACTGCTAATAAAACAAGGTGAAGTAAGTTTATCAAATGAAGACTGTATTAATATGTTTATCGTTTGAGATGTAAAAAATTTCCTAATGAACAAAATCAAGTGCCGATGCGTGTGTTTACTTTGCTATGCACCGAGTTACTTAAGTGTAAGTTTTATTGGAGATTATTAACTTTTTAAGTAGTATCTTTGAACGGACTTTTGTAATCAGGAAACGTAAGTCAGTCAGTTCATTCTTTGGTGCAGGTGCAGCTCTAGTCTAGACATGACAGCTGATATGAGCATGTTGACCTTCACCGTGGCCAGTCTTCTGGTCCCTTTCACCCTGGCTTTCACCCCTATGCTGGGAACTGTCCAGTCTGGTGATTACGTGATGGCGCCGAACGGAGCCCTTCTTTGTCCACTGCCAAGTGAAGGCTTCAGCTACAAGCCGTACAGCTGGACCGGTGAGAGTGAAACTACAGATAAATCAAATATTCAGTGATGGGATGTAAACACTTTTTGAGTTATTTATTATAGCCAAATGCGTTGCTGGCAGTGATAAATGGGTTTTGGTAATAAAACATCCCACCGGTTAAAAAAACCAGCATAATTTAAAATAGAATTACATTTTTTTCGCACAGTAAAGCTGTACAATTAGACTAAATTGGTAAAAGATGAGGGGAAAAAAACAAAATCATGGTCAGTGTAAAATTTACTCTAATAACACATTTTTATTTAAAAAATGTAAATAATTTTTTCATTTAAATATTGATTTTAAAATATTGTTTTAAAATTTGTTATAGCAATTCTAAAGTAAATTTTTTTAATTTTTTTTTGTAGAGTATCAATTATACATTTTTATGTCACTAAAATACCATTGCTATTTAAAACATAAAAAGTCTGATAGGGCATTTACTGTAAACGAGGAAAGAGGAAGATTAACCTTTGCAACAGGCGCAAAATACCTAATATATACTTAGACAAAATACATAATACACTAACGTATCACCCGTCAAAAACTACGGAAGTTTTCAGCTGAAATTTTTTTATTTTATAAGAAATGTACTTTTTTTAGGGCGCCTACGGCGCCGACCTTTTCAAAAGCCCAACTAACTTGTCCTTGTTTGATAAATACGAAATATTAAACTTTCTGAAATGTACACAAAGTATTTTATAATAGGGGTTGTAGGGCGCCCCCTTTGATTGTTGATTTTATAATTAACCATCATCAAATCCTCTTTTTACATTGATCCCTTTTCCAAAATTAAAATACATGTATGAGCGAAAAACAGTGACGTCATATATTATTTATTTACAGCGCATCTTTAATTTGCACACCTTTTGATGCATTGGTTCAGTTATTTGGTTTTCCCTGCTTTCTAAAATTAGTAGCGTCACGGACAGACATTGCAAATTATATTGTTTAATAATATGACAAACTTAATTTGCCGTGGGAATGTGTGAATTGTGCTCTTCTACATTAACTTGACATAACATGCATTCAAGTAACTCAGTCTAAATTACATCTAAATTTCAGGAAATTTCTAGTGAAAAAAACGTGTATCCATATATCTGAAGATTCGTGATTGACTCGTTATTCTTTGATAACATAGCGTCTTTTTAACTCAAATCTTCAGCTGGTCACTATGAAATGAATTCTACTTTTCATGGTACTTCCTTTCACCGTATCATATATATATATATATATATATATATATATATATATATATATATATATATATATATATATATATATATATATATATATATATTTATATATATATATATATATATATATATATATGTATATATGAGCTCACCGATAATACATCACAGTGCGTTAAAAAATAATGTGATCCACATCGAGCACATCTGTGATTTGAAGCAGTTTAAGCTTCATTCATGATTATGACTTATCAGTTTATTCGCCCATTTGCCCACACATCATTACCACAACATTACCAAAACATGTAAAAAAAATAAAATGTAATTTTTACACATATTATAACAAAGAACTATTCATTTTGCATGAAAATGTAGTAAGCAAAGTTTGTCACAGGATAACAGAAAAGATTAAATTATCAACTGTTAATAATATTTAAAATTTAATATAAAAGTGTTAGTAATTCACATAAACGTTTTTATTATTGTCAAGTCAGCACCTTTTCAAGATCTATTATGACTTGTCAGTTTATGCGCCCATTGGTCAATACATTATTACCTTTACAATTTCAAAAACATGTAAATAAAAAATTGCAACTATTTACAAATATGAATAACAACGAACTATTTATTTTGCATGAAACCTTTGAAGTAAAGTTAATCACTGGATAAAACAAAATATTAAAGTATCAACAGGTAATCGTATATAAAATTTAATATACACGTTTTAGGAATTCTAATAAACGTTTTCATTATTGTCAAGTCAACACCCTTACAGCTCAATATTAAAAAACAAAGATTTTTATTCGAAATTAGTCTAAGACACATTTAAATATTACATGTAAATAACAATTTTAAAAAAACTATTGTGGGGAGGAATCCGATTTTTAAATGTTATTTTTTTAAACATACAAATATGCAATCTTAAAATGTATAAAAGAAAAACAAACGCTAAACTGAAGCAAAAGTTGGCAAATTTCGTTTGCAGTAATAAAAAAGGGGCCTTCCATAAAGTACGTCACGCTATTTTTGACCATTTTTTACTCCCCCCCTTCCCCCCTGTCACAAATAGTCACAAATCTTGGACCCCCCCCTAAAGTACGTCACAGTTTTTAACAAAAATGTTGTTTTTATTTAAAAAATAATATAAATTTAATTCAAAACAGCGTGACGTCACACATGGCTGGACCCCGCCTTCCCCTGTCACAAACTGTCACACTTTCTTACACCCCCTCGCCCCTCTGGACCGTGACGTACATTATGGACGACCTCCTAATGGCTTTGTAGTTCAAAACGCATCGAAACTTGACAACCAAACGACAACCAATTGTTAATTTCATAAACCGAAAAACGAATGTTATATATTAAATTTAATATAGAAAATTAAATTTATAATTACGCACGTAATATTGACATGGACACATAGACAAAAACGTACATTTAATACAAAAAATAATAATAATATTAATCACATCAAAAAAACCATTGCTCTTTGTAAATCCCTTATATTAACTTCGCGGCCGTCTCTCTCTGTCTGTCTCTCTGTCGTCATCTCATCATCTCATGGGCGGGCGGGCGGAAAAACAAAAGTAAAAAATGACCCACTTCCCGTGATCCGATCGAGCTGAAATTTGGCACACGGACCCGTCTGACCTAACAATGCATCGTATCAAAATTTCAGATCGATCGAACGTACCGTAATTAAATTAATGCATTTTTAGTTTATCCTTATATGAGGTATGTAATTCAAATTCACGGTTTGTTATTGTTTTTTTCCCACGTGAAAGTTTGAGTTGACGCGTTGAGGCGACCCGTCGAAGCGCCGGGGCACTTTTGTTTACATTTTACGTGTCACGCTGAGCTCGGTCAAGCGAATCGGTGACCAGACTTTTCCCCTCTCACCCCCCCCCCAGGGTTATGAAGCAAACTTGAGTTAAGACAGATTCAGTCTGTAAATGTTTGAAAATAATCAATACTGTTAGTTATGTCTCATATATAAGGGATTTATAGTCAAAAACTTTGTTTTTAAATCCCTTATATTAACTTCACCGGCGTCTCTGTCTCTCTGTCTCTCTCTCTGTCTGTCGTCATATCATGGGCGGGCGGGCGGAAAAACAAAAGTCGAAAATGACCCACTTCCCGTGATCCGATCGAGCTGAAATTTGGCACACGGACCCGTCTGACCTAACAATGCATCGTATCAAAATTTCAGATCGATCGAACGTACCGTAATTAAATTAATGCATTTTTAGTTTATCCATATATGAGGTATGTAATTCAAATTCACGGTTTGTTATTGTTTTTTTTTCCACGTGAGTTTGAGTTGACGCTTAGACGTCGACCGTCGTGCCGACACCCCCTCACGACCCATCCCCCGTTAAAAGACAGGGGACATCACTCGGTGTCAGTCCGTAAATATTTGTGGCGTTGAAACATAATCAATACTTTTAATTATGACTAAAATATAAGGGATTTATAGTAGAAAACTCTGTTTTTCCGGGTTTGTTTTATTTACTAGTCTTATATTAACTTGCTTTGTAAGTTTAATCCGAACCGTCCCACTATTTGTTTATATTTTTTTCACGTGCTCAGTTCACGCGTTGACGCCGACCGTCACTGTTCACTCCCCCAACCGTCCCTGCGCCCAGTTTTAAAACAAGGGGATATAATTGTGTTTCAGTCTGTAAATGTCACGTTTAAACATAATCACTACTTTTAGCTATGTCTCATGTATAAGGGATATATTGTCAAAAGGTAAGCTGGCTTTGCACTTTCTGTAAAATGCGTAGACTGAAAAGTAGAAAATTAGTGCATTTTTAATGTAAGACTAGTTTTTTTTAAAGTGTTTTTAATGTTGATTATTCCTTTATTACTTCATTCCCTTCACACATTAATAAATGCTCAAATAATGAAGTCACGTCACAATATTTTATGGCGAGAAACACATTTTGTTAATCTCGAAAGCAACATTTTTACTTCTACTTCTATTAGTTCTATATATTTTTTATCGGGAGTTACCTCCCATAGCGTCACGGACAGACAGACAGACGGGACGTGACAGAGATTGCAAATTATGTATATTTATATATATTGAACTACTATATATACAGAGCAGTCATAAGATCAACACCTTTCCTATAAATTCTCGAGAATAAACGAACTAAACTACGTCTAAGGTCAATTAATAAAGATAACACTGGAAAGACGGAGTCTTGGTTGGGGAAAAAGTCTGTAAAGTCAAAATCAATTAATCCATTTTTAAACAGATCTGTGTTTAACCTTCCGATCTATTATTTGTCATATCACTTTGTAATGTCTTTTCTTTCTTGACATTCCCGTGGCTGCCCAAAGGTCCGTCACACTGGGCGGAGGTCTCGCCTTGCTGTGGTGGCAGTAGACAGTCACCTCGTAACCTCGCTGTCGTCCACGGCGTCGGCCACTGTGTTGGCCAGACCACCAGGCTGCACTACAACTCGACAGGTCAGATAGAGGGACACGTCTTTAACAACGGTAACAATTCTTTTCTTGCTGAATCATTTTGGCTTGGCAGTGTTGTACCCAGGCTCTCTTAACTTAAACTAACTGGTTGTTTTGTTTTGTTTGTTTTGGTTTTCTTAAGATTCTACATGGTGACCTATAATTTCGAATCATATTTATTAATTATTTTTTAAAGAATAAAATTGTTTGGGCTTAAGCTGCCCTGTCTATAGACATGAAGTAGTAATCTAAGTATTATTTATACTCCTTCATTACTCTCCCTATGCCCTATAGGGAAAGATCCGACCATTCACTTCTCTAGTGACGCCACAGCGTATCTCTTTGGTGCCCCTGGCACTCATGTGCCCTATGCGCTGTACAACATACACGTCCATTTCAACTCCTTGCTTGGTAGAGGTTCGGAACACGCAATTTCTGGAAGATTCTTTGACGGAGAGGTATAAAGATGATTAAAATAATTTTTTTTAAATTGGTTGTAAAAGATTAGGTTAGACATTGTTTTACAACACTCGAGTACATCATTCAGTCATAGGGATAAAACTCCTTTCTTACTCCATATTCAAGAACAAACATAAATCCTCCTTTCCGTCTACAATGCAGAAGTGGAATGGGTTGCCTGTACAAACCAGGAAATAATACACTCTCAACGTTCAAAACTCTATTTTTAAAAATGCAAATCTAGACAAAAATCATGGATAAACGTAGGACGCAATAATCTTCTGTATTGATGTAGCGTCTTAAACGCAAAAATAATATAAGATAAGATGATAAGATAAGATGGTTCTTTATAAATTTTAATAGTTTACATTGTTTGCGCTTATGCAGGAACTTTTATTATTTCGGTTCTTAATGACACATAAAAACATTCGGTGAAATTTTTAATTTTTTTGTTCCAAAACAATTACAATAATTACAACCTATTATCATCTACATTTGGAAAAGTATGTTGTTCATGGATCATGGTCAATCGTCATATTACTACTTTCACAACTTATTTAGCGCTAAAGGTTTATATGTTTACAAACTATTTTAGTTAAGTCGTAAAAATACGCTCTTTGTTTATCAGAGGCATGCAGCCTACAATAAATTATATTCGGCTTAGGCTCCATTACTTTGGATCGATATTCGCAGAAATTTTAGATTGACAAATAAGACACCCTTTTTAGGCAGCAAAAAGTTCAGATTTTGTACAATAGCTTATCGGGTAATATGGATTTTTTTTTAATTCCTCTTTTTTTTAGATAACGGGTAAAAAAAAATAATAATACTATACACTATATCCCGCAACATTAAAAGTTCCCTTCCCTATTCCGTCAAGAGAATATTTTAGATGAGTTATTTAGCTCTATAACCATCACGAAACTCAAGTGTTTTAGTCTCCAAACCAAACTGCAAGACTAAATAAAATGTTGTACACAGTGGCGGATTTAG
Source organism: Ampullaceana balthica (assembly GCA_944989445.1). Lineage (NCBI taxonomy): Eukaryota > Metazoa > Mollusca > Gastropoda > Lymnaeidae > Ampullaceana > Ampullaceana balthica. Next base: position 1,549,929 of record CALYLW010000070.1, on the reverse strand, counting down.
CTATAGGGCAGGGGGGGCGGCTTGCCCCCCCGCGCCCCTGTTGGGTCTAAATTGGCGCCCCCCTAAAGACGCCCTCGATGAACATCAAAAAGGTGTCACAAGAGCAGAAAAATGATTTCTTAACACGAAACTTGTAATCAACACCAAACTGCTTGCTAAATATTGTATATCAAATGATGAAACGGTAATATCTGGTTTAAATCAATCACTCGCATCTGAATTATCGGCGACAATTGATAATGTAGTTAAGTCTGCACAATTATTTTCTTTAATTATTGAATCAACCATTGATATAGAATTGATCAGATGTCAGTTTCTTTACATTCAGTTTTAAAATCAGGACATGTTGTGGAAAGATTTATAGGCTTTTATACTTTGGTAAACAGCGGCTGGATAGGGAATAGTGCGCTCGCCTCACAAGCTGAGGGGCGTGGCATCTATCCACGTTAAAGCCACAATAAAAAAAATAAATAGAGGTAAAAAAAGATTTTTAAAAACCAAGTTTTTATAAGTGTACTAAAAGTAAGAAAATAATTTAAAACTTATGAATTCAAGTTCATGTACTTTGATTTAATATGACTAAAAACTTGGGGCGGGTTTTTGGTATAAAAGTTAAAGAGAGATCTATAAGTGAGAGAATGAGTGAAATGCATATGTAAAACCTCATAATCGCCCTCATAAATAAAAAATGCTCCCTTATTTGCTGAGAAGATTTTAACAGAAATAAAAAAGTGAAACATTGATTTCACACTCTGTCGAGGACAGGCATAATCTGGAAATAAGAGTGGCCTTTAAACTCAGATAAAGAAACTTTCACCCAATTATTGTGCCCATGTTTTGAACTTGGTTACTATCGAAGCAACGTCTGTAAACAGTGGTATACAGTTGTTTTTTGGCGCAGATTTAAGGTTGTATGCATTCCTTACGTCTAGTTTACCACGTCTACATAATCTTAAAGAATACCAGAAATCTCAATATGAATCAACAGTAGATACTCTCAAACGACTTTCTTATACAAAATGTGCAAGCCGTAAGCATGCAGTTCATGCAGTTGTTGGATCATTCTCTGCTATTCTAGCCACACTTGATTCAGGGGAATCAACAGAATAGAAAGGAGGTGTCAGAGCAGAAGCTATGGGACTATCTGTTTTAATAACAAAATATTCTTTTGTTTTTCTGATGCTATTTGTACAAAAGATATCTTCATGTTATCAAACTACTTGCAACGCCTTTGCAAAACAGTTGATCGAAGTTGGAAAAAATAAGTTTGTTGAAATGAGAAGCGATGAAGCTTTTGAAATGCTGAATGTAGATGTCAAATCATTTATTAATTAAATTGTTCCAAACTAGATGTTAAAACAGAATTTAAAGAAAAGTGAATTGCAGCAAAGTATGGCAGGCGAACTTAGCAGAGATAAAATGGCTGATGATCCAACTACACTCTTTAAATCTGAAACGTACTTCACTATCATGGATACACTTGTAATACAAATAGATGATCGATTTAATGACTTTCGGAGCACAGTTACTTATTTCTATGGCATTGATCAATCACAAATATCGGAGGAAAATAAAGATTCTTTTCAAAGTTTACGCAAAATTTACAAACACGACATTAACCTTGAAGAAGCAATCGTAGAATATAAGATTTGTATGCATTAATACAGGCAACCTTCACTAGTGGACTACAACTTAAAAAGGTTCAGCCATTCTTGACTGAAAAACTAATGGCATCGGTCGGGTCTCACTAGCTTGTCAATACTCTATAAAATTTACATGCCTCTTCCTGTTAGCAGTGCTACTGCTTAAAGATGTTTCAGTAGATTGAAACTCATCAAAAATTATTTGCGCTTAACAATGACAAACTAACGTCTGTCTGAATTGGCATTAATTTCAATTGAACGTGATCTAGCTGAGAACGTTGACTTTGAATCAACGATAAATCGTTTTGCTTAAATGAAATCACGTAGAAAGCAATTTATATAGGGCTCATGGCTCTATCTTATCTTATCTTATCTGTTACAGACGCTCCTTCTATACAGAAGAATATTGCGTCATATGCTAATCCATGGTTTGTAATTAGTCCTGCATTCTTATTATAGTTTTGAATGCTTATTTATGGAACTTACAATCATTGTTTGTGTAAAGTTCATAGATTTTCCCAAAGTTTGATGCTCAAACTTACAGTGACAAATTAATTTTTTTTTATATTCTGAAGTAAATTGTTTAGTTTATTTATAAGTATAATATTATTGGCACTCTTTGTGTGTGTGTGTCAGTGTTACTAATCCTAACCAATCCACTCCACTAAAGTCTCTGTGTTTTTCATTATTTGTAGCATCAGATTACCTGGACTTAAACTGAACATTTTTGCCAGATACAATTCTCATTTCATTTTTTTCAGATAGAAAACTATTACAAGAACTAAAAACAGTAGCTCTAAAATTTGATTAGTAAAAAGAAGTTGTTCTCTTTGAAACTAAGTTCATAATTTATTGTCATCTTTTTTATCTACAACTGATATATGCATATAATACGTATACGATAAATGATTTCTTTAATTACTTAGGCCTTTTATTAATGATCAACATTTTTTAAAATACATTACATTTTGTTTGCATTTTTGACCTATTACTCTCCTGAATATAAAGCAATTGTTTGTATATTGAAGAGATTCATTGCAATGGTTTGATGTAAACAAAAATAATATTAAATAATGTACTTTGAATGATCAACACATCATTTATTATTTAACACTTAGTTATTTGTTTGAGTTACTGTCAGTGCTATTTATGGCAAGCTGAACACTGATGAGTCATCTTGCAGATAGTACAACAAACTATTGGAGGCCTATACAAAATTTAATAAAATTCTACCTCATTATCAAAACATTTTAGAAGTTTTATTTAGCCCAAAGACTATAAACTTATTATGCTGAGTTTTCTATGTTAAAGTCTGCTAGGATATTCAGCAATTGAAAGTGAAACAAAGGATTATGAGAAATTTAGATTTCGTCACAAATAACAGCTCCCAAATTAACTACCATTTTCATAAATTCAATTGATTAACCATATCTACTTAAGACTAGATGTTTCTTTTTGTCTAGCAAGTTGCCATAGGGAAACTCTGAAAATGTATGTAACATAAACAAAACACTTTAGATTTCATATTTGAGACTGCAGCAGACTCTTATGATGAAAACTTATTAAAGTAAAACTCACATTTAAAGTGAGCACAAAAGTTTTTTAACATAAAATATAGCAATAAGAGTGAATCTCATATCAAATTTCTAATCTTCATTGCAGAAGCAGCAATTTAGACAAATGAATTTTATTTCAGCACCTATAAATATTTGCACTAAGTGCATGAATAAAAAAAATTTTGCGGCGCCCCTTGAAATTCTCCTCGCCCCCCCACGAAGACAAACCTAAATCCGCCACTGGTTGTACATCAATTTTTTTTTAATGTCTTCACAGATTCATATGGTTCATTACAAGGCTGAATACGGAAGTGTTCGAGAGGCAGTTCTGCACCCGGATGGTTTGGTGGTTGTTGCTCTTTTCTTAGAGGTTGTTTCCCCTGATTATTAGGCGTTTATTATTCTTTCAAAAATTATATGTTTGTGCTAAGATTGATTATTGATTTTAACAGCTACTCTCTCATTAGGGAATGTATGAAAGTATTTAGATTTCAAGAAATCTTTTGAGCTAGTTCTAATAAATTCAGAAAGTATTATTGTTATAAAATCTTCAGGAAGTATTTGACAACCGAGGCAATTGGGAAATAATAAATCTGATAGATAGCCTTGCTGCTCTGACAGGCATCGGTGAAGGTAACTCAAATTGTGTGTTGAAACTTGTGTTGTTATTGTTGTTGGTTTTCTACTAATATTTCCATTGACTAGTTGTAAAGTAGGATGGGTGCATGTTCCCATAATTGCTTTTTCTTATGAGCATTTGCCCATTCGTTTTCTTCTCTCCGCTTTATTTGTTTTCTACGCATGGGTAGATATTATTATATTATAAATTATTTCATGAATTTTTAACTTACTGTAACGTCATTTACTTTTACTGAAGGATGTGTTTGTTGAAAACTTTGACTTGTACATCGACTATTAATAAATCTTAACTAACATTCACTGTTTTGCTAACACAAACTGTTAGCGTCTCTTTTATCCATGTTAACAGAAGCTTAACTGGGTTATCCGTGCCCTTGGCTAATTCATTTTTGACGCCCTGAGAAAGATGACAAATACTAAATTATACAGAATAAATTGATTATTGAAGTATTAGCCCTCGGTGCCTCTGGCAACTGCCCGGATGTCAATTCGTTGTTACGCCTCTGCATGTTAAGTTAATATTATCATCAATAATTTGAGAGAAGAGCTATCCACCCACACAAAAAAAAGGAAAAACCCCAAATTTTGATAAGCTACAAGAATTTACGAATAACAATCTAATATGTCAACGACGTCATCATTTTCGGCCACGACGCCATATGTTCTCTTGTTCTCTTGTTATTGATGTTTGCTACTGAATTCTTTTTTTTTAAAATAAATTTTGAAAGCTAATGTCAAAACCTTAACATGGGTGAGTGGCAAATCACGTGATTAAAACCACACGCTAATCTTTTAAACAGAACACCAGATTCCCCACCACGTAAATCTGGCACGTCTGCTGCCGACGTCACAAGACTATTTCACATACGAAGGGTCTATGACGACTCCTCCTTGCTCGGAATCTGTTAGGTGGATTGTGGTCAGGAATCCTGTGTACATCCACACCTTGGAGGTAAACCGTCTCCCTTTTCATTCGCCATAAACACAAATAGGGTAACTGCCGGTAGTGAAGTGTGACTTATAGACTTATAGTTATGAGTTTATATTGAAAGGATCTTGTAAAATTTAAACATCAAGAATGTTTAAATTTTCTATCTTTTACGTGCAAAACATTGGCCAATAGCTAATAAAACGTCCGCTAAACTAAACGTGTTTATTCCATCAATCTATTACTATCACTGTGACGCTACAACCCATGCAGGGCATTGGCTTGCCTCACTACTTACTTCCACTCAGACCTAACCGATGGCTTTCTTCTCTAAGACTGGATCCCCAGTTGCTGTAGATCTTTCTCTACATCATCCATCCGCATCTAATCCTATGTCTTCCCTTGAGCCGTTTTCCACTGGAGTTTTGATAGTACACCCTCTGTGCTACTCTGTTGTTTGTCATTCTTTCGAAATGATAAAACGTGTTTATTGTTAAAGACACAAAAAAAAACAACAACAAGTTCGGCTAGCTACTCTACACTGTTCAATATCTGCTGTCTTTCTATTCCAACAGCTACAAATCCTGACCAGCCTTGAGAGTGATGAGGGTGGCTTCATATCAGACACGTCGAACGACAGGCCCCTCCAGACAAGTGTCACTGAGATCAAACGAAACTTTAACTGCAATCACGCTGACATACTGATGGGCTAAAAGATTAAAAGTAACCAGCAGGTACGATTTGTTCCAAAATCTTCATGACAGATTTTTGTAAATATGGCAAAAGTACTTTTTAGATCGTCATAACAAACAACGTATACTCAATGTAAGATTAGTGGTAAGGGACTTCATAACTAGTGACAACATGAACATAATATGACTGACTACATGAATGTTTACCTGAAATTTATAGCGTAAAGTAAACCAATATCTACTCAACATGACTTTTGGAAGGTTCTTTATAGCTAGAATCAACATCCATTCAACACGATTTATTACAGTTACTGTTTTGGCTATAGATAACAAACTCAACGCGACTCATAAACGTACCTTTAGGCTGCCATGTCGAAAAAATATACAGAATAGCCTACGACTAGTGACAATGACGGCTACAGTTGACTGTGGCATGCTGCTCAAGGATAAGAACAATTAATAAGACAATTAAAAGATTCCAACGTAAATAGAACCTTCTGATACGTTCAAAAGAGGCTTTAACATTTTCCCTCGTAAAATGCGTTGATGGCTTTGTGTCACTATAGCAATTTTGATTATTTGAATTTTTGGTTATTTCAAGATTGAGTGGTAGTGTTAGGAAATAACAATTCACTTCTGGACTTTTTTTCTATAAAAAAAAATTATATCGGCTAATGATAAATTACTAAAATTTAAAGCATTATGGATTATTATATGTTTTAATTTAGATTAAAGATTAATTGCAAAATAAGCTCTGCTAACTTTGTATGGCACAGGAACCAAGTAAACCAGAACTGATTTTAAAATCATGAAGTAGACGGTTACCTGCTGGAGCAGATACATCAAATACAATTTGACATCCTTTAATCGCTCTCAGTGTCTTCCTTCCATAATAATTTTTGTTCGACTGCCAGTAAAATGATTCGTTTATACACATGTGGCGATGTTAAATTAATTAAACAATAATCTTGTGAAGGAAGCAGTATTTTAATTTAATTTTTCATTCATTGAAAACGAATTTAAATTTTTGAGATATACGTCTTCTTTATAAAATGTTATTAATTTAAAAATTAATCAAAGTGTAATTTCTGTATATTAACTACCAGAAGTTACTACTAAAAGGAATTCTAATAAAACTGTTTTACATGAATATATGTTTTTTCTAGAAATTTCAGAGATTAAAAGTCAACAGTAACAATTACAATTTAAATGACTGATTGTGCGTATTCAAAGTCTTCATATAAGAGACGAAATCAACAAAACACATTTCTTAAAGAGAGGATGAGTTTAAATGTATGTAGCTTGTTATATTAACCTGAAAACTATGTTTATAAAATAGTATATTATTTCACTTAACTCTCAAAGGACGTAACATTGACTTTTCTATCAAAACTGATCGACAATTAATTTTAAATTTTTTTTCTTCACCTCTTAACATTCTAATGTTATTTTTTTTAATTTATCCCTAAATAATTGAATAAAATTAGGAAAAAATACGATTTCAGACATGAATTTTTAATTTAAATTTTAAAATAATTTAGCCCGACCCTCGTGTTTTTTGTTTACTTTAGGGCTGGCAAATGATTTTTTAATTACAAAGCATACACTAACACCTTTAATCCCAACATCAATTGCAAAATACCATTTCAACTGAGTTCTTTACATATTCTAATGAAAATTGTGTTTTATTTTATTTAACACCACTATCAATCACGCAAATAGAATTAATAGCAAATATTTTTTTAAAGTTTTTAAAGTAAAACGTTGGCACTCCACCAGAGAATCTGCATAGAGGATGTGGGGGGGGGGCATACTTAACATCCCCCAAACCCCAGAATTTAAAAATATAATAATAGACATGGTTCTGTATCTATCCCGGCAATAAAGCAGTGTGGGAAAATATATTTTTATTCTATTTATTTTTTTATAAACAGACTAATTTTGATTAGCTGGTCTTCAAAAGCTCTAATCTAGAACATGAACTGTCCCATCCTCCTTCACTCGAAAAAGAATGCGTACGTTAACTGACCAACAGCCATGAACATTTTTTTTAAAGTGCACAAACAAAATAATAACGCAATAATAGAATGAATCCACTTAAATTGTAATTTATGTTTATATAGTTTAATTAGCGTTAAACGTCTCCATTGAACGGACGATAAACATCAAGGGAATAATCAATAATGAGAACAGTCGAAATCGTGAAGTTTGATATATTTCATGTCGTTTACCTTAAATATAATGCAATATTATTGTTACCATACGCGAAAAAAAAGTACGGCCTTTACGCGTCACATGTTGAGTTAAAATTACGTTCCAACAATAAAGGCCTGTTTTAAAATATTGTTGTTTTTTTTTAAACATTCAGCATTCAAAATGCATCAAACATTAGTAATAAGTTTATTTCAAATATTTGTCTCTTCATAATTGAAATCAACTTACAGTTGGTAATTTGCACATTGAATAATGACGTGGTGCTTTTCAAATGTTTTTGACACTCATATCCAAATTTATTAAATGTCTACAAATAAACTGGCATAAACCGAGATGTGAACCGGCTATCGTCAACTTCACCTCATTTTCACCTCACAATGATGACTTGGTCAAATTAAATTTGTTCATCGCTGCTTTAAAAAGAAAAATTCCTTCAACAAAAATTAATTAAATAATAATAATAAGATATCGTGAAAAATAGGTTTCTTTCAATGCATCGTTGAATCGTTTAAATTTAGGATAAGTTTAACATTTTCAATATTTGATATGATTTAACGATGTATACACTATTTAAAGTGAAAGAGATTATTCTTATTGGGACTCATTTGTTTGGAACTGATAAGATTTTTACAGTCTGGCAGTTTTACTTCATGAGTAAAACATGTGTTCATGGTGGGTGAGATTTTTACAGCCTGGCAGCATTACTTCATGAGTAAAACATGTGTATATGGTGGGTGAGATTTTTATAGCCTGGCAGCATTACTTCATGAGTAAAACGTGTGTATATGGTGGGTGAGATTTTTATAGCCTGGCAGCATTACTTCATGAGTAAAATATGTGTTCATGGTGGGTGAGATTTTTACAGTCTGGCAGCATTTCTTCATGAGTAAAACGTGTGTATATGATGGGTGATATTTTTACATCCTGGCAGCATTACTTCATGAGTAAAACATGTGTATATGGTGGGTGAGATTTTTACAGCCTGGCAGCATTACTTCATGAGTAAAACATGTGTATATGGTGGGTGAGATTTTTACAGCCTGGCAGCATTACTTCATGAGTACAACATCTGTATATGGATGGTGAGATTTTTACAGTCTGACAGCATTACTTCATGAGTAAAACACGTGTACATGGTGGGTGAGATTTTTACAGCCTGGCAGCATTACCTCACGAGTAAAACATGTGTATATGGTGGGTGAGATTTTTACAGTCTGACAGCATTACTTCATGAGTAAAACATGTGTATATGGTGGGTGAGATTTCGACTGCTATGAAGAAGTTTGAATGAAAACTTTCTCTCCTGCATCATTCAGTATCGGGGCCGCCCATAAAGTACGTCACGTTATTTTTGACCATTTTTAACTTCCCCCTCCCCCTGTCACACATCTCGGAAACACTAAAGTACATCACACTTTTGAACAAAAATGTTGTTTTTTATTAACAAAATAATCAAAATTGAATATAAAACAGTGTGACGTCACACATGGCCGGACCCCCCTCCCCCCTGTCACAAACTGTCACACTTTCTTACACCTTCTCCCCCCCTCTGGAGCGTGACATATTTTATGGACGGCCCCTATCGGACTGTGGGGTAAAGCTTTCAAATAAACTACAAGATACACAAACGGATTGTGTGATTAGAAAAATTAATTAAAACTTTATTAATGAGCAAATAAAATAGGTAAACGTTTTGGTCAATGTCTTCATCAGTACAAATAAATAAACATTATTTATTACATACTATACACTGGAAAATAATTTAGTGGATTTTTTTTTAATCATAAACGAAAAGATGAAAAAAAGAAAGATGAGGAAAAGCACATAATAAATATACGGAATCGAAGAAGAGGAAGGAAACATGAAAAGTTACTGTTTAAAAAACATACTTTTTAAATATTACACAGTTACGTGGTTAAGGTATGCTTATACAAAACAAACGACACTAAATTCACAATAAAAAGCCATCTATGTAAAAACAAGATTATTTTTTTTTGTTACCAAGATCTAAATTCTTCTAGTAATATTCTAATGAATTGAAATACACAAAGCATTAGAGTATACTAACGTGACACTGTGGTGCTGGTACGTGTAATTGATTCTTCAAGTTTGTGGGCCGCTCCTGTAGAAGTGAAAATAACTACAAACGATCCGATCCAACAAAACCCAACCAAATTTCAACAACTAATATGGAATTTAATGCCGTAAGAAAATGGCCTGACAGTAAATATGAAAATTTGAGAACACTATTAGCGGAGTGAGTTGGACATGTATCCGACTTATAAAATTAAAATAAACTTCATCAACTCAGAAACGGACCTTTAACTTTAACTTAAATACAAGACGAGACGACACGGCTAACGAGAGAGTGATTTCACATTTGTAAGTGTATCTTATATGGAACTTGACTTTTAGTTACAGAAACTTTCAACTATCTTTAGGATAGTTAACTGCGTTACATTTTTTTTTCTTTCAAGACTTTTCTTTCATTCAGAGATAAAAAGATCCACTATATAATTCTTTTATAAACGAAGAGGAGTTCTCAGTCCTTAATAAAGTGCCGCCCGGGCATTGGCCACCCCAACTCCCCAGCCGTTATTTCTCTGCAACCAACAGCAACAAAGCAATACAATGAACCGGCTAACTGTAAACACTGGTTCTGATACAGATAATTGCTGGTACAGATAATTGCAGGATTCTGATTTGGTATACAGCACTCAAAGACATTTGCGACAGAATTCAACTAATGGGATTTGCTTTTTAATTTCTCTTGCCAGGCATAAATGTAGGCCAGCCCATTTGAAAGCGTTATTGATAAATTTTGCCTTTTCTTGCACCTATAAATGGAATTATACTACGTATATATAACTTAATTGGACTTCGAACCTGATCTTTGAATGAATTAAAACATTCAATATGTTCATCTTAACCTGGAAAATTGTGATAGAAGAAAAAAAAACTACATCGTGCTTCCCTATTTCTCTAAGCCTACAATAAATTATATAGGCCTAAGTGTAAGTCTGTGTAATGTAGTATTTGAAAACCTTTTTTCACATGTATGTCTTTATATGTTACTAATAGTAATAGGGCAGTACATGCATTTTTTCCTCAAAAGAGAAGTATAGAAAATTTAACCAGGGGACGAAAAAGTTTGGGAAACACTATTATAATTGATTGTTTTGGAATTTAGTATTGTTCAGATTGTAATTAGGATTTATTTTTATTTATTTTATTTTTTTTAATGCAAGGGAAACTACTCCGAAATATAACTCATTTTTTAATAAAACCATGAAAAGCTGTATACAAATAATTACAAGAGTAGTTGACGCCTCCTTGTTGACATTGACATGACTACTTTAGCTGAAACTGAAAGTAAAAAACCCACCTTTGACAAATTGATAAGATTTCAGTTTTTACGGGAAGTAAATTGACTCTACTAAAGAACAATGTTTTCTTGAAGATTTAAGGACATTGACAAACTTATCAAATAGTGTCCGTGTTAATTTTAGATTTCTTGGTAGCCTATGACTATACTATAACTTATAACTATAATTTATAAAAATAATTTATTTACTATAATTTATTTGACTATACTATAACGAAGTAAAATAGTATGTAAATATACTCGTGATTACATTAAACAAAATAATTATAAATCATTAACTTTATTAACAATATTAAGTTTATCATTAACTAGGGGCAAGTACCCGGCTATGCCCGGGTTTAACAACAACAACAACAAAAACAGCAACAAAACAACAAAATCAAAAAACAAAACAACAACAAAAACAACAAAACAACAACAAAACAACAAAAACAAAACAACAACTACAACAACAAAACAACAACAACAAAGCAACAACAACAAAACAACAAATACAACAGCAACAACAACAAAGCAACAACAACATGAAGGACATTGTCGTCGCAGGGCAAGGGATGTGGACAACAACAACAACAGCAAAAACAACACAAAAGCAACAGCAACAACAACAAAAACAACAACAGCAACAACAAAACAACAACAAAAACATCAACAACAAAACAACAACTACAACAGCAACAACAACAAAGCAACAACAACTACAACAACAAAAGCAACAACAACAAAGCAACAACAACAAAAAAAATTATTTTATGGCGATAATCGCCTTCTTGTTAATCTCGACACCAAAATGTTTATTAATTTGCGTCATTATTTTACGTCTTAATTTTCAATAATTTTTATTTTATATAGCTCATATAGGGAAAAACTACATTTTGGGCCCCCGGGCCCCAGTATCTTATATATATGGAACGAAACCTGTTTAATAACCTTTCCGGTATAATTTTGTGTACGTGTACCAAATTTCACGTTATTTGGTTGTCTGGATCTTGAGTTATTAGGGAACAGACAGACAACAAATGCGGCTTATATATATAGAGATATAGCTAATTAATTTTTAAATTATATTAAATTAGGCCTAGCCTAAGTTTTAATATTAAAATTATGTGTATTAGTATTAGTGATAAGTCTATTAACCAAATAATGTCACTAATGACTAAGGTACCACATCTGCGCTCTAACTAACTCTATTATGACTTGAGTCTTATAAATTATTATTCGTATTAGTCATAATTCATAATTAGTTAGGCCTACTTAGTTACACTTAGTACTTTTAAAATCAAGTCTTATAGTTCTAACTTCTAACAGTTTTTGTATTGATCTATTGTGATTTATATATTATTATATATAGTAAAGTTTATTCATCTTAACTCTTAAACTGTTGCTCTGGCAATAAAGCGGCAATATCAAGTCTAAATTAGAGATTAGCCTAAAAATGCCTAATACTAATATAATTTTAAAATTTGCATATGGTTATGTAGTCTTTATGAATGAATGTATGTGTCACATGACTCTTCTAGACTGAATGTAAACCATAAAATTTGAAAGATTTTAATTTTATTATATTTAATAATATATGTTTGTTTTTTTTTGTTTTTTTTTAATTTTTGTAATAATTTCACTTATGACTTATGTTTACATCTGATTCTGACAGCATTATGAGCATCAATTCACAGTACAATTTAATAAAAGTAAATCAAAGCTAATCTATAAATATTGTAAACTAACAATCTCTGAATTTTTATAACAATGAGAAAAGAAGATAATATTAATAATTAATTATGGGCAGTTGCCTCAATAATAGTGGTGAAATCAAGCCTTCACCACTATCTCAAGCAAAAACATCACAATAAATTTCATTGCAAGAATAAAACTACTTACAAATAAAACATGGATGGATATAGAGAAACAGATCCTCTAGATCGCCCACTATTTGGAGGTCCTACATCAACTGTAAGTTTGTTAAATCTATTGATTCTCTCATTGTATGCTTTATGACTATGCATTGGTATATTTGAATGAGATTAAGGTATCTAACCATGGTATTGTAAATAGACACACAAAAATTATACTTTCCATTTATTATTTATACTGTTCTATACATTGTCTGCCAGAAACCCTGATTGGAACTTATATCCTAAACCTAGGCAATATGTTCTTTTTGTCTTGAATTTGTCTGTAAGACCTCAATGAAATGGTGTTTGCTATTAAAAAAATATATTAAAAAGCCAATAGGTTTTTATCTCATTTTAGAATCCATATTGTTAATGCTCTTAGGATTCATCCATAAATGGAGTCACATATCTAGGGGGAGGTAGGTCACAAATTTATTATAAAGGTTCAACTAGAAAACTACTTTTAAAAAAAGGTAAATTTAAAATTGCACATAATTATTTTATAAAACAAGGTTGCCATGCCACAATGTTACCATGCAAAAAAAAATGTTCTTCATCAAATTACAGGATGCCATGAAAGAGGAGAATCAGAGTGTACTTTCACTCACAGTCAAGAGAAATTATTTTCAAATGTGACACTAGTATTAGGGCTATCATGAGTAGTTTACTGAATCAAAAACTAGATGACTGTGATGTTTGATTAATAACAATTTTTAGCCAGGAATTCTTACCACTTTTTGCATTGCTGAATCAGGCTCTCAAATTTGACTATCCTCTGACCACTCTTCCACCACACCACTCTTCCACCACTCTTCCACCACACCACTCTTCCATTACACCACAGACACAATGAAATTAATAAACAATAATGTAATATTTCAGTTCATATCAAAATATCTATGTTTTTGAAAGACAACTTATTTCTCTCATTACATTTCAAGGGAAACAAATGAAACAAGTGCGCTTAAATTATTAATGTGTCATTATGGAAAAAACGACATTAACTGTTGCTATTAAAGAATAGCTAAATTGCTATTTAAAAAAATTGGGATTTCTTTTAAAGCAGTAAATACTAGCAATAGCTACTTATAAAATTGTGGGGTCTTTTGCAACAAATAGAGTACTTAAACTCTTGGTTAAGAATCACTCTCATTTTTAAGAATGTCTCTGACACATTGCAGTAATTTGATATCCAACTCCCATGGGATTCATCTTGTTGAGGGTTGGGGAATGACAGTAGTGGACATATTGTTTTTAGGTATGGAAGTGCAGAATTCAGGGTCTTATTTTTGGGGATGTAGTGGGGCTTACTTTTGTATTTATTTAGGGGAGGGGTCAAAATTGTCATGATTTATGTGTCATTATTAATGGCTCTTCCCTAAGTTGAGATCCTGTCTATTAAAGGTGTAAGACGTGTTTTATGTTTTCAGATTTAAATAATTAACTTACACTTTGAGTTTACAGTTTATTTCAATTCTAATACATGTACTAATAATTGTAAACAATTATTTGTATGCAATATTTAAAATAAAATGTAAAAGAAATTAATTTTTTTTTCCTAGCAACATTTGAAAAAATAAACTTCTGATTCTATAAATTATAAATAAAATTGTTTCAGGATCGTGTTGTGAACTTGGTCGTTGGTACAATTGTTGGGATTATGGTCTTGGTATGTATTTTTTTATATAATAACCTAGGTTCTTTCTCTGCACAAGATTTGACATTATGCTTGTGCTCAGGAAGTATGTCACTTTAAATACAGAAAAAATCCAGTGGTAAAAAGGACTGTAATTATTCACAATATGGTGCACTTAGTTTTTTTAGAAACAAAAAATTTATCTGCTTAAATAAATGTACCAAAATTCTTCTCAATAAGCTTATTTGTGATAAATGTTAGTCTTCGTTGATGCACTTGATAAGATTGTATTAATTGTGTGTTATTTTTAAAGGTGACGTTGATAAGCGCATTTGTCTTCCCGCAATGGCCTCCTGATGGTGTCAATGTTTTTTTTGCCTTTGTCATCTTGTTAATTTGTGCTTCCCATTTATTGTTGGTGAGTGTTCATCTTAAAATAAAATTGCCTTTAAGATTGAGAAAACACTTTTTTTAAAAATAAATTTAAAAGAATCAAGTAAATAATTTTTTGTACAATTTTTATCCCTCTTTCCTTTATGTTAAAATTAACTACATTGTAATTGTTATTATGTGTTTAAATGTATTTATATGGTACTGGTATTTCAAAAATATATATAATCCTAACTAAATTTTACATAGCTGAATATATTAATGTATTGCTCAGCTTTACCTAAAAATTCAAGAAAAGATTTTTAAAAAGAATAGCCACTAGTCTTCTTGCAAAAACAAAAGTTCAGATATGGAAATTGAGTAAAAGCAAATAACAAACACTAATTTTTGATGAAATTCATATACAATTTTAATTTAAATTATATTCATACTTTTTTTTTGTATTCATGATGGCGTCTGCCAAACTGTTTTGAACTGATCATAATGAAATTAAAGGATAAATTGTTTTATTTATACCATTTTACTAAAATTAATATCTATTGAGATCTAAGAAATGTTTCCTCTAAGATTTTTTTATCTATGTTCAAGATAATAAAATCATATGCAAAATTGCATGGCATTCATTTCTTGTGCAAAACTTTTATAATTTATACCCTACAAACTCAGATAATTCCAAACTGCCCGATATTTTAAGTTCACAATTCTTTTGTGGTTTATACTAATTTATAGAGAAATTGTTGAGTTACTTAATTCAATTAAAAAATTAATATGATATAATTTTTAACAGGTTTATTGGTATAGACAAGGAGAGCTTGAACCAAAATACAGAACAATGATTTTCTACAATGCTTTCACCATATTTATGCTGTGCATTGTGGGTAATCTCTACATACATGGAGTTGGTAAACGTACACAGACAGCCTAAAATCATTGTATTCTTTTTGCAATGAAAAGATGTTTAAATTATATCAATGAAAATAAAAATATTTGTGATCTCAATGGAACTTTAGTAGGTAAATTTAAGCAGAAAATTAATCAAAACTGTATTCATCATCATCATTTAGGACTGATGGCCTTCAAAATCATCATTCAGATGATGTGGTGGTTCCTAGAAATCTGATTAAATTATAAATTAAATTGACAGTCCGACACTATTTTACATTCTTTACAATATTAAGACATGCTACAATGGGTGGTAAAAAAAAATTGTATCTATTGTTTCGTTTAGTCTTAAAAAGTATGAGCAAAATTGTTTCTTCTATCAACCCAATATTACCAAAAATAACCCCTAGGTTTATAAAACGTAACTGATATGACAAAAGGATACTTGAGTAAGATACAACATTGCTGAGTTTTTTGTTTTTTTTAACAATTTGTTAATAGTGAATCCACATCCAGTATTACATTTTTAGATGTTTCTATTCTTTGGTCTAAAAAAAAATGTGACCATTCAAATTATTTTGTCTTAATTTGTTTCAATATTCGTTGGTATGTATATAGTTATGTAATACCTAGAAACCATGATAATATTCTCATTAATGTGCCACAAATGTTAGTCATGTTTATAGATTTTATGCTGCATTAGATTTAACATAATGTATTATCTGTTTTATGAATTGTTTAAAATTTATAATGCTTGTATATCTGTGTTGATAATGGGTGAATGATTATTTCATATTTCAAGTACAAGTTTTTATGATCAGTATGGATGAAAATGTATGTAAATAGGAACTTTTAATTCATTTGTATTAAAGTTGAAGATGTTTCCATTCAAAAATCTATTTTATTTTTCATTGCTTTCGTGTAATTCCAAAACCTAATTCAAAACTTAATCAAGTCATAAAACATCTGATAGATAAAGGTAGGGCTACGATAAATTCCATAAATTCAAAGAACAGTCAAAGGAGTCCTCGGTTTATGATGGTTCCAACTTATGATGTTTTGTGGTTACGAATGCGCCTCCATAAAAATATAAAAAATAATATTACACATTATTCCATCTTTTTTAAATGTTTTTTTTAAAAACTTTTTATTCATGGGGTAACAAATTGTTTTCTCTTTTTTAAATATTTCATAATATGTCATTAATTGCTTTTATGTTTCGGGGGCGTGGCGGAAAGAATACACTTTGTTGTGGTTGTAGGGCGAGGAAGACACTCAGTACATACGCCACTTTGGTTGTTAACACTGTCTCTCTCTCGTGTTTTATCTTTTTTTTCAAAAAACTTTTTATGTCATTAACTGTTACATATTGTTATAGCACTGTATGTACAGCACTTTACAGTATATTACATAATATAATATATATATACAGTGGTACTTTGAGATACGAGTGCCCTGACATACGAGTTATTTGAGATACGAGCTGTCGAGCGAGCGAAGTTTTGTTTTGAAATATGAGCAAAATTTGAGATATGACCGCTCTCATGAACTGACGAACGATGATTTACAAGAGTTACAGTCGCAGCAAATTTTGGGGGTTCTGGAAGAAATTCGTTTTGAGGAAGAGCCAGAGGTGGAGGAGGTTATCTCTACAAGTGAGATAAAAGAGATCTTGGGAATGTGGGAGAGAGTTTTACAGTGCGTGGAAAAGAAACACCCAGAAAAGGTTGCAACTGGTCGTGGATCGGAGCTATTTAATGACACTTGCCCAACTTATTTCAGCAGCATTCTGAAAGGGAGGAAGAAACAAATCTCCTTGGTCAGTTTTTTTGTTTTTTTTTAATCCGGCGAAAAAGGCAAAGACCAGTGAAGAGAAAAGCAGTGACTAAAATTAAGCATACCGTAGCATTTAAGTTGTGCGTAAGTTACATTTAAGTGACCAAATTACAAATAAGTATGTACACTATAATGAAAGAAGGATCACTAAGAGCAGAGGAGCAAACTAGGGCAGAAGCAGTCGGGAAAAGAGCGAGGAGAAAGGCCAGGCAACACTACCCCACTGCTTTCGTGTGTGTGTCATGCAGAAGAGACTGCCACTCAAGGATTGGTCTCATCAGCCACACCAAGAGCTGCAAATAATAAAGATAAATCTATCGTCTTTGGTAGATGGACAGATGCCATACCATACCATGTACACTTTATAAAACAGTTGTTTTTTCTTGTGCTTTACATTCTCTTTTATTATGTTTTTATACGATATTTGTCATTTAAACTACATTTTTCTTATTCAAAAACACGTAACAAAACAATTAGGGGTAGCAAATTTTTTGGGCTGGAACGGATTAATGGCATTTCAATTAATTTCAATGGTGAAAATTGCTTTGAGATACGAGCAAATTGACATACGAGCAAGGTTACAGAACAAATTAAACTCGTATCTTGAGGTACCACTGTATATATATTAATGTTCCGACTTACACTGAAATTCGAATAACGACGTTTCTTAAGAACAGATCAACGTCATAACTCGAGGACCCCCTGTATATTAAAAAAGGTTAAGGGTGACTTGGCTCTAAAGCAAAAATGTAAGTATTATCTTATCTTATACAGAAGCTCCTATACAGAAGATTATTGCATCCTACACTTATCTATGGTTTGTGTCTAGTCCTGAATTCTTAGATTTTTAAATGTTGATAAAATGTTGGTTTTCCTGGTTTCTTCAGGCAACCCATTCCACGCCTGAATTCCGGACGGGAAGAATGAAAATTTGCATGTGTTTGTTCTTGCATAAGGAATAAGAAAGGCGTTTTATCCTTATGTCTATCAGAGGGTAGTATTAAGTTATCTTTGTGTTGTATTTCTAATAAAGAATTAATTGCCTTATGTATTTTGACTACTTTAGTCTTGGTTCTTCTACTTCTATCCTCTAGTGTTCCAAGGTTTAATGATTTAACTAATGGCGTTATTCTTGTCAGTTTTGAAAATTCTCCAGGAATGAATCTGGCCGGTCTATTTTGAATTTGTTCTAATTTATCAATGTTTTCTTTGGTGTATGGGTCCCATACAGAAAATGGTAACTCTAGTACAGGTCTCACCAAAGTGAGGTAGCATTTTAGTTTTATACTTTTATTCCATCTGTAAAAGTTTCTTTTTAGAAAGCCTAAGGCTTTGTTTGATTTTTTAATTACTTCATTGACATTTACTGCTAAGTATTTTGCATCTTTAGTTTGGATTACATGTAGTTCTTTTCCATGTATGAAATAATTTAAATTTATTTGTTTCTTTTTCTTTGTTACTCTTAACAGTTGACACTTTTCTGGGTGGAAAGACATACTCCAATTAGTTTCCTAATTTATCAAAGTCTTTTTGTAAGATTGGGCTATCTTGTTCTGATTTAATTGTTCTATAGATTATACAATCATCAGCAAATAACCTACTTTTTCTTCCTGTTGAGATGTTCTTGTGTAAATAATTTATATAAATTAAAAAGAGTAAGGGACCTAGCACAGTTCCCTGTGGAACTCCTGATTTAACTGTTATAGGTGCTGATTTAGATCCATCAATTATTACAATTTGCTCAAAAGGAAGTCTTGGTTCCAATGATGTAAGGGACCTGATATTCCAAAATATTAATCAAAGAAATGAATTTTCCAGGATCTGTGCTAAACAAATCTAAATATTATTTTTGTTCTCAATTTTTGTTTAACAAGAATGTTAAATAACCCAAAAAGACCACACCAAAAACAACAGAGGCTTTGAACACAGCTAATAAATCTGTATTTATTAATAATTATCTTTGCCAATTTGTACGTGTGCTTATAACAAGTATGTACGATATATAAGAAAACTCAACAAAAAGTCAAATTTTATATTACAAATGTTGGAAAACACATTGTAAATAAAATTGTATCATTTATTTACAAAATCATCTAAACAGTCATCTAAATTATTCAAATACCAGAAACTCTTTCTTAGTCAAAATATAATTCTAAATGAGTTTAAACATCAGCATGCACAACTTTTTACAAACAAAATTCAACAAACTAATAACAAAAGATAAAAACATTTTGTCCAAGTTCCAAGCAAACATTAATAATTATAACAACTATATGAAGAAGAAAGACCAAATTCATAATTTGATCAAAATCTTGGGTCCAAATAAATACTATCTTCAACTTCAAGTGGCCATGGTTAGACCAAAAGCGAAGTTTCATCACGATCAACCAATACTTATGAAATCATTTCAAACCACAGGTGAAACGTGAAAAATTAATCCCAAATTTGAATTTCATAACCATCATTAGTGTTTTAAATTGAAAATAGAAATTTAAGCTATTTTGTCACAGTGATCTCTTAGACCAAATTTCTGTTGGCTTCAGTCAGTCTATCAACTCCGATGACTCGTCAGTCAACACAGCACTCTGACTTTTATCACACTCAACATCAGAAGAGGACATGAGTATAGGGTCTGGAAGTAACAAAAATTACAAAAAAGAAATAAATAAATAATTTTCAATAAATAATAATTAAAATTAATATGACAAGAACTAAAAAAAAACTATATGTTGTTTTTTTGTTTTAAAAATACTATTTTAAAAAATCACATCTGCTATTTTTAATGTAATTTAGCGGGAAGTTAAGCAATTCCAAATAATGGATGCAAGAGTATAGTTTAAAAATGATTACATTTTGCACTGAAGGGTGATGGATAAATCTTGTTGCATTTAAAATTATGCCAAAATTGTACTACCTTTCAGGCTAGTCATTGGGCTACTTGTGTGATGAGATGAGCTTACTCCCATGACCAGGTCACTACTTGACTCAGACGTTACAGTTTCAAAAACATCATGATTCATTATATCTTGATCTGTCGACTCAGACTGCAATTTTTAAAAATGTCTTATCTCAGAAATAAATTATCTAGATACAAAATTGTTTTATACGTTTGCAATAAAAATTTCTATTCAAGAACTTAAATTTTTAATGAAATATTTCTGAAAATATGCACAAATTATTATAATTCCCTTCAGCCACAGTATACACTTGCCAGCTTTACAGGCTATTTTCAAAATTGCCCAGTGAAGGTAAATCTTCTTGTAAGAGGATTTCAAAGAACCTACTTATAAAAGAAAAGTGTGGAGCAAAAGGGTTTTTTGGTGTAAAGTGGCGAAGCACTTTACCATACACACTTTTTTTAAATAGTGCTTTGTTGACAGAAGACCTAAGGTTCATTTGCCTATAAGTTGCAATTAATTCGGATATTAGTTTTGGCATAAATTTATTTAATGCAGAATATAGGTGTAAGAAAATTAGAGAAATTAAATAGATGTTGATATTTATTCATTTCGATTTCAACAATTCAAATGGTTAGACCAGTCAGATCTATCTATATCCTCTTATCCATCTGGAAAAATTCCTTTAAAATGACTTTGAAGAATTGTCAGGTTTAGCTGATCATTTTAAATACTTATTTTATTAAAATGTAAGCTTTACTCAATTTATCAGTACCTTGCTTTATTACTACATAAAAGTAGGTTGAGTTTAAAAATTAATTTTGTATGACATTTTATCACAATGGAATTACATCCCTTTGCTTACTAATGGTTGTAATTCCATATTATTTTAATTTCAAAATTTACATAAGACAATGTTGAGTGCCATTTGTCTCTATTACATAAATACAACCGATATATAAAAATAAAGGTTTTATTTACCTGACTGTGAAATTGAGAAACTGTGATGATCTCCTCTCCATTGGATGTAAATGATGTAATACTTGAATCATGGAGATTATCACTGTTGAGATCTGGGTACAATCGTTAGAAGATCAGACAGAGACAAGGGAATGCATCCAATATCATAAATCCTTTTGACAGTTCACAATATGAAATTGTTCTTATTTACTGGATAGTTAAAAGTACTTGGGGAAAAGGCAATGCTTATTTTATTATTTAGAAGATATAAACTATCCTCAAAAATAAAAAAGAAGAAGAAACAATTCTAAATGAAAAATTGAGATTCCATATTATGAGCAGCCTACCTTGATCTGTTTGCACAAGTTCATCTGATACGTGTATTGTCATCTCTTCACCCCCTTCTTCTTCAGATGTCACACCCATTGTACTGATGATGACCTGTTGATGACCCCCTAGCTGGACAGTGTCACTTAGTGATGGCTGGTGAAAGATTTTTGACACATTACTTTTAATCTTTCTCAATATTATAAAATATACAAATAGCAAAGCAATAAAAATCAATTTCTTGTAAAACTTTTAGAGCTTAGCAATTGTTTTGCCTTTTAAAATGATAAAAATAAAAACTTTTAAAACATTTTTTAAAATAAATATGATCTCCCATAATATGTACAAACATCTAGAAACTTTTTTTTTATACTACATGAAGCCAAACTAAAGGAACAATTATGCAACAGTTACTAACCCCCAATGTTTGAACTATAATGTGGCCACCAGCTGTATTTATTATGCCTTGCTCCCCGTCACTACCAGCAGTTCCCTGAGCAATTGCCTGTGGTGTCCACTGCTGTAGTACTTCAAAAGCCTGAAAACCTTCTTCATCAGATGAACAGTAGGAGAGGGACAAAGATCCAGTGCCGTCCACCCCAGCTGAGAAATGTCAAGATTTTTTTTTAAAACATCTGCTCAAAAAACTACTCTGTGCTGTTAGAAAAGGTGAAAGCATCTTAATATTACCACAACAAACACTAATAAAATGACTTTAAGTTACCTGTAAGTGATACTGGAATACATTCTTTAAAGACATCAGATGATGTGCCTGCACCGAGACTTCCATCACTTTTACACTGTCTTGTACCAACTTTTGGCTTCATGTTCAAGTAGATCACTTGGTGCATTTGTTCAAGTAATGCTGGCAAAAATAAAATTTTAAATTTTAAAAATGATATTCCTGAATAGTCCCAGAATGAATGTAATGTTACATGTCATGAGATGACTGTTAATATCCTCATCAGATACCAAGAAAGTGAAATACATACAGATTTAGTATTTCGATAAGGGGAACAAGCACCAAAGAGCTGGGGCCTAAGTATAAAATTTCAAGAAAAAAAGTATTCTGATGAATTTTTATAATGTAAAGCATGTATTCTTGAACTACTTCTTGTAAATAAATAGTAACCCCAAAAAGAGAATTTCAAAGAGAGCAGGTTATCTCTCTTGTGATTCACATAATACAATGAAACAATATAATAAGCAATTGTCACTCAAGTAGTGTCTGTCAGTCAGTCCTGACGCTACTAATTTTAGAAAGCAGGGAAAACCAATTTACTGCACCAATGCATCAAAAGGTGTGCAAATTAAAGATGCGCTGTAAAAAAATATTATATAACGTCATTGTTTTTGCTTATATTTTAATTTTGGAAAAGGGATCAATGCAAAAAGCGAATAAGATGATGGTTAATTATAAAATCAAAAAACAAAGGGGGCGCCTTAGGCACCCTGCAACCCCTACTATAAAATACTTTGTGTACATTTCAGAAAGTTTAATATTTCGTATTTATCAAACAAGGACAAGTTATTTGGGCTTTTGAAAAAGGTTGGCGCCGTCGGCGCCCTTAAAAAAAGTGAATTTTTTATAAAATAAATAGATTTCAGCTGTAAACTTCCGTCATTTTTGACGGGTATACGCTAGTTACATTATAAATTGTAACTCATGATGAAAATAAATTGATTTTGGAGCATGGCCTCTTGGGGGAGCTACCATCTCCTACCTTAAGCTCTATGGAAGTTAGACGAGAATCCAAAACCTTAACACAGTTCACCAAATTAGAAGCATCAGTACATCACCAAAACCCAAGCTGCAAAAATCCTACTCAACTAAAAGACTCCAAAGAACAAACTTTATACGAGAAGCCAAACATCTAAAATCCAAACATAAAATTGATAACATCGTGATTGAAGCGACACATCCCCACAGCCACTTCCCACCCTGGGACCCTAGTCCACCTCTAATAATCAGAGACAACTTAATCAGCATAGGAAAAAAGTCTGACTACACAACTGACATACTAAGAGTAACAGTAAATAAAATCATCAAAGAACAATATCCTGAAAATTCCTGGATAAGAGTCTACACCGATGGCTCCTCAGAAAAAGCCACAAAAAATGGAGGAGCCGGCATTCTTATAGAGTGGCCTAACGGAGAACACCTTGAAAAAGCAACTGCCATAGAAAGTCTCTCAGATAGCACTAGAGCAGAAAGGAAAGCACTAGAGCTTGCCGCAAAAATTCTAACAAGTGACCCCCACTCTCAAAACAGCCAGATTGTCATCCTCACTGATGCTAAGACAGTGCTCCAGTCTCTCAAAAACCCAAACACCTTGATCAATCAGACACTCAGTACAGAACTATTGAAACTGAGCAAAATAACAAAAGAACTTATTCTCCAATGGATCCCTAGACATGTGGAACTTGAAGTTGAAGGAAATGACACTGCTGACTCCTTGGCAAAAACTGGAGGCAGTAAAAACCAGGCAGAGCCATCTCTACACCATGAAGAAATCAAGGCAATACTCAAAAGAAGTAAATCTGAAAGCTCAAAGAAAACCACCCAAAAAAGTGATGGATACTTTAAACTCCCCCGCCAATCACAAAACATCATTTTCAGGCTAAGGACGGGCTACAACAAACTTAGGCAACACATGTTCAGCAAACTTCGAATTGGAGCAACTGAAATGTGCTCCTGCGGGACAGCTGCGGAACATGTTCTCCAAAACTGCCCTCTGTACCACCATACCCGGACAGACATATGGCCCCAGGAAGCTACCCTCGATGACAAACTCTATTGTAGACTGGACCAACTGACAGTCACAGGGCAGTTCATCACAAATATAGGACTTGCTGTCTAAATCCTCTATCAAAAGATTTTGAGAACGAAGAAGAAGAAGAAAAAAAGGAGCATGGCCTTAGTAAGGTGCTAAAGACTGTATGAATATTTTAAAACATCATACCTTGATATATAAATACATTTTCTGACTTGTAACATGAAAGATTTTTAACTAATTACACACAAAAAAAAGTTTACAACCACTTAAGCTCTGGCTCAATCTTGATGAGGCCTCGCATATTTATGGAGAAAAAAAATATTTCCTGAAATGAAATTGGAAACAATGTCAAGCCTACCTGGATAGCTAAGTTTATTATAATCTGCAATATGCCTTTTCAAGGCCCACCATTTGCCACGCAGCCACTGGGGTGATCTCACACTGAAAATGTGTCAAATATATCTTGAACATAAACTTACCATTAAATAGAAAACAAACTAAATAAAAATTAAAATAGTTCCTAATGTCAAAAACCATCAACAAAACAAAACAAAAATTCTTTTTGATAACTTGTTTAAAGAATGGAGTGTAAAATTGAAGCCAACTTACCTAGCCCAGTCTTGTGCTAGTACCACCCAGTCTATTTCTGAATCACTGTTCACTTCCATTTTAGATACCCTGGTAAATACAATCAATAAAATATTTATTTATTTTTAAATTTCAGCATTTTGGTCAAGTTTAGCCTTTAACCAGTTTACTCAAATTTAAGTGAGATAAAAGTGTATTAATGCTCTTTTATGGTCACAGCAAAGAATTTACAGGCATGCATCATCTGCTTTGTGTCACAATAAATTAGGCTATTGATGTAGACTTCTGGAGTGTTTCCAACTCTGTCACGTACACACCCGACACTGGGTAAACATGTCCAATGCTGTTTTGAGTCTGGCACCTGCCCACATTGGTGGCAACCCATGTCCTGTATTTGATCTATGCAAGTAGTTTTAAGTTGGAAAATCACCATCAGAAAACTGATCCAAATAAACTTTTTGAAATATCCTAGTCACCAAAGGCACTACATTAATGATCCACGATATCCTCAAATTCAGCTGATCCATGGTTCAACCTCCCTTGTTAGGACTAGGACAATCATAAATCAATCTCACTCTTGTTTGACCAGTGGGTTTTTACAAGTATAGCAAATCTGCTGCTCTACAATATCAGACTGTCCCGTACAGTGTAAACAAATGTTTTAAATATGATTTCTATTTTTGTACATATATTCCATCAATTGTCCATTGCCGAACACTATATTTTACTGTGTATTAATCAATGCTTTATAAGGAGATACTTCTATCAAGCCTCTTTCCACAAAAAATATAAGGGAACGGCACCCAGCTATTGCAGATTTTGAGAAATAAATACCAAGGGCAAACCAAAATCAGAACCTTATGCCTTGTAAGAAGTAGAAAGATACAGAAAGGCTTAAATCATGGAGCATTTTGAAACTAATATAAACTGAAAAACAGTAAGAAATGTTTACAAAAACTGCACCAAAAAAAACTAGTAATTACTTGTCAATAAGTAGAGTGTCATCCTCCCTAGTCCAGTCAGCTCCTCCTTGTTGTTTCCAGTTGAGATAGTTCAACCATTTTGTGCGACACTGCTTCTCTGATCTTGTGCCCACGTGTTCAGCAACGCTTGCCCAAGATAGACCTGATGTAATGCTTTCACCTGCAGAAAAATTATTTATAAATAAATATATATATATATTAATAATTCATTAAAAACATTGTATGAGATCTTGTCATTAAAAAACATATTGCATCTTATTTGACTTAAATTTTTTCCTTTTTCAACTTACTTGGCTTAAGTCCAGTTAGCTTGTAAACAGCAGCAGCAAGTCTCTCTTCCTCTTCTGGGTACCACTTGCCTGTAATAAATAATAAAAAACTGTCCCAACTAGTTTTAAAGCTTACATCGCCATAAACACATTATAAATTATGAAGTCTTTCAGGAATAGCTAATAATTAATTAAGTTATAAAATAGAAATACTTAAATCATCCCCAGAGAAAAATATGATTGTATAAATCCTTGAATTTTCTGATTCCTACAGAGAGGGACATAGAAATTTGTATCCGGTGTTAAACAAGTAATTTAACCTCAAGAGGCTATTTTGCCTGATCCAAAATTCTAAGAGGTATCATCAACAACTTCCTGTATGCAGCCGATGTGTGTTCTAAACATTAGCTCTAAAGCCCATAAGCAACAAACTGTTATTTATTCATTTTTCCAAAAGTCTGCACAAACTTAGGCCTTACCATTAACACAAAAAGACAGATCCTGTGCTCGCCAGCCCCTAAAAAAGTATCATTTGAGTCCAACTTTAAATTACACAGTGAAAGGCACTATAAATAATGAGTCTAACCTTCAAATTTCAAGAGCCAGTACAACAAATGACAAAATGTATGGACAAGAATACATATCAGCACTCAAATTTAAATGAAATATTAAAGTGTACATGCTAATGAAGCTTCTTTGAGCCTATGAACTCCAGGACAATTGACACCAAGCATGAATTTCCATATGACAAACCAGCTAAAAAAAATGCTCAACTTCAATGGCCAACAAGACAGGGTCACAAATGTAGAAGTAAGCCCATTTGAATATCTCCCAAGATTACTCTTTTAATGGTGGTCATAATTTGATAATGTCAGATGAATGCTTCTTACAAATAATATGCCTCTGTAAACTTCTGTGTGCAGTAGAAATAATCATTCAAGCTGAATGATGACAAGACTGAAGCACTTCTATTTTGCAACAATAAATCACGCAGTACTTTGTCTCTTCCGAAGTCAATTCACGTAGCCAGTTCGGATATTCTGTTCACAACATCGACTAGGAATCTTGGCTACATTATTTCTGACAACATGTCTATTAACAAGTTCATCAATCACATCTGTCGCTCTGCCTACACTGCCATTCGTCAGATCAGCTCAATCCGTCATTACTTAACAGTTAGTGCCACAAAAACACTAGTCTGTGCTCTTGTACTGGCTCGTATGGATTACTGCAATTCTCTTCTGTCAGGTGTGCCAAAACAATGCATTGAAAAACTACAGAAAGTTCAAAATTCAGCTGCCAGACTGGTGCTCAAGGCAAAAAAACATGACCATGTTACTCCACTTCTTCGCTCACTTCATTGGCTGCCTATACAGCCCGTATTGATTACAAACTGGCCGTTCTCTGTCACAATTTCTTTTCGGACTCATGCCCATCGTATCTTACTGAACTTTTGTCGGTCTACTCACCCACTCGCAAGCTAAGATCTTCTGCAGATACACGCGTTCTCTCTGTTCCTACGACACGCACCAAAACGTTTGGTGAAAAATCGTTCTCTTTTTGTGCAGCCAAACAATGGAATTCTCTACCATTACACATACGTAGTATTCAAACAACCAAGTCCTTCAAGACTGCACTTAAGACACATCTTTTCAAAATTTATTTTTAAAATTGATGAAACAACATTTCTTGTAAATGATTAACGTAGCTTATGTATAATGTATTGTAATTGTGTGCGTTTGTTGTGTTATGAAAGTTAATTTAATACTTATAAGTATGTTATTTCTTTCATGTAAAGCGCTGTGAGCCCAGTTCCTTACTGGTGTCAGGGTATGAGAATCACTGCAAATGATTGTTGTGAGATTGTTGTGAGATTGTTGTGAGATTGTTGTGATATTGTTGTGAGCCAGTGTTGGAGTCGGGTCAAGGCGTTGTTTTACGGGTATGAACTCCTATCACGGGAATAATGTCTAGTGATGGCTGAGTGAGCTTCTGGTCACACGGGATATTTCAGGGACATGACCAGAGGACACGCCAGGGTCAGTTGAGACCAGTTGGGGGGGGTTTATAAGAGAGTAGTCGAGACGAGTGCGGTGTGTGGCAGAAAGCTGTGTAGTTCGCATAGTGTTGTGCGGGCAGACCGGTCAGGATAGACCGGGGAGTTGCAGGGTTGCAGTAACACAGAGAGCTGAAGTTTAATGTCGCCCAGAAGCGGTCAGGCTAGGACCGAGGGGACTTAAACGCTTTGTGTATTTACGTAGATCTGAAGAGGACTTGAGCATGGGCCCAGGATGGTCGAGTCGGACCGAGGGCATGCTTGAGCATACAGCCAGTTATATATAGATGTATTTGATGTCAAGGCAAGACAGCCAGTTTGTACAGTTGTACATAGCAGAATAAACATTGCATTGTTATACCGACTTGTGTCATCTCTTGAGTGTTGTGTGTAGCGGAGAGCAAACAATAATCCAACAACGAATGAGACCTTTAACATGGGGGCCCGTCCGGTAACAGATGTGATTTTAGGAAATGTTAGATCAGACGAGGACACACCATTCCATCACGGTAACGTAGTTACCAGGGCCCAGAATAAACGAAATAAAGGGGGAGGACCACAAATGAAAACGGTGATTAGTACAATCCCCAAAATATTTGAACACATCAATTTAGCTGAGGAGCAGGCAAAGGATGGTGGACTAAATAAACTATGGCAAAAAGCTAAAAGTCAGAGGGTGGAAAGCACCAAACAAGGAATAATAACGTTTGAAATAAACAATAATATACTGTACAGGATATTTATTTCTAAAATAGATAACAGTGTTGAAAAAAAATTGGTGATTCCGAAATTATACCGACGATTAGTCTTAGAAACGGCTCATACAACAGCATTAGCCGGACACATGTCAGTCAGAAGAACCAAATACAGAATTTTTTCTCAGTATTTCTGGCCACGTATGAGCATAGATATCAAAAAATTCATTAAGTCTTGCCCTATTTGCCAAAAAGCACGTCCACCGGGGAGCATAAAACCCATAGAGTTAGGTCAAATGGAAGTGATCGGAACACCATTTCAGAAGGTTGCTATTGATATCGTAGGGCCATTACAAGTAAGTGACAATAGGAATAGATATATCCTTACGTTGGTAGATATGGCTACTCGTTGGCCTGAGGCTATTGCGCTAAAAAATATAACAACACAAGACGTTTATGAGGCCCTATTAACAATATTCTCTAGAATGGGATTCCCGGAAGAGATCTTGTCAGATAACGGGCCCCAGTTCTCCTCCGATATGTACAAACAGGTGTGTGAATTGTTTAACATAAAATCCAGTCACTCTTCTATTTACCACCCACAGTCTAACGGGATGGTGGAAAGATTAAATGGCACCCTAAAGGGCATGTTAAGAAAAGTGGCAGATGAGGAACCCAACAATTGGGATAGATTTTTGCCGGCAATTTTGTTTGCATATCGGGAAGTTCCGAACGAGACAACGGCAATGTCTCCTTATGAACTCCTCTTCGGGCGGAAAGTGAGAGGACCAATGTCAATTTTAAGGAAAATACTAACAAATGAAAATACGACAGAGGAAGGTAAAAACACATATGAATATATAATCGACCTCAAAAACAGAATAAAATCAGGGTTATATAAAACAGAGGCAATCACGAAAGGAAAGGCAAATAAATATAAACAATATTATGATCAAAGGGCTAGAGAGAAAGATATACAAATTGGGGACAAAGTGCTCGTGTTGAAACCTAAAAAAGGAAATAAACTCGCTCTGTATTCAGAAGGTCCATTCACCGTCACGAGGAAATTATCGAAATTTAATGTAGAGATTGCGAAGGGACATAAGCGTATAGTTTATCACCTCAACAGATTAACAAAATTTGTCGAAAATAACATGGATAACACAGATGCGAACTTATCGGCAGCAGAGAAAAATGAAAAGACAATTAGTGGTGCCAGTGCCACAGTGATAGCCGAAGAAGAAGAGGAAGATGTAAATAGTGAAGACATTAAGCAAATTCCGTTAATCAACGTCAAGGTTAATTCAGGCATTGACATCAATAAGGAACTAACGGAGACACAGAAAAGACAAGTTGACGACATGGTGCATGAGTACAAGGAAATTATTTCAGATATCCCAGGGAAAACATCGGCGGGTACACACAAAATAGAATTATTAGACTCTAAGCCCATTAACGTAAAACCGTACGCAATACCTATTCATATGGTTCAAAGGCTAAAAGAAGAGATTAGTATGATGCTAGAACTAGGTATAATCGAGGAAACACAGTCACCATATTGCTCTCCCTTAGTTTTAATTAAGAAAAAAGATGGATCGATTCGGACTTGCGTGGATTATAGGAAATTGAACGCAATTACAAAAAAAGTAGCAGAAGTTATACCTAACCAGGAAAAACTTCTAGAGCACATGAATAAAGCCAAATACTTTACGAAACTAGACTTAACAAAGGGATATTGGCAAATACCTCTTGAGGAGGAAAGCAAAGAATACACAGCTTTTCAAGGCCCAGACGGGGCATATCAATATAACTTTATGCCATTCGGATTGGCAACCGCACCGGCAACGTTCAATAAAATTGTTAAGAAATTATTCAAAGGAGTAAAAGAGGTAGTTACTTATTTTGACGATATCTGTGTATACACAGACGACTGGGAGTCGCATATACGAGTTACTCGAGAGGTTTTAGAGATTTTGAAAAAGGCAGGATTCACCATTAAACCATCTAAGTTAGAAATAGGTAAAGAATCAATCGAATTTCTGGGACATAGAATTGGAGCAGGCATCTTAAAACCAGACATGAACAATATAAACAAAGTGTTGGAAATAAAACGACCCAAAAATAAGAAACAAGTAAGGGGACTAGTTGGCCTAATAGCGTATTACAATAAATTTATACCTAATTTTTCAACGATAACAGCCCCATTGACGGACCTTACAAAGAAAGGTAAACCTAATAATATATGTTGGACTAAGGAATGCCAACAAGCATTGGATACAATCCAAAACTATTTAACAAATAACCCCATTTTGGTTCTGCCCGACATTAAGGAACCTTTTATAGTTCGTACAGATGCGTCAACGAAGGGATTGGGGGCATGTTTGATGCAGAAAAGAGACAATATGCTCCACCCGGTGAAATATATTAGTCGGAAACTGGTTGACAGGGAAACCAGATACTCAACAATAGAGAGGGAATGCTTGGCAATAATATGGGGAATTCAGAAATTATCCTACTATTTAATGGGGGCAAGATTTACGCTCCAGTGTGACCACCAAGCGTTAAAATATTTGAACACGACTAAATTTGAAAATTCAAGAGTTTCCCGGTGGTCTTTGATGTTACAGGAATACGATTTCAACGTGGAATACATTAAAGGTGAAGATAACATTATTGCAGATTTTTTATCGCGACAATAAGCAGATATAATGTCCCACTGAGACTGGTAGGATCATGACAGATCTGGTAATGTAATCATAATTAATGAGCAGAAATCAAACCATGACCGACAAGGACTCGCAGGACAGGTTTATGACAAACAAGTAGAGTTGCTTGTTCATGGGGACTAATTTTGGTAGAAATTGAGGTCTGGGTCACCTCGGGCCAGTATTATTATTATATGAACATGATTGTAAGGTTTCATAGCGATTATGTACTTATGTTAGTTAGTACGTAAGGATGGTTGTAAATAAATATGAGATGGTTGTATTTTCGTGCTGATGTTTTTTATTATAATTTTTGGCTCCGGGTGACCTCGGGCAAAATTTCATTATAAGGAGATGTAATTATTTATATATATATATATATTTATGAAATATGAGATATGATGATAATGATTTTGTTCATGATTATGAGTATTATGATGAATTATGTTGATTACGACTACTATATGCACATGATTGTTATATAATTGATTGTAATGGGTTAAATACAATCAGGCTGAAATGTCTATAGTTTGGATAAGTAGTTATCCCTATAACATTATCTCATGCTGGAGGTAATCCTGGAATAAATATCTTAAGGAATTTATATGAGGAACCAGTAGAGTCAGTTGGTAAATAGAAAACAATCTAGCGTAAAAATGGTCAATTGTGGGATACTAATATGTGAGGTGTTATGACCAGTAGTAGGTCGAAGGTTGGTTCTTTGAGATTAAAGATAATGATAACGTACGAGTTGCGGGTTAGTGAAGTCGTATAAAGGTACGACCAAGTGGATTTATGCTCTGTGTTGTATATACTAGTGTTTTCCATGCAATGTTGTGTATAAAATTATTTTGAAAGATATTATTTCATTATGTATTATATTATTGTAATTGTAATGTGCAGTGATTCCATGCCCTGACTTTGTTGTATTGTGAGATTCTACCCGTAAGTAGAATCTAACGGAAGAGGGGGGATATGTCAGGGTATGAGAATCACTGCGAATGATTGTTGTGAGATTGTTGTGAGATTGTTGTGAGATTGTTGTGAGATTGTTGTGAGCCAGTGTTGGAGTCGGGTCAAGGCGTTGTTTTACGGGTATGAACTCCTATCACGGGAATAATGTCTAGTGATGGCTGAGTGAGCTTCTGGTCACACGGGATATTTCAGGGACATGACCAGAGGACACGCCAGGGTCAGTTGAGACCAGTTGGGGGGGGTTTATAAGAGAGTAGTCGAGACGAGTGCGGTGTGTGGCAGAAAGCTGTGTAGTTCGCATAGTGTTGTGCGGGCAGACCGGTCAGGATAGACCGGGGAGTTGCAGGGTTGCAGTAACACAGAGAGCTGAAGTTTAATGTCGCCCAGAAGCGGTCAGGCTAGGACCGAGGGGACTTAAACGCTTTGTGTATTTACGTAGATCTGAAGAGGACTTGAGCATGGGCCCAGGATGGTCGAGTCGGACCGAGGGCATGCTTGAGCATACAGCCAGTTATATATAGATGTATTTGATGTCAAGGCAAGACAGCCAGTTTGTACAGTTGTACATAGCAGAATAAACATTGCATTGTTATACCGACTTGTGTCATCTCTTGAGTGTTGTGTGTAGCGGAGAGCAAACAATAATCCAACAACGAATGAGACCTTTAACAACTGGGATACAGCGCTATATAAATAATCAATTTATTATTATTATTATTATTTAAAGACAACCTATAGGCATTACAGACAGCTTTTATAAAAAAAAATTGACATATGAAAGGAACATGAAAAGGATCAAGCATCCTGGCATACCAAAAAGAAGAGTGGATGGAGAGCACAAAAGAAATGCCAGAAAATCCTGAATTAACAGTGCACATAGATATGTCCTATTAATCCTTTGAAATTACTTGGGAAAAAATTCCATACGATCTATCTGCTCATTAACATCAAAGCTCAAAAATAGCAACAAAATAATGACACAAAAACAAAATATGTGTTATAAAGTGGTCATGGTTGAAGGAGTAAAATACGAATAAAATTTACCAGAGTTACAGTTGTCTTTCATAAGTCTGCATTTGTCCTTAACTGAGGAAGCACTGCGCCCTAAAGCCACGCCAATTGCTGCCCAATCATTGCCATGTTTTGCTCTTAATCTAATAAAATAAAATACATGTAACTAAAGATGAGCTCTGGAAAATAATTATAAATAGTTTAAGAGAGTAGATAGACATAAAGACAACAATAATTTACTCCACGGGATGACTTTAAAAAAAACAAAAAAACTAATGATTACTTTATAAGATCACAATGTTATGAATTTCAAACTTTTCTAGGAACGTTATAATATGTAATTATGAATTTTTCAAGCTCATTCCATCTCATTCCATTAAAACAAAAAGCCAAAATTGTGTAAGACCACAATGTTTATTTAACACTTTAAAGGCATTTTCAAACCATGTTATCTATAAATAAATATAAGAGCATCGCACTTTGACATGTAAAATGAATTGAAAATGAATTGCAAGTAGGAAACACTCTAATAAATCAATGTTTGTAAAAAATAATTCCCCCAAAAGATTTTTTAAGACTTACCCTTTTAAAGCCTTCATTTCACTAGGGGTATATTTTCCCCTGTGGTTCTTTTGATCATACATTCTTGTTACTCTACGATACACTGAAAAAAGTGGTCTCTGGATACCAAGAGCAATAGTTCTATAGAAATCTTTCCTTTCATCTTTAGACATTTCAAAAATAACCTCAGCCGGGTCTTTGATATTGTGCTCCTAGAATTGGACAAATCAAAATTTTTAATTTTATAAGACCTACAGATTTTTTTTCAAAATCAGTAAAATTTGAAAGACTGTTACACAAACTATCACAAATAATGCCTCCATATTATTCCTGATTTTCAACTCTTTAATGCTAACCTTACAATAATCGTTGATGTTGGACTCTAATATTTCAATTTCTTCCTTAGTCCACTGGCCTTGTTTCCATTTGTGACCTGAAGATTATATTTTATTGCACAATTAACCAGAAACATAAATGAATTTCCTTGACATAAACAATAATTCTTGATGAAAAATGAATGTGACATAAACTGCAATGAAGCAAACCAACCTTCACTGTGGAGAGCATTCTTATCATCCCTGGTTGTGAACCAAGCCTGATTAATGCCATCAGAATTAGCACTATGTGAGGCTTTGACTTTAGGGGTAGTTGTAGAAGGGGATGCTACACTTGCAGAGGGCCCAGCTGGTCTGTTCCTACCAATCTTAGCATGCTAACCAAAGAAAATTTTAAGATAATATGATTAATTTAATATTGCACCCTTTACATATAAATGTACAAATATTTTAGAGATTTTTTAAACTTTAATATTAGAAGTAGACTATACACAATGTGCAAGTTAATTAGCATAAATCCTCCCATATACAATTGTGAAATATTTGATATAAATTAAGCAAGATCTTTGTGAAAAGAGATAACAAACACTTCAATTTAGGAAAGCAGACCCTTAAAAATAAAAAAAGCACACCAGTTATGGCTATGACTTTGTTTATGTCTTAAAACATTTTTTTTATTTTAATCCCTTACCTTTACTGGTAGAAGTTGTTGACTTGGTAAAATCTTTGTTTGCTCAGATGCGATTACTCTACTGACATCCTCTGAAACAAATTAAACAAATTTATTCATCTGATGGCATTGTCAAGTTGATAGATATCAGCGATAAAATCGCACTTTACTACAGAAAGCATTTCTCTACTCAGATTCAGTGACACATACCTGTGAGTGCCAACACATAGGTTTGACCATCAGCCCCATCAATTCTAATATACTTTGCTGGAACACCTTCGATTGATTCTGAGGAAAAAATGTTATTATATTTAATTTTTAATTTGTATCCCAAATACTGTTGAGATATACAGTACAAACATGCGGTATGTTATCTCTTAAGAAAATTATGTATAAATTTGGATTTCTTCACTGATAAAGCTATTCGAGAAATTCTTAATAAATTTTATAAGTTGATCTAACCTGCATTGTCATCAGTTGTGCGAGTGAGAATAATAAACTGTTGTGGGGCTATCTGCTGACCAGATTCTGTGTCACCGTCTTCAAAATTCTCACACTCTTCCTCAACAACCTCAGTTTTCATCATGGCGTCCATCTCTACTTCTTCAACAGAAGTGAACTGATCCATCTCCATGCTGCTCATCTCAGAGGGTTCAGATTTGAACACAGGAATTCTCTCCTCTTCACCAGAACTAGTTGGCTGGGATATATCTGTCACTTCCCCCATAATGACAATGTCTGTCTTGCTGTCTCCATGTATGCTATCCTCATCCTCTAGCTCAGCAACAAGGGTGTAAGTAGATGAGCCTGATTCATCTTCCATGATATACACTTAAATCCTTTTTGCAGAATGCAAAAAAAAATTATGAAAGAAAAAAATGAACAAACTCATTGACCATAATTGGCAAGTGTCCATATTAATTTGCAGCATGTACTTTAAAGGAAAATTAAGAAATAATGGGGTTTACGCCTATTATTAATTTAGAATTTGTTCTTGACTACTGCAGTGTCGTTTATAATAGATGTGGCTGGATTGACCCAAAATTTACAACCAAGTTTGAACTAGATTTATAGATTCCAGTGTTAATTGTCCTCTTGTATTTCTAATACATTATTATTGGCATAATTTATTGTTTTAATTGTTTTTTTTTAAATTAAAATAACGACTTTTGATGAAAGACACACTCAGGAATACAATACAATTGATTAGGTATGAAATATTAATGCTGATAGGAGTTAAGCAATCTATGTTGCCAAAGTTTTGAATTAAATTTCAATATGTTCACTAATTTTTAAAAATGATTTATACTTTTTGATGGTTGTCTTTTTTTTAAATATTTTTTTTCAATTTGGCTTTTTTTCTAATCTCTATATTATAAGTTATTTAAATTAAAAAAAATTAATACATTAAATAACTTAGGTTAAAATGACTTAAGTCTTATTCCCTTTATCTTGGGATAAAATTTTAAAGTATGAGCCCTCTATGAAGCTAGCATAGTCAACAATGCTGTCTGTGAATAAGTATTGGTGTTGACCTCCCCCCCCCCTTTTTTTCCCCCCACACCATGCACTATGTGATTACAGTATTTATAAGCTGAACAACTAAAAAAAAGCACTAAGGTGCTTTAACAAGAAAATTTAAATCAAACAAAATGGAATTTAAGTAATAAGCTGATTGGTTAGTTGATATACAATGTATTCCAATTGTCAATAGAACAGCTGAAGGTTTAGCCGACACCATCATTACAAATTCATTAGAATTTGGATTAGATATGACAAAGCTTGTTGCTCAAGGATGCGCGGATGTTCTACAATGGCAGGTAAAGAAGGAGGAGTCCAAGCAATAATTCGAAAAAAATACCCAAAAACAGCATTTGTACATTGCAGTTCACAAAAACTAAATCTTGGCGTGAACAATTTAAATAATGTAAATGCTGTACAAAACACAATGGGAACAATTAAGTCAATTATAGTGTTTTTCCGAGAAAGTAATCAGCGAAGAAGCCTAATTCTAATTCCAAATGTTCCTTCTTTGCTATGTGAAAATAGATGGTCACATAAATATAAAAGCTTGCGGATTTTTTATTAAAATATAACAGAAATTTTTAAACTGGAATATTTAGAACAATCAGTTATGTAATCAGTTATACTTGCAGTTGCAAATATAATTGTTTTTTTATGTTTGATATATGTACACCGCCTTCTTGTCTTCAATCATCAATGTAATAAACTTTCAGGAAATTTAGTTCAGTTATATAGTTTTAATGTAACAACTTCATGACATCTTATAATGACATTTTTCTAAAATGTAAAGCAAATACCCCCTTGCCGACGCCCATGAATTATGAATACACTTGTCTGTTTGCTTTGTTGGTACTTAAAAGATGTCATATAAAGAAGACTTTCCAGTTCCAGTGTTATTTTGATTTTCGACAAGTACGTTTAATAAATGTTGACTCTTATCTTATCTTATCTGTTTACAGACGCTCCTTCTATACAGAAGATTATTGCGTCCTACGCTTATCTATAGTTTGTGTTTAGTGCTGCATTTTTATTAGAGATTTAAATGTTGATAAAGTGTTGGCTTTCCTGGATTCTTCAGGCAACCCATTCCACGCCTGAATTCCGGACGGGAAGAACAAAAATTTGTATGTGTTTGTTCTTGCATACGGAATAAGAAAGGTGTTTTTATCCTTACTACTATGTTACTACTTATCATAAGTAGGACAAGATAAATTTCAATTTTTTGCTTTAATCGAAATTAACTATTAAAATGATAATATTAATTAATCGTTACTTACAATTAATTAATCGTTAATTTTTCAAAAGTTAACGATTAAATTTAAATTAATCGTTAACAGCCCTAGCCTAATATTAATTAATTTTAATATTATAATATTATATAAGACTTATACTTATAACTTATAAGACATAAGACTTTGATAAGAATCTTATTAAGAAGATTATTAAGAATTAAGATATAAGTATATAGTAGTATATATTATATAGTATAGTATATAAGTATAAGTATGATTTAAGGGACTTCTGCTGCTTGCCATGTTATCTTTATTTCCGGGTTGACAGAGAAACGCCATCTTTAGTGGGCCATCACGATTACTTATGTTATCCATATCTTTAAACGAACTAACCGACTTTTATTATCGACGCAAACGAAACACCCAAATAAATTGCTACGAAAGCGTCCATGGTGATATACGAACCCACGTGAGGGATGTTTACAATGTTTTCGTCCGGGTGTTTCTTTAAGAACCAGGATGCACAAGGACCAGGATGGAGGACTTCAAGCACTGCCCAGAAAATCCCAACTAGCAAACCTTGGCGCATTGATTTCCCATAATTAGAAGCATTGGTTGTGGGGTTAATTTCAGTTTCTTTCTTTTTTTTATTTAATTGGTTGAAATTTAATTAAGCATATCTGTATCAAAGAGTCGAAATGCAATATTATATTAAACTTTTATATCATTTGACAAAAATATGTTTGGCCCATTCGTACAAGTACAAGTGGAAAGAACAAGCAGCTCATTAACTTTGTTCGCCCATAATTTCACTCACTGAATGCGCGATTGAAGGTTTTCAATTAAAAATTTTAATTAATTTAAAATTAAATAAATTTAGAGATGATGATTTATTGTAATTTTAAACGGATCGCATTTTCTTTTCCTTTGGAACAATATGGTTTAAATATGCTTGGACTAGTTTAGGAATCTTTTGGGAGCTAAGTTTAGTTACATTTTTGTTCTTGCAGAGGAAATATATCTTATCTCCCCTGGCTTAATTTTCTTTCAACGTCACATATGAAACAATGGCAGCTACCGGAAAAGTGTTAGTGATCATCGGCTTATGTTTGTTGCCCATTCTTACTAATGGTAAAATTTATTCTCCAAACATTATCCTGAAATTTGCTATTATATTGGGCATGATTTTATTTTCCTTAAATTAAAATTTACCTTACATATTTGTAACAGCCAAGGCTTGTGCTTCGTGTTGGAGTTGCCACGTTTAAGATTTCAGGCTTAACTAAGAACTAGTAACTAGACTTAGACTCTTGTAGATAATCTGACTAGTTTTAATTTTTTAATACTTCATCAGTAACTTACTAAGACTAAAGGTTAACTGGTAATAGTAGCAGTTTAAGATATGCGTATATTATTTTAATATTTAGACACAGCTGCTGCTTTTGGTACTTTACTACCAATAGTAATAGCTGTAGACTGTAGTTGTAGAGAGCTGTTCGCTGGTACTAAAATTAAAGTGCCAGTAGTCAGTCAATTGTCAATTGCTGGTAGAGACTAAAGAGCTATTGAGCCTATTGACTATTGGTACTCTGGGAGGCCGATCCCGCAGTAAAGACAAAGTAGGTACTTCGATACTCGTTCGCGCATCGTTCTGCGCATGTCGTAAATTCACGCAAAAACTGTCATGGCGATTTTACAGTCGGTCTTTCGGCCACATCGGTAGTTCGCGTTTTACGTCACAGTTTTCTAAAAAAAAGCCCACTTCGTCATCACAGTTTTATACAGCTTGGTTTTCCGAACATATCGATACCATTTTTGAAGCGATTTCGAATTTCAACCGGCGGTGCTATACGTTTGAATTGAATTGTGTGACGGTAAACTAATAAACAAATTAACCCTGAGTATTAAGAGTTGGTTGTTTCAATGTAATCCTGCAACATTCATTTTCTGATTTGAATAACTTTACTTCGTTAAAATTGGCGTAGGTACTCGTTAGTTATGCTTGGTACAGTGTAAGGACTTGAAGCGAAAAAATGTCAATGCCTCATAAGTCACCTCCCTTCATAAACAAAAGCGTGGGTTGTCGGAAATGGATTTGCCGATCAATTTACGCAAAAATGAATAAATATAATTATATATTGCAATGGTAAAGTTTACTTAGAGTTATTACAAGAATTGAGTAATTATATTAATAGTATTTTGAATAAAAATACAAAAAATAATAAAAAGTACACTATCATTGTGTCAATAATATTTTAACGACTAATACTAATACTATTCAACACTACTAGTACTAGTCTAATTCTAATAGTTACAGTTCATTATTCCTAATATTAAAGTCAGTTTACAAAGAAATGCAGGTCCAATTAACATTAGACACTAATACTATTAGTTTCCTAGTATTAAATCGTAAAGTATTAGTTGAAAGTATTAGTTAATGTTATTACAATTACATATCATTTATATTATTAATATTTATAACTATGATTGATAAATAATGATATGTCATGTCAATGTCTTGTGGTGTACTATTAACAGTAAATTTAACATTAATTATAAGAGCATAATTAGAAGATTTTACTAATGCTAAGTCCAAACTGACTGATACTTACCTTAGAATTAATAATGATAATAGTGATGTAATCCTTTTATTTAATGTTTGTTGGTAAACATTTTTTGTTATATTTATATCTTACTCACCATCTTCTTTTTACAAAGATGAGGCTCATGAGGTCATACACTTTTGACAACAAACACTTAATATTTTTTACATAAATAATCAAAATAAATAAATCTCAATAATTAAAATACATTACATGTAATGAGATACTTAAATCTTCAAATACTAATTGATTTTAATTTGAAATTTCAGCAATCAGGCGTCGATGTGGGGGTATTTCCAAAAATAATTTATTGTAAATTGCATTCAGTTTTATTTTATAAGTCAAATACTTACCCTTTAAACATTGAAATATAGTTATTGATTTAAATTTACCATATTATTAATTAAAATACATTAGGCATGCAACAGTTTGTACTGATTTATATATATATATATATATAATAATGATTTTCGCTATGATTTTTTTCAACGTAGCCTTTAAATATATTTTTTCAAAATTCAAAATCTTGATATACTTTAAACATATCTTGTTCATTGTTTTGTAAATTGGATTGTGAATGTATCCTAAAAATTTGATACCTTTATCTCTAAAATTAAAAAAGTTGTGAGGGAAAGAGTACAGAATTTTGAAATTGGGGTCACAAGTTTTTTAATAAATTATATAGGTTATATAAGGGGCAAAAAAATCGACAAAAAATTCATAACTCCACTTCTATAAAAGATAGAAAGACAAAACAAGTGTTTTTGAAAAGGTCTTAGCAAGCCCTTTAAAATGATATATTATTTAAGCCTATTGGACTACATTTAAATTTTCTGTCAAAGTACCTAGACAAAGCATAAGCAAGGAACCAATAGACTATTTTATTTTGAATCTTTTCACCTTAATGCTAAAAAATCTGCTTTAAAATCATGAAAATTAGCGCAAAAATATTAGTGTACCAAAAGCTCTCTACCAGCTATTGCATTGGTAGTACCAACAGCAGCAGCCAATACTAACAGATAGTTTTAATTAGTAACAGTAACAGTCATTATAAGTTGTAAGTGTAAGTAAAATAGAAGAGTCAGATGATAAAGTGTGAGTTGAGTATGTTAGATGCCAGAGAGCCAGCAGAAGTCAAAGTCAAAGAAGCCTTCAAAGACACGCTCAACATTGCACTGAAGGCTTATTCTTAAAACATTGAACATGGCTCTTTGGAGACAGAAGTCAGCGACCGAGGCTTCTGGTGCCTTATGAGACGGATACTGTATTTGTAGTCTATAATATGTGGTATAAGTAGTTGTCATCTTAAATTAAAACTTTATGAGCTCTAATAGTCACTCAAAGAAATATTTTAAATTAATGAGATTCAACCCTTGGAAATTAATTATTTGATATTTCATTGTCATTTATTATCGAACAAAATTATTTACAGGAGATACTTGTTTGGCCCCACAAATCAAGTCACAGACATACTCAACTCCGGAGGCCATAGTTTCCACTGAAACAGTTTTAATTGCAGAGTTTACAGTTAACTGCAAAAATCTTTTGAAGGTTTGTACTTTTACTGTCTAAAAACTTTACCAATCTTACTTCACTCTGTTGTAAAATTTTGAACAAAAGATTTTTGTTGTTTTTAGAGGTTTGGATTTTAATTTATATATTTTGAAGTACAGTTTTATATATAGTCATACATGTCCCATCCAATAAA
Organism: Ampullaceana balthica; assembly: GCA_944989445.1. Classification (NCBI taxonomy): domain Eukaryota; kingdom Metazoa; phylum Mollusca; class Gastropoda; family Lymnaeidae; genus Ampullaceana; species Ampullaceana balthica. Next base: position 1,507,357 of record CALYLW010000070.1, on the reverse strand, counting down.
GCATAGTGTGCCAAAAAATTATATTTATTTGCCCTTTCATTTATGCATTTCTTAAAATTATATATCTTTATGCTTTTTTGAAATGTAAGATTTCGATTACAATTTTTTTTTCTCCATTATTTGAACAAGTCATTAATTTTAAGAGAGGCAGAAGTAATAACATTAACGATTTCTATACAGTAGAACCTGGTTAAGTCGACGGCCTAGAGGTATGCCAGAAGGCGTCGAGCTAACCGATGATCGAGTTAAACGAAAACCAATATGTTGGCAAAATATTAACATGTGCTTGAAATTTCTTTATGTACATGATGTGCGTTAATTAGTGATGGGACGATTAATCGGAATCGTAGCGGAATATCGGGACCCTAATATTTCTTCACTCTTTCCTAAGGTTGTTAAGACAGTTTGTTTATAAGGATCGTTTTAATATAACCCCTTGTTGCATTAGCGCTGTATTTTTCCCTAGTACATAACGAATTCAGCTACTCCTGCCCCGCCATGCCGCCTTGCCACGGCGGGTCCACTGGTGACATCGTGTCATCTTACTTGCGCGCTCCCAGGAAAGTGTTGTTGTTTTTTTAAATGGGGCTTGATGCTTGTTACACTGAGTTAGCATCATTCACAGCAGTGATTCCCAGATTGAGCCATACTATGCCTTGGAGGGCACTTGCGTGACTTTCCTTACAGGCTACACTAATAAATAACCCGCCCCCTGTAACCTACAGATCCCCTCATTGTCCCCGAACCATTCTCTTCCAAACCATCTTCCTTGGGTCCGTCCCCTCAGCTCAGCTTACTATGGACTCAGAATTCCTTCAGTAACTTGACGTTAATCGGACTAACCAACAACAACAATGGTGTGGGAGATTGAGAGTGGGGGTGGGTAAACTGTCTGTAGTCTTTTATATTATAAAATCTGGGGAGCCTTGTTCCTTGTTAACAGTAAAAACCCTATGATTTTGGTATCGTCCCATCACTAGCGTTAATAAATGAGAATGGACATGCACATGTTTTTGGAGGTTTTTTTTACACAACAGCATTCCCGTTATTTGTTTGATGAAGCGATAGGCATGCCATAAAAATGTGCATACATGTTTGCTAACAACAAAAGGTATATGTGCACCAACTAACAGCAGAAATTTAACAAGATAAAATAAAAACCACCGTCGATTCTTGATACAAACCTTAATTTTCTTTTCTAAAGATATCCGTTTATCTTAAAAAATAAAATGATTAATGGATCAGAGCATGAATTAAGTTTAATAATAATGTAACATGCACTGCGAAATAATGACGATTAAAGATCGATAACGCGATTTTCGAGCACCTCTGGTGAATACATACTCGATGGAGACATGTCAAACTAATTCATAAAAGTGAAAGAAGATGAAAACATCTGGTAATTTTAATTGAAATCTCGTAAAATCACACAATAGTCAGAAGTCTCGAGAAAAGAGAGATTTCGATGCTATTTTTAACTGAAAATGCGAGAGTGCATCGCTAGGCGAACAGACGGGGATCGAGCTAACCAAAGTTAAGTTTCAAATTTAGCCCTCTTTTGTGCTTGAGGTTTTAGGGTTCGGCGACTTAAAGAATCTAATTAACAGATGAGAAAATGCTAAAACAAAGAGAGAATTTGGATGTTCCAATAAAAAACGTCGACTTAATAGGGTTGGCGAGTTAACCAGGCTTTAGTTAAGTGGCTTCTACTGTAATAATATTAATAATAATCAGCATATGGCAATAGTATAAGTTTGTCACTTTTAGTTACCAGCATATAAATCCTATTATAGAAGTTTAAATATATGTGCACATGTTTACATGTCTCTGAAGAGCTATAATAAATGAAGGCATGCATTTACTTCTTGAAGGAATACATCCAAAAAAAATATTTTTTTTCCAAAATGTTTAACAAAATTAGATTTCACAGCATCATCTCAGGATTTATTATTGCCCTAAATGTTTTTTTTTATACATCCTGTTAATCAATCTGTGAACTACTGCTAAAAAAGATAAAGCCAATTATCTGGTTAAAATACTATTTCTAAAACCAAAAAGGTTTTGAGTGTAAAAAAATGTGCCCACTTTATTATTTTTAATTGCTAGTCTTTTTTCTTCTTCAGAATATTAATTTGTATGCAGATGTTCTAGGACGCTTGATTCCAGCAACAAAAACAAATGAACCTAACAAATATCAGGTGAAACTTCTGTTTGAGCATAGTTGAATTCTAAGATTTTAGGACCTACATAGTTAATTAGTGTTGATAAAATTTACATACTAAAATGTACTTGTTAAAGTTCAAATTCCATCAAGAGCTTGGAATACACATTATTGTGTCATTTATCCTCAATGTTACTTTGAATAATATTGTTCCATTATGAATTTTTAATATTAATTTATATCATTGTTGGTATTTAATTTAAAAATAATCTTTTTTATAATGGTCACAAATATATAAATTTCCTTGAAATTAGATTTTTCTACAAGTACAAATAAGAATGTATGAAGCAATAACTATTAACTTAAAAACTGTTAGGACCTCTTTTGTGAGTGCATGTTTTTTTTGTTTTTTAGTCATATTAAAGGATCAAATTAAGTTTTCTGTATGTTAAGGTGGTCCACGGGTGAAAATATCGATGTTTCTCAAATTTTTATCAAAAATGAGATTTTGGTGAATTCTTCTAGATTATCTATTTATCTACACTTCGGCATTTACCGTTTTCATTAAAATTGATTAAAAAGTGTTTAAAAATGTATTTGAAAGTTGTATAGTAAGTTACAATTTTGACTTGGGGCGAAAATTCGTCCGAACTATACCCCTAGGCGCCCCCCTTGATTTTAGTATCATAATTATAAAGCTACCTAGACATATTTGGTATCGATGGAAAGCTTATCCTCCCTAGCGTGTAATGGACTCGCCCATTACAACGTCTAGAAATAACCCTTTGTTCAAATAGCCCGCAAAATGTACCATCAAACATGCGTTCTTATTGGTCAATATTTCACATGTCATATATCCGCAATTATCATTGGTCGGCCTACTTTTGCCATTACAGAAATTGTAAAAAAAAATCCCATGATGCACCATTTCGCTGCCTCATTTCGCTTTGAACATCGGATCGAGAAGCAAAACCAGTTATCGATCGAAAAAAAATTATTTTGGAATTCTAAACAAAAATTCAAATTTGGACAAATTTTCTTCCGTTGAATAGGTAAGTTGAATTTAATTTTGTGTTTAGTAAATATTTTTTGGTAATTTTAGACCATGAATGAATGAGTTAGTTAGTTTTCAAAGCAGTTGTAGTAGTACTAGTATTAGAATAGACTATTAGTATTAGTATTAGGCTTAGGCATTGCCATAGTGGTACCAAATTATCTTACGAAACATGATAATGATACGCTTATGTGTAATGGCAAACAATATTAAATAACGGCTACCTGTGCCAAATAATATCAAATTTAAAGATAAAATTATATATTTTAATAGAAATAAACATTCACGTTCTCATTTCCTTATGTTTGTGCTCGTAACACGTGTCTAATTTGAAATGACGGTGAACAAAATTATTTCGTTGTCAATGACAACAAATGTGGTCAATGACAAGCATGATGATGAATATCAATGAACAATTGAGTGCAATAATCCCAAATATCCTAAAATTACAAACAAATATATAAAAAGAAGAAAAATTGTCAAAAATAGTTATAATCCTATTATCATTACTCAAAACTTTTTGCCTACATTTACATCTAATAAGCCAATGTTATTCTTCAAAATTGAATAATACAACTTTTTCTATTTTCTAAAATGCAGGTGATAAAACCCCTCCAGGATAAGAAGAGCCAGGCAACTGATGAAGCGCAGCAGACTCTCTTCAAAGATCTGCGGCCACTCTTCACCACCAGCTAAGAAGTGGTCACTCTCTCCGCCTTCAGCTTCAAGAACTGAAAAAATCACCGGGCATCACATCGGTACATCTAACTTCTAAGTGCTCTCTGCTTCAACATGCAAGCAGATCGATGCCTTTCAGCCGCTATTTCAAGACTTTCCATGGCTGAATGCTGGGGGACACTTCATCGTTCGAAATGAACGCAAACACACTGAACTGGATTTATCAAATTTCAAGCGCATGTGTGCCTTCGTCACCTCATCTTCTTACTCATCAGTTGTATGCAATTGCAACTTTTGAATGTCAGCAATGAAGCTATGGCTCACAGCCTTAGTGACTGGATCAGGCCATGGACCTATCTGGCAGTTTTGTATATGCCTATAATGTTCTTAGTAAATTTATAAACAACAGAAGAAATCAACCAGTATGTCATGACCAAAGTCTAGGACCTACGAGGAAAAGCTGTTGTGGCTAGCAGTGGATAATGTGAATTTTAGATAATTATTTTAAATAGTTTATAATTTTTTGCATTTTTTCTCATATTTATGCCTTGTTTATACAAATTATTCATTCATCGGTTACCAATATTACATAGTGTCTATTGATGTTAGTATTGAAACCTTTCGATTCATTTATTATTGTCGAGAGATTCTCAAATACACTTTTGCCAGATGTGACACAGGATTGTTGTTACATGCTTCTATATTAGTTTTTACCCCTTGCATTGATATTATCTACATTACATACATACATTGTACATAACTAACCTGTAATATTTTATTTTATAATTTTCATTTTGTGTTTGTGTTTTTCTCGACCTAGATTTTTCAAATTTCAGTGACGTCAGACTTATCAGGTAAAAAAGTATTACATCTATATGCTTTACAGCTTGCATGATTGTTCCTATTGCTATTATCTATGCATTGGTTAGTAATTTTTTAACAAATGTAGCTTAGAAAGATTTTTCAGAATATTATAATTATGGTCATAATTCTTTGGATAACGAGCCTTTATGTTTGAAAACATGTACTGATTAATTAAATATCTTCTCTATCTCAGGTTATTTACTTTTATTTCATTCATAAATGGTATGTCTGCATTGTGTAAGCATCATATACTTTCCATACAGACTGTATTTTAAAAAAAGAAACATTTAACATCTTTTTTGTCGTTTTTCTCAGCTTTGCATTTTTAAACTTTTTTAAGAACGATAATTGTTAAGACAGGAAAAGTATTAGAGCTACAGGCTTAAAACTTGCCATGCTTTTTTACAAGGTTATTCTGTACAAAGTTACAAGTTCCTTTTTTTGATTTATCCATCAGAAATTTTTTAATAATTTTTTTTCAGATGCTACCCCCAATTATTTTTATAAAAAATTATGACCGCACACAGAAATTATTTTGAAACTTGGTATAATTGTTAAGCTAAAAACAGCCTTGTAACTATTTTTATAATAGCATTGTTAATTAGTGTGCAAAGTTTGAACATGTTATTGTAAAACAAATTGATCCTGATAGCTTGTGAGTGACTATCAATTTTGGTTGAAAAAAAAATATTTTTTGCAATAAAAGTTTTAAAAAAATTTTTTAAAAAAATTTTCTTTGTCTTTTTTGTCTTTCTATAACTGTACAGTTAGTATGTGCAAATTATTAAGAAATGTAGATTATTTTTTTTTGACCCATGGACCACCTTAAGGGACTTTGATCCAAAACAGATTTCCACCGTTTATCTGGCATTCAAATTTTACATATATTTTATTTTTCCTTTTTAGATCAGCATATCTGATGAGCATAAAAAGTTGCCTTCTGGAAAGTATGAAGTTAGAGTTTTTGATGAAGAAGGATTTGCTTCTTTAAGAAAGGTAAAGTCTAGAATGACAGTCTTGTTTAGCCTTGCTTTTCTTAGCAAATTTGTACTGTATAATTAAAGATAATCTTCCTCGAAGGGAAGATTTAATAACTGGAGTTATGAAATAGTAAAAAAAAATTTGAATGGAAATGCAATTTTTTTATGGGTTTTAAAATTATGGTTATAAATGTTTTTATTTTTTAACCATTTTTATTTTCAGGCCCAACGTAGTGGTGAAAGCACAGAGTCTTTAAAGCCACTATTTACCCTTACTCTTAACCATCCTGTGAGTATGCTGTCATCACATATAAAATATATTAGCCAAAACTCTTTCTCGTAATTTTCACTGTGTTAGATTTAATGACAGTATATACTCCTTCCATAGCCCGTTCTTTCATAAGCCGATCCCCCCGCTTTTGGAAGAGAAAAGTATTAAAAGTGTATAACCCACTCACAAGCCGACCCCTGAAAAAAATAGGAGAGCTTAAACAAAATGGTACAATTTTTTGTAACTACAAGCTAAATCGGTCATTATGATTGTTTACTTTGTACTGCCTATCTTTGTCTTTGTGCTCTTTGTTAGGCAAGAGTTACCGGTATTTTAAAAAAAAATCTTTGGTAAACAGTGACAAAAGCGCGTACATTAAAATTCGTTGTTGAAAACAAAATTTGTAAAACAATTTAGTAAAACGTTCACAAAAATAAATAAAATGATTAAATAAGGTAAGTGAAAGTGCAGATGTTTAATAATATATTATAGCTTCTGGTGGTAGAGCAGTCGAATCTTTTAGAATGTAAAAAGGAACTTGATGATCTACAATAACAACACCAATATTCAATATCCATGCAGAGATACGTTAATAACCCGCTTGTAAGCTGACCCCCAATTTTTCCCCCTAGATTTTGTCCAAAAAAGGCAGGCTTGCGAACAAGTATATAATTTTCATTTCATCATATTGTTGTTCTTAATTTCCATTCTTAAAACCTAATCATCTTACAACGTAATTATTTTTTAATTTGAATCAAATGATCATGTAATCGTTACATAACTTGAATCAAAATGATTGTGTAAGTATAAAATAGTTTCAATTACCTTTAAACTACCGGTATTGTAACTTATTTGAATGACTGGTGATGATAAAATTGCTAGCAGAGCTGTTTCAAGCCACATTGTGATTCATAGATTGATGTTTTAATTCATTGTTTGCAGGGTATCTGGACTGGTGCCTTTGTTCAGACAGAGTTTGTTGCTGCTATCACAGCCATTGTGGTTTGGTGGTTTGCCTACACTTCCAGAGCAAAACTCTTAGCTTAAAGCTGTCATTAAAATATTGGTTTCTATTAAAATGGGCTGTTGGTGTGTTAAATTAAACTGTGTGAAGTATATGGTGAATGAGATGTATGCTCTGGGTTCCTATGTTTGTGTTATGTCATGTTATCTTTCAGAGTGATCTGTTTTTCTATCCTTACAAGTATCAGTATGTTATCTGAAGTCAATAAGTTACTACCATATTGTTGTATGATTGCTAGTACACCATGCAATGAATGTGTTTGTTCACGGTTTTTGTTTTGTTATAATCAAATTTTAAAAATGATTATTAAAATATAAAAATACTTTACAAACATTGCTTAACGTATTCCTGTTTCTATATCAGCATGCTTGTTCTATCATGACTTATTACTCAGACTTAGACTGGGAAACCTTCCAAGTTCAAAGGAAAGACAATCAAAAGCATAAACCATTGAACATTCATTCCAAAATTCTATGATTATCAATCTTAGAATGCAATTAAAACAATAACAAAGATATTTAAGAATTATCCAGATATCCTTTTTTTTTATGCCAATATAATATAAACTTATTGCCCCTTTTGGGAAAAATGTAAGTTATTTTTAGAGTATTATTAAGACTACTATAAAGGTGCTGAGGCCAATTTTGTCTTGCAGGTTGTATGAGTTCTTCCCCCAATTTTCATGACCCTTAACCCATGCAACGTTTGTAATTGTATATAGGAAGTCATGTGTTCACACAACAGCATTTAACCCATGACTTCAGTTTTACATGATCTTATAATTATAATAAATGTAATGTACAGTGGAACCTCTCATAACCAGTAATTCTAATTCGCATACCGAGCAAAAAATTGAAATAGTTTCTCCCTCAACGAACGAAAAATTCTCAGAAAGCGAAAGTCCCTTTTTCCTGGAAATTCATTTGTACGTAATGAGTAAGTATGTGTTTAACACTCTGTCTGTTAGGCATTGTTTTTGTGTGTGATCTTTCGTTTTACAAATTTTGAATTTAGACAGTATTCTTATTTTTTTTATGTGTAATAACCTGTGCTAAAATGTCTTTAGAAGACAATCATAAGAGAGAGAAAAATAACTATTGAAATAATATGTAAAATCATTGAAAAGTGAAAACAATGTGTTAGCGTGGCTAATCTAGCGCGCACTTACAATCGGCCAACAATAACAATCTGCACTATTCTCATAACAAAACCAAAATTAAGGAGATTGATGCTTCAAAGGGAGTGTCAAGAATGTCTACGAAACGGTTACGACACATTTTCGTCAAATTTTGAAATGCTGGCAAAAACAAATGTCTTTAGACAGTTTTCTAGTTAAAAAGGATTAATTACTTGTCATTAATTCATTATTTTCTTTATGTTTTTTAGTTTCAAATCTAAATTTCCTTCCAAGTTGTTACACTCTTTAACAATTCATACTTAATTTTATTGCATTAAATGTTAATAAAAATGAGTATTTTTTCAGTAAAGACTGAATTATCGTATTTTACATTGATTTGTATGGGGAAAATTGTTTCTTTTAATGAGTGTTTCGCTTAACGTGTAAGACTTTAGAACGAATTAAACTCGTTATGAGAGGTTCCACTGTATTTGATTTTTGTTTTTCTGGAGGTGCAAAACTCCTTGAAGCTTATTTTCATCTGTTGTTCTGAGAAAGATGTCATTTGCCCTAATGACTAATGGGAGTGGGAACTTGCATTTCTCATTTCTATGATTATGACATATAAAATATTTGTATATTTTTGTTTTATTTAGCCTTTTATTTATTCATTTTTAAAAAATGAAATAACTGTATCTACGTGTAGCTTTTGTTAATGCTAACATAAATTGTACAATTACAAGTCAACAAGTTCTTAAAAGCAATGTACTCATTTGTGTGTGTGGCCGAATTGCTTACTGTTTCTTATGGCCAATACGAAAAACAGAATTAAATTTTCTGACCGTTTTTTTTGGTTAAGCGAAAATTTTGGACCCAATGCCGCTGACGATATTGATTTTATCAGAGAGAATAAAGACACTTCTGGTGATTAAGTAGCACTGAGATGTTCACAGTTGCTTCCCCTGCTGTAATGGGGACTAATTCTCCTCCCTTCTTTCCTAGGACCTCTTAGATAGATTAGATTGAAGGCGCCCATAATCTTTTGGGACTGGTGACGACAGGGACTTGAATACTGGGGATACAAACTGAAGGGATGTGGACTTAGCCAGCATATTTGTAATTTCTGTAGTAACATCCAGCTCTACATTCAATAGAGGGCGGTGTGTCTTGATAATATATTTTGGACAAACTAATAGGAACCTGACTAGGACATTACGTTTCATTAACAAAAATGCCGTTTTTTTCACCAACTATAACAATTTTTGGAGTACATGATATTGTGCTTATGTTTTTTAAAAAACACTCATTCTATTTAACTGCTTAATGTCCATGGGCTATATCAGAGCCCGAAAATGGAATCGTTGGTGAATAATTTCGTTCACTACAAGGGTGGATATAAAATATTAAAATATTATTTGTTTGCATGTTTAATTCAAAAGATGCCACAAGAAGTGATGCCAGACCTAGATTTACGTGTCTCATTTTATTTCGAAAACTGGCCAGAGACCTTTAAAATGTTAGGCAATATAAATATATTATTATGTTCATAGTATTTTGGGGACTTTTAGAATTTACAAAAAGCTACTACACAGCATGAAAGGAGGATGACAATTGTAAACTATTTCATCTCATTCCGGGAGTTTAGCTAATCCAAGGAAACTGGAAAGAATTAAATTTTCCTCAAATGTTAAAACTAATTTGATTAAAAGTATAAATTTAAATTGAATTTAGCTTTATTGGAGTTTTTAAGGACTTATTTTCTACTTCATAATTTATTAGTCTGGATTTGCTGCATCAAATCTTTACCATGAGACTGCTAAGTTAGTATTTTCTCTTGCCGCCGGTTTAATGTCGACATGATGTCACAGTTTTATAATTTAAAAAAAATATTAAAAACTAAATTAAAAAAATAAGAAAAGTAAGAAAAAATAAAGGCGGGTAAGGGTTTGGTCGCGAGTGGTGGAGGAAATAAGAATTTTGAGATTACAATTTCAAAACCCAAATGTTCGCCAAAAATGCTGCCAAAAATAAGTTGAAATTTCTTTAAATTACATGAGGCAAAACTTATATTTTCGAAGAGATTTGTTTACATCTTAGTAATGTCCTTCAGGTTTTCAACTGCTTTGATCATGAATCATTCATGTTTTACACATATAATTGAGGCAGACAAGTTTGAATATAAATCTACTGTTTAGTAAGTCTTTAAAAAGAATATTTCATATCAATAACATTATTTACTTTTCAAACAGACGAAAAACAAACAACAGTAACAATCATTATAAAACTACCATGATCATCCCCCCATTTCAAAATCCTACATTAGGGAATGATGGATACTGTAATCAAATTATTTTTAATCGCCTTTTCTAACTATCCAATCACTCAACACCCCCCCCCCAACACACACACACACAATTCCATCCAACATACTGGAAGTCAGATGTACCTTACAATCCAATTGATAAGATAGATGAGAATTTTTTAAAATAAATTAATAACAGGTAATTTTAAAGTCTTTAATTTTTTTCAGGAAAAAAAACCAAACAATATATTTTCTATTATGTTCATTTAAAATGGTAATTTAATGTTTCTCCTATCATCATGTCTTTACGAATATCAGGATTCATATTATCTAATCCAGGGGTTCCTAACCAGTGGTGCATGCACCCCCAAGGGGTGCATGAGCAGGTTCCAGGGGGTGCATGAACCATTCAGAGAAAAAAAAAGAGAAAGAACAAAAAATAAGAAGGAAAAAGATAAGATACTCGTTCGCGCATATCGAAAATTGACGGGAAAACTTTTCGCAAAATGAACGGTTCGCACTACGTGTTCCTCGGAATTTCGCATTTTACGTCACAGTTTTCTAAAAAATAATTTAATTTTGTCATCAAATACATCAGATATATGTCTTCCGGTGACCCTCTAACAATGTTGAGCGGATGTAAACGTTGGGATTTTTTTTCCCTTCACTTTTATCGCTCGGTACACTGCAAAGGTCTTAAAAACGTTAATTGTAAGCCAATATTCGTCATTGAAACCTAAAATCTTGAGTTGAGCATCCAATTCCGGTTATTAAAAATATCAACTACGTCAGTTAAAAATTTGCCTGTGACTGGTGCGACTTTCCGATTGTCACCACCCCCTCAAAATCGTTAATAAATAATAAAAGAGAGAGAGAAAGATGGAGCACAAAAGCCTCAGTGCTTCCTCTGTGGAAAAATCCTGCGCAATGACAACATGAAGCCTGTTAGACTCCGAGAACAATTGGAGAAAGTCCATCCATACAATTCTTTCTACTGCAGTCCAAGTTGTAAATTTTATCCACTCACATGCCTTGAACCACTGCCTCTTCAAATTGTTCTGACAGGAGGTGGTCTCTGAGCATGAAGTTCTGCTCTACCCCACTGCGCTGGTTGTCCAGGAGGCAGATACTTTCTGTGTTAGAACTGAGAGTGGATATTGCCATTTTCTTGCGAGAAAAAAAGAGTGACCTTGCTGACAAGTTTGACTGTCCAAATTTCATTCATTACTTGGCATACCTGGCTGACATCTTCACCATCTTGAATGAGTTGAACACATCTCTCCAAGGACCTGCTGTGACTGCAATGGATGCTACTGAGAGATTGCAAGCCTTCCTTAACAAAGTTCCACTATTCCAACGACGACTAGAAAAGTCCAACTTGGCCAACTTTCCACTCTTGGATGAAGTTGTAATATCTGGTGCAGAAGGAAGCACTGAGGGATCACTGCCTGACAACATCAAAGGGGAAATTTCAGAGCACCTTTCAACATTGCAATGGTCTTTTGATGGGTATTTCTGTCAAGAAATTGCTAGGAAAGACTTTTGGATTCTCAATCCTTTTCTCTGTGACTTGGACAACATTAATGACCTGATTGATTTGAAAACCAGAGAAGTACTGAGGAGTGCTTTCAGTTGCAATACCTTGATTGAATTTTGGTGCGCCCAGCTAGATTCCTACCCACAACTAGCCAAGAGGGCAGTACTGACTCTCCTTCCATTTGAGACAACCTATCTCTGTGAAGTAGGATTCTCCACACCTTTGACGATTAAAACCAAGAACAGGAATAAGTTGAATGCAGAGGATGACATGTGAGTTGCTTAGTCCAAAACAGTCCCCAGATTTAAATCGCTGATTGATCATAAGAAGCAGCAGATCTCTCACTAAATTCCCTGTTGCCTATGGTCAAAACTGTTGTGTTCCTAAATAAACATAGTTTATTATGCATTTTCTGCAAGTTTCACGAGGGGGTGCATGAACTTTTTTGGGCATCTGAAGGGGTGCATGGACCCCAAAAGGTTAGGAACCACTGATCTAATCGAATCTAATACGAATAATGTTTTTAAAAAATGTATAGTAAGTCAGTAAAGTTGAAATTTTTATGATTAATCAGAGTTAACATGTTTCTCTATCTGAATACTTCAAAATTAGCACCGATCCCCAGTTTCCACAAAAAATCAAAAGTATGTACATTTTAAAAATTCAATGTCAATCATGTCCACAGCCTAGTCATCTCATGGAGTGGTGGAGTAGGGTTGTATGAGGGTTGCGGACCTCACTGGGTGACACCATCTTAGCGATTGCCATTTGGAAATATTGCATATGTTCACATCCCAATTGCTCGGTCTAGAAGTATTTCATAAGGGTAGAGCCGATCACACATTTTAAATAAGTGTAAACAATCCCTAATTACTTGATTTATTAAAAGTGTAAGATTGTAGAGGTGACGTCATAATTAATTTGGAAAAAAAAACAATCCATTGAACACAAGTAATTCAAAGCCAATTGACGTAACACCTGACTTCATTAATCATAATTCTGAGGAAATTAAGAAGAAAATAAACAATTTAAAAATCTCTTCAAATATATATATACATAAATGACTATTTTAAAATTATTTCATTGTTTCAACTTGGGTTTTTTAATTGAAAAAAAAATCTCAATACATCATCACCATTACAAATGTTTCTATTTTAACACGCCTGTCATATTTTGTTTGGTGGATTACAGATGCCACCTTTATGAGTTGTGTGCACTGGCTGTTGTATTTTGTTTAATGTTTGTAAATAATTATGTTGTATACAGTCTTTAACAAATAAACTAATTTCTATGTTGAATATTATTATTTCATGCCATACGGCGTTGGCTGCAATCAGAAAACAAATGGGACTCACTGTATTCAATACCTATATCCGTGCTTCGATATGTCTAGCTCCGGGGTCGGCAACCTGCGGCTCGCGAGCCGCATGAGGCTCGCGAGCCGCATGAGGCTCTTTCGATGTCAAGATGCGGCTTTCCAGTTCCATGCTCAAATAGAAATAATTATATATTTTTTCTTCTTTAAAATTCATGTTAGTGGCTCTTTAACTTTAAGAAACTTGTAAATTTTGTAAATTATAACTTTTGGCTCTTCCTCCTAAAAGGGAATCCGACCCTTGGTCTTGTTAAATAATAATCAGGGTGATCAATGACGGACTTCTGCCTATCATTGACACTGCATGATTCTTCCATGTCCCCATAACAGCATGCATTACATACAATATTATAGAACAGCAAATAGCGCAGAAAATGGAAATGGTTGATATGGCAAGTGGGTGGCTTTAAAAAAATATAGTAACATTGATTCAAACCAAAATACTGTAAATGAGTCAAGTAAAACAGAAAAAAAACTTGACTATTTTATCAGCCCCTTCTTTCTGACATGAAGCCGTCCGGGTAATTTTCGGCCTGAAATTTTCTTAATAAGGATTGCCGCGTTTTATGGCAAGGACGTGGGCCATTCAATTATTGACTGTGCGAAATCTAAAGGATGTGCGCGCCAGCTCAAAAAATATCAACAGTTTTAAAGGGTGGTGCCAATAGACGAGAAAACAATGCGATCTTGGGAAACTTTGCCTCTAAACCACATCAAAATGATTTGATAAGTAGCGGAAATTGAACCCAAGTTACAAAATATAAGGCATTGGAAGAGCGCCTATGTTATCTTGGGGAAAATGGAAGACACTGGAAGCTGGATTTAGGCCACACAAATTAACAGACGCTTAAAAATTTTGCAGTGATTGACAGGGCAAAAACGCGGAGGGTTGTCTTGGGCATGTTGCTGGATACCTGGATATCACATGATTGCTTGCAAAGCAACATTTAGCAAAACGTATCAAGAACGAAGATAAAGCCCCGTGCACTGCAGAATTGATCGAAATTTCTAGAAATGAGGTGAGATGCGATCTAATAATATGAGCCATGCAGTTCTAAAAGATCACGTGATGAGACTTAAGACGTGCACATCTACAACTGAAAATTATACAGTGAAGGATATTCATTTCGATTTAAATGATTTACAGATTTGCAGCTTACAAGCAGCCTTAAACAGGACAGTGTCAAGTAATCGAAACTTAATGGAACAGTAAATACAACTCAACGTTGTTACATGCCCTTAAATACCTTGATATTCTGACCTTTAATGAATTCTTTTTGTTTATGTTATTGATATACTTTGTACTAATTTGATTAAGAACAAACATGGCAGTCATAAAAAAGAATGTGTGTGTGCGACACCATTTTGTGTTTACCGCACCGAGTGATATCCCACCCCCTAGCTACGCCACTGATCTCATACCATGTGATGTCAATTGGTTCTTATCACACAATTACTTATTGCCAACGCAGGCTAAACAAAGAACGTGTCTTGTGTGAGGGTAAGTTAAAGTGCGAAGTGGATTTCGGGTTGGGGAGGGGGGGTTGCCTCTTGGATTTTAGTGTATCTTAGCTTGTGCTTTCATTTTTTTAAAAATATACCTCCTTGGTGATGAGTTTATAAAGTGATAATAGAGATTGCCAGTTAATTTATATCAACCTGTTTACTGGGGACAAGAACTAAATGTAGAGCTACACTACCATCCAAAAATTTTAAATAGAGATTTGTAAATATCACTTTTCCCTGGAAAACTCTGCTTTGTATCTCCAAAGAGGAAGATAAGTACACGAAACTAGACATGCATCGATATTTTACAGGCCTGTTCATATTTAGACATGGGCCATATTTTACAAGCCTATTCAGATTTAGACATGCGTTTCCTTCGCGCGTTAATTTAAAACCAAAAATATGCGCCTATCCCATAAAGTCTACTTGGTTAGTTTGGCGAGTCAATAAAATTTCGTTTAACGGGGAACTTCATTTTTTTAAAACGTTTTTTTTAAATTTTAAATAAGTAAAGGGATTCAGAAAGCCAAATTATAAATACAGAGTCTATAGGCCTTCACGTTATACTCGTAAAGTTCTCCTCTCTCTTATGAAACGTTTCAAGCATTCCTTACTAACGGTAGAAATAAAACGATGTCAGACATTTTAATAATATTCAACAAGCTTATGTTTTAATATGAACTAACACTGACATTCCGATATTATCGATTTTAATTAGAATTTGAACAGTCTGTTATTTTATTACTTTTATTCCAGTGTTTTGTCTAGACTGTTAATATTTTAGATAAAAAATGTTACCATAAATTCAATGCCTTTGTATTGTCTTGTCCTAACTATACAGGCGTTCCTCTTATATAGAAGATTATTGCGTCCATAGACCATGCCAGTCTGTTGGCAAGTGATGCAGCGTGTACAGGCCACGGCTACGAGGGTTCAATGCTATTCCCATAGCCACCTTTTTTCCCTAACTAGTGTAAAGTACCCATTCGGAGGCTGGGTCGACTCAGGGACACCCTTGGCCACAGGAACAAATCCCTGCCTTCACGGAGATTCCAACCTGTGACCATCGGTACGCCACTCGACCACCGTGCCCCCCTTAGAAAGGTATGTGCCTCCCAGGATAGCTCAAGATCCCTCCTTCCCAATTTTTTTCCATGAAAAAAGGAAATCTCTGAATGTGGCAGAAAATGCAGCCCCTGGATATCCTAGACAGTGGCGTAGTTAGAACTTTTGCCGCCCGGGGCGGTCTCAAATGTGCCGCCCTTTTTAGGGGCCGTCCATAAATAACGTCACATACCTTGGGCGGGGAGGGAAGTCATACACTTGTGACGAGGGGATGTGTGAGAAATGTGACGTCACGTCAAATCGCGCAACTTTATATAAAATTTCAACTTAAATATTGATTACTGACACTTTATTGAATGACGTTAACGTAAAACGCGTGTTACGATGTTAGAGTGCAGCCTTGCACTAAAACATACTTAAATGACAAAAATTTGATTTTAAACTTGCTTATTTTCAAATAGAAAATACGGCTTTTATTGTGTTTCCAAAGCATATTGAAGCAGGGGTCTACGTTTTTGTGACGACGTGTGACGAGGGGGGGAGGGGGTGAAAAATCAGTCAAAATCGCTTGATGCCATTTATGGACGGCAAATTAGTCGATCATAGGGTGGTTTTTATAAAGTAATAAACATGAATAAATAATTGTAATTGAAACGATGTAAAGGTGGGGAACATGTTTACCATTGCATTCCATATTTATGTAAGCAGTAATAGAAGAGGCCGCCTAAGATGTTTATACCTATAAATACACATTTATAACAATACACTATATTTTTTTTAAATAGGTAAATTTATAATATAAAAACAGGGTATTAGTAGGCCTGACAGGACGTAACAAAACAGCGAACGTTTCGGCAAAGAGCCTTCCTCAACGGACAAATAGTACACAAATGAAACGAATAAAACGAAATAATAATTTTTAAAAAACACTTAGCTGCGGTGAAATCCAAGTAGTCCAGTAGAGATGATCTTTACTGGACTACTTGGATTTCACCGCAGCTAAGTGTTTTTTTAATTATTATTTCGTTTTATTCGTTTCATTTGTGTACTATTTGTCCGTTGAGAAAGGCTCTTTGCCGAAACGTTCGCTGTTGTGTTACGTCTTGTCAGGCCTACTAATACCCTATTTTTATATTATACATTTACCTATTTAAAAGCCTGATTGCAGTCTCACCCCCATTAATTTATTTACTCTTTTTAAAGGCCACAAGAAAGTTACTGAGGTCGCAGGTCCCCCCCTACTCCCATGAGACAGAACATATTCCCCCCAAAAAACATAATCAATTACTATTATTTTATTTTATACTTATATATAAATGATTTTTTTTACAAACAAAGAAATTGAATACATTAGTATGTAATCATATTTATAAATTTACTTTCCTAACTTTCGTAACATAAAAATCGTGTATTATGCTATCAAAATTTAAACTATTTGTAATATCTTGTTCTATGGATAATATTGCACGATTTTCTTGTCTTAAATCGCTCATTGTGGAACGAAGATAATTTTTTATGATTTTCACTTTGGAGAAGCTCCTTTCACAACTAGATACACTGATAGCAATTGTTGAAAAAATTCACAGCAAAGTTACAATGTTGGGTACAGAATTTTCCAATCCTAATGTTGAATAAATTTTAATAGATCAAGGGGACCTTTCCCCCGTTTTTCTAACATAATGCCTTTTCTTGTAGTGTAGATACAGCCATACAAAACCTGGATCCTTTTTCTTTCAATATTGAAGTGTTCTTTATCAATGACAATAAAGTAATTTATTTGATGTTCAAATTCATTTAGTAGGTTACATGGTATTATATACGAATATTTTCTTGCAAAGACTTACAACTTATCAAAGCGTTCTTTTATTTTCTTTTATAATTCCATCCATGGATAAAATCATTTCCAGTTGTACTTCTCGTTCTGAAGATAGAACGACGTCTTCTTCATTTTCCCTAATCATATTTTTCTTCTACAAATGCATACTGTGGCAATATTCTGCGACCTCCGACAGGCTTACGATAGGGTCTGGAGGTCCGGTCTGTTGTTGAAACTACAAGCCCTAGGCGTAACTGCCAACATGTACAGGTGGATACAAGGTTTTCTTACAAATCGGACGATCGCAACGATTTATGGCAGTGAAACCTCTAGTAAGAGAACGCTGCAACAGGGGCTACCCCAAGGGTCAGCACTCAGTTGCACACTGTTCTTGGCTTACAACAACGACTTCCCTGGTATATTGCAAACCAGTGCGGCCATGTATGCAGACGATTTAGTCATCTGGAGCACCGGTAAAGATGCCAACCGACTGCAACAGCTACTATAGCAAGACCTTTCCGCTATCAGTAGGTACACGCAGAGGTGACAAATGGAAATTAACACAGAGAAGACGGTCTATTCACTCTTCACTAATGGCCGAACCATTCTCAAACAGGAGATAGTGCTTAAAATAAACGATGTAGCGCTCAAATGGGACAAGCAACCGGTTTACCTGGGAGTCAAACTGGATCAAAAAGCAAAAATGCACAATTTCGTGCAAGACCTGTACTCCCAGGCAACCGCCAAGCTCAACCTGGTGAAAAAGCTTGCATGCACAAACTGGGGCGCTGGAGCAAGCACGCTCAGAGCTCTCTTTCTGGGCAGTGTAAGGTCGATAATGGACTACAGCATGCCCGTCCAAGCCTTTGCCAGCAAAACGGCATTGGAAAAACTGGGTCGTATCCAGAACCAGGCTCTAAGATTTATTTGTGGCGCTTACAGAACTACACCCAGAGTTGCTGTGGAAGTCATCGCAAACGTAGAACCACTCGAAATACGTAGGGACAAGGCAATCATAACAACTGCAGAGAGGTACCGCAGGTTAGACACTAGAGAGCCCTGTTACCAAATGCAGGATAACTGGAGCGGACGTGGGAGTTTAAAACATTCCTCATTTATGCATCAAATAACGGAGCTTGATAGGAACGTCAAACCCCCACGAAATAGAAAACAAACTATAATTGTCCCACTTAAACCGCCCTATGCCGAATTCACACGTCCCGAAATACGTTTGTCTTTGACTGACACGGCAGTGACGAAACGCAGCCCTGAACATGTACAGAAAGCGGATGCCCTTGAGACGATTGAAGGGTTCGCGGGAACCCAAGTAAAATTGTTCGGTGGTTGGGTCTGCCAGCTCAAGTGAAGGAATTGCAGGATATGGTGCGCTCATCTTATACCCATTAGGAGGGCCACCAAAAGAAGAACTTTCAGGTCCCTGTGGGACTATGCTATCGAATTACGATGCGGGGCTTGAGGCTATACACATGGCCCTGGAAAGTGTGCACCAGACACTGCAGGGGTTGGAAATTTTCGGTTTCAACACGGTACTGTTTTGTGACTCGAGATCAGCCCTCGAAGTCCTACTTAGTGAGAAGCGTAGCACCCACTTGGTTGACGTCATCTTGGAAGACGTGGGTAAGCTCGAAAGACTTGGAGGTAAGGTAACAGTGCAGTGGATCCCGAGTCACGTGAATGTTGACGGCAATGAAAAGTCAGACTCCCTGGCAAAAGCAGGAGCGGCCCTGCCCCAACCAGATACCCCAGTTAATTATCTTGGGGCTAAAACCTGGCTAAAGGACCACTTCAGGAACAAGTGGTACCAGGAGTGTGCTGACAACACGACATTCAGTTGTTTTTTTTGCTAACATGCCCAGGCCAAGCCTTTCAGACCAGTGGTGGAACCTGCGTCGCAAACACCAGAGTTTAGTGACTCAGATGAGAACGGAGTACTGCCCAACCAACTCGTACATTCTCAGGCTAGACCACAACAGGGACTCGAACTGCCGTCATTGCAGCCAAGCCTCTTAGACGGTCGTACACCTGCTGACGTCTTGCCCCGCGCTAGATATAGCCGGAGAGGTGAGGGAGGCGGAAGAGTCCCATGTAAAGACAATGTTGTATGGCACTGCTCAGCAGATGGAGCAGATTGCCCAGGTACTAGCCAAGGCCTTAAGAGATTAGTCTCAGGCCTACAGAATATGTGTTTAGTTTAGTGCAAGATGTCAAGTTCAAATTACCTGTTTATTTCAATGAATTTCATAGTGGATATCTCAAGATCTTTAATAAATGAATGGAGAATAAAATCTTAAACGTTTATGGCAATTGGATGAATGGTTTAGTCAGCTATAAAGGACATGCATGCATACATACATACATACATACATACATACATACATACATACATACATACATACATACATACATACATACATACATACATACATACATACATACATACATACATACATACATACATACATACATACATACATACATACATACATACATACATACATACATACATACATACATACATACATACATACATACATACATACATACATACATACATACATACATACATACATACATACATAAATACATACATACATACATACATACATACATACATACATACATACATACATACATACATACATACATACATACATACATACATACATACATACATACATACATACATACATACATACATACATACATACATACATACATACATACATACATACATACATACATACATACATACATACATACATACATACATACATACATACATACATACATACATACATACATACATACATACATACATACATACATACATACATACATACATACATACATACATACATACATACATACATACATACATACATACATACATACATACATACATACATACATACATACATACATACATACATACATACATACATACATACATACATACATACATACATACATACATACATACATACATACATACATACATACATACATACATACATACATACATACATACATACAATACATACATACATACATACATACATACATACATACATACATACATACATACATACATACATACATACATACATACATACATACATACATACATACATACATACATACATACATACATACATACATACATACATACATACATACATACATACATACATACATACATACATACATACATACATACATACATACATACATACATACATACATACATACATACATACATACATACATACATACATACATACATACATACATACATACATACATACATACATACATACATACATACATACATACATACATGCATGCATGCATGCATGCATACATACATACATACATACATACATACATACATACATACATACATACATACATACATACATACATACATACATACATACATACATACATACATACATACTTACTTACTTTGATTTTTAAATATATAGATAGATCGATATATATATATAAATATATATATATACTAGCGTACACCCGTCAAAAATGACGAAAGTTTTAAGCTGAAATTTATTTATTTTATTTAAAAAATGCACTTTTTTAGGGTACCTACGGCGCCGACCTTTTTCAAAAGCCCAACTAACTTGTCCTTGTTTGATAAATACGAAATATTAAACTTTCTGAAATGTACACAAAGTATTTTATAATAGGGGTTGCATGCAGGGCGCCTACGGCGCCCCCTTTATTTTTTGATTTTATAATTAACCATCATCTAATTCTCTTTTTACAATGTTCCCTTTTCCAAAATTAAAATATGAGCGAAAACAATGACGTCATATAATATTTTTTTACAGCGCATATTTAATTTGCACACCTTTTGATGCTTTGGTGCAGTAATTTGGTTTTCCCTGCTTTCTAAAATTAGTAGCGTCAGGACAGACTGACTGACTTGCGTGACAATTGCAAATTATATAGTTTTATTATATATATATTTATATGTGTGTGTGTATATATATATATATATATATTATTTTTTATAATACTAAAGTTGTTGTTTTTAATTTGTCGACACCCTCTACATTTAACGTTCATTACAATTAAATAGTTTGAGATGAAGAATTATATTTATAGCTTCCAGAACTATTATTTTAGTCACACTAACTTTAAAAAAGTAAATGTCTTGGATTTTTTAATATGCAGTTACGATATAAAATCTCGGTAAACAAAAACTTAAGCGCTAGAAAGCTCCTCGGTTTTAGAGACTCTAAGTGTTTTTAAATCCTTAAATTAACTCGTGGGCGTCTGCAAAAACTTTGGATCGATTTTTAACGCACTTCCCCATTTGCTAGCGAGCTGAATGTTTGCAGGCAGACTCGTGGTGACGATAAAAATGATCTATCAATATTTCACATCGTTCGAATATACTGTAAATTAAATTGATGAATTTTTAGATTATCTCTATGTAGCATGTAAATTTTTGAGCTAGTCTGTCGCGGTGCTTATTATATTGAACAACCTTTTTAATATTTTCCTGTCGCACGGTGCGGTGCGTATTATATTGACCATACTTTTTTTTATATATATTCCCGATCTGTAAATGTTTATGCTAGACTTTCACGCGGTGCGCATTATATTAAACATGTTTTTTTAAACCTTTCCCCGTGATCAAATTGAGCTCAAATTTAGCAGACAGACTGTAGTAGTTTATTTTTTACTATAAATCCTTTATATATAAGACTTAACTCAAAATTTTGGATTGTCGTGCGATGCGTATTTTAATTAACATACTTTTAGTTATGTCTCATATATAAAGGATTTATAGTCCAAAAAATTGTTTTTACGGGTTTTGTTATTAGTAGCGTTCAGACAGACGGCTAGTCGTGAACGTTGCATGCGATCACACACTGGATTCTGATGGTTCGTTTTTTTTTATTGTTACAAAAAAAGTATTATTTTTTATTATTAATAGAGCAGCAAGACCGCTCTGTCTACTGGGGGATAATCTTGACCTTGGCAATTACCATACGTCTGATAACACTAATTGGAAAACTGTCGCTTATCTAAATAAACAAAAGACATTCAAGTAGAAGCCCACAAGCGGTGGTTGAAACCCCACGTCTGTAACAGTGACAATACCATCATCCCTCCCCCATAACCGAGACGAACCATTTTAAAATAAAGCTGAAGGATTGCAATGGTTTAAGTGCCAGTAGTTGGGTGGGGTGAGCGGCCCGGGGAGGGGGGGCAAAGTTTTCTCCACCAATGCCATCAATGTATTTTTTTAAAATGTTATAAACTAATTTTTTGTCATGGATACTCTCAAGCCTTAAAGAAAATGTTTTATTCATATTTTGGAAAACATTGTTTTAAGTATATGTAAAAAAATATGTTAATTTTGATATTTTACAATATGATACTGGGTAGCATCTCGTAATTTGCTCCCTTTTATCACTTTTTAAATCCCTTATATTAACTTCACCGGCGTCTCTCTCTCTCTCTCTCTCTCTCTCTCTCTCTCTCTCTCTCTCTCTCTCTCTCTCTCTCTCTCTGTCTGTCTGTCTTGGGCTCGGCGGGCGGAAAAACAGAAGTCAAAAATGACCCACTTCCCATGATCCGATCAAACTGAAATTTGGCACACGGACCCGTCGAACCTAACAATGCATCGTATCAAAATTTCAGATCGATCGAACGTACCATATTAAATTAATGCATTTTTAGTTTATCCTTATATGAGGTATGTAATTCAAAATTCACTGTTTGTTTTTTTTTAAATTCCAGTTCCACGTGAGTTTGAGTTGACGCCGACCGTCGTGTTGACGACGACCGTCGTGCCGACACCCCCTCACATCCCACCCCCATTTATTAAAGACAAGGGACATCACTCAGTGTCAGTCTGTAAATGTTTAAAAATAATCACTACTGTTAGTTATGTCTCATATATAAGGGATTTATAGTCAAAAACTTTGTTTTTACGGGTTTGTTTTATTAAATCCCTTATATTAACTTCGCGACCGTCTCATCATCTCATCATCTCATGGGCTGGGCGGGCGGAAAAACAAAAGTCAAAAATGACCCACTTCCAGTGATCTGATCGAGCTGAAATTTGGCACACGGACCCATCTCACCTAACAATGCATCGTATTAAAATTTCATATCGATCGATTGTACCGTAATTAAATTAATGCATTTTTAGTTTTTCCTTATATAACGTATGTAATTCAAATTCACGGTTTGTTATTGTTTTTTTCCCACGTGAGTTTGAGTTGACGCTTAGACGTCGACTGTCGTGCCGACATCCCCTCACGTCACATCCCCCGTTAAAAGACAGGGGACATCACTCGGTATCAGTCTGTAAATATTTGTGGCGTTGGAAAATAATCAATACTTATAATTATGACTCAAATATAAGGGATTTATAGTAGAAAACTTTGTTTTTACGGGTTTGTTTTATTACTAGTCTTATATTAGCTTGCTTTGTAAGTTTAATCGGAACCGTCCGTCCAACCGTCCAACTATTTGTTTATATTTTTTTCACGTGCCCCGTTCACGCGTTGACGCCGACCGTCACTGTTCACACCCTCTACCGTCCCTGCGCCCAGGGGAGATAAAAACCAGGGGAGATAATTCTGTTTCAGTCTGTAAATGTCGCGTTTGAACATAATCACTACCTTTAGTTATGTCTCCTCTCGGAAGGGGTTGGCCTTTACGGGGCCCGGGAGATAAGTAGGGTTGCGGAAGTGGCTGCGACCTGAAACTGACTAACCCCGGCGAAATCGCCAAGCATACGCACTGGAACCCTCCGGACAACCGGGGGGTGGGGCATGGCCTCACCGAGAGGCCCGGTGCTGGGTGTGGGAGCAGACCCATACCCAACAGTGCCCGGCTAGGAACGCCGAAGACAGGAAGACCCTCTGGGCAAGGGGCGGAACGCACCCGGACCGTCCTCAATGGGTTGAAGATTTCTGCCTACCCCCTCTCTATTCTATGGTTCATATATCGAAAAAAGCAGGTCCCGGAATGGACCTTCTAAACCCCTTCTCGGCGGATGGTGGTACGTCGGGTCGGTTGGCTACCCCCCCTCTTAGAGGCATGGTGACGAACGACAGGCCATGTCCAAGCGGTCAATCGGTGACTGGCCGTCCTTGTATGGGTGCGAAGGGCCATCCTGAACAAGCCCTGGTAGCTTTACAGTTGAATGTCTGTGGCATAAGGCAAAAGGCACACGAAGTAACCAAAATACTCCACGAACGGAAAGTGGATGTGGCGCTGTTCCAAGAAACGCTCCTCAAGGGGAAGCCGTTCCATATCACTGGTTACTCGCTATACCATTGCAAGTGTGACCGGCGATGTCGAGGTCTTGCCACAGCGGTCCGGAATGATTTAACGATGGAGCTGCTCGAAGTTAAGTGTTACAGCAACACTGATACTCTCACCGTGAGAGTTTTCAAAGGCGACGTTGGCTTTACAATCACGAACGTCTATAATACGCCCAGAAACCCTATCGCACTTCCAGTTGGGGAAGACGTCATTTTTGGAAAAACGATAATAGCAGGAGACTTTAATGCACAGTCTCCTGACTGGGGCTATGCTGAACGGAACGCGTCAGGCCGCTACATCGAGGATGTCTGTATTAATACGAATCTCATCAGGCTACAGAATGCAGACAGTGAACCGACACTACTGCACACGGGGCACAGCACGGAGTCCCGCCCAGATCTAACGCTTATTTCCGCTGACCTAGAGTCGAAGCATAGACTGGAAGTATTAAAGGAAGTAGGTAGCGATCACTTACCAATCCTGATTGAATTTGGACTTGGTGCAGGCAAACCTCGATTTGAAAGAAGGCATTGGCAGTTCCGTAAGGCCGATTGGCGGAAGTACGAGGCCGAGAGCGAGACCAAGCTCGCTCTGCTGGATGTTGCAGGAGACAACATGGATGCCACCTACAGGCAGTTTATTGACACAATCCTTGGGGTTGCGAGGCGAACGATCCCAAGGACGAACGGGAAACAGAAGTTCAGACCTTACTGGGACAAGAGTCTGGCAGAATTGGTGAAACAAAGAGCAAAAGCACGGAAAAAGGCAGCCAGGCTGAAGACGCCCGAAGCTCGTAGGGCGTACAACAGACTGACGGCTGAAGTCCGGGCCGCTGTCGACAAAGCGAAGAAGGCGAAATGGGTAAATACGTGCGAAAAACTCGACCTCGTAGACGGAAGAAAAGTTTGGCGGCTCTTGGATGCATTATCTGGCGCAGGGAAGACAAAGAATTCCAACCCTTTGACGACACCAAAGGGCCAAAGGGCTAGTGAAGTTAAGCGCGCACGAGCGCTAAACAAACACTTTGCCCAGGTCAACAAAAAAGGCGCCAGATCTGATTTTAGCCGAACAATCGACCGAATGCGCAAAGAGGGCTCAAGGAGACAAAGTAAGGGCCCTCAGCTAGAGGTTTTCGCGGCCCCCTTCACAATGACAGAGTTGCAAACCGCACTCAACAAGTGCCAGGCTGGCAAAGCACCAGGACCAGATAAAGTTCACAATGAAATGCTCAAACATCTGGGCAAGACAGGTCGAATGAAACTGCTGGGTTTCATAAATAGAACTTGGACAACAGGCACGCTGCCGAAGCTGTGGAAAAAGGCCACAATAACCCCAATTCCCAAAGAGGGGAAACCAGGCGAACACCCGTCCAGTTACCGGCCAATTTCCCTCACGTCGTGTGTGGGGAAGGTAGCTGAACGGTTAGTGAACGCACGACTCTACTGGTTCCTCGAACAGTCCAAATGCATTCCAATGACTCAGGGTGGGTTCCGAAAGGGACGCCAACCGATGGACCAGGCTCTCCGACTAATTCAGACAATCACGAATGAACTCCAGTCGAGGAATCACACCGTTGCGGTGTTCTTCGATCTAAAGCAGGCATACGACAAGGTGTGGCGTGGAGGGCTACTTTATAAGTTGCAGCAGTTAGGTGTTACTGCGAACATGTACAGTTGGATAAAATCGTTCCTTACGGACAGAACGATCAAGACCCGAGTGGGGGAGTCATTATCCAACGAAGATCGCCTGGAGGACGGACTTCCACAGGGGTCCGCCCTTAGTTGTACATTGTTCTTAGCCTACGTCCACGACCTACAAGGTATTCTGGGGTCACAGAATGCCATGTTTGCTGACGATCTGGCTATATGGAGTTCCGGAAAGGACGTTGCAACCCTGCAGAACAGGCTGCAGGAAGATCTGAATCGAATCGAAGACTACGCCAACCGTTGGCGCCTAGTAGTCAATACGGAGAAAACGGTCCATTCCATTTTCACAAATGGACGGAATGCACTGAAGCATGAGGTGGTGCTTCAGATATGTGGGAAAAGATTGAATTGGGATCGGACACCAACGTACTTGGGAATCAAACTGGACCAGAAGGTCCAGCTACATAACCATGTGCGTGAATTGTGTGCCAAAGCCACAGCTAAACTGTCCCTGGTGAAGAAACTGGCTAGCACTAGTTGGGGTGCGGATGCAAGACTACTGAGAGCTCTCTATCTCGGTAGTGTGAGGGGTGCTATTGATTACAGCCTCCCGGTCCAGGCCTTTGCGAGCCGTACGGCTCTAGAGGGTCTGGACCGCATACAAAACCAAGCTCTACGGTTTGTATGCGGGGCGTTGCGTACGACACCCACAGCCGCTGTAGAAATTATGTCTAACGTAGAACCCCTGGCGATAAGGCGAGAAAAGGCAATCATGACTACGGTGGAACGATACCGTAGGTTGGAGCATGACGAACCCTGCTTTCAATTACAAGACCGATGGGTAAAGAGGACCCGACTGAAAAGACCATCCTTCATGGATACGGTCTACGAACTAGAAGACTCAGTCCCCATACCCAAGCACAGGGAACGCATGCGACTGGTCCCTGCTCGAGGACCACATGAAAGCTCAGACTTGCCTGAACTACGTTTGACACTGGCAAATACAGCGGTGACGAAAGCCAGTCCCGTCGAGCTCCAGCGAGACGAGACTCTGAAGACGATCGAAGCTTATGGCGACAGTGTGGTAAAAGTCTTTACGGACGGCTCGCGTTTCAAGGATGGCAGAAGTGGATACGGAGTGCTAATTCAATACCCTCAACCTGGACCTGACAGTATCGAACTGTCAGGGCCGTGCGGATCTGCATACAGTAGTCACGACGCCGAACTGGAGGCGATTTGCAAGGGTTTGAAGGAAGTGCGCCGACGTCTAGCAAGAAGAAAGGTTTTCCCGACCGTCGTAGTTTTCACCGACTCACGGTTTTCGCTCGAGACCGTGGGTCGATCCTCTCTGGAGACGAAAACGGTCAGTGTCATTTTGGAAACAGTAGGTGAAATCCTAGCACGAGGCGGAAAAGTAGTCCTTCAGTACATCACTGGGCACAGTGGCGAGCCTCATTCAGACAGGGTCGATGAGTTAGCGAGAGAAGGTTCAGCTCAGCCCCAACCCGATCGCCCGATGACCCAGCTGGGGGTCAGATCGTGGCTTAAGGACCATTTCCGAGAGAAATGGCTTCAGGGCTGGGCTTCTGGAAGCACGGCCAGAAAAGTATTCCAGTACATGCCGCGACCGAGCAAAAGCGATTCCTGGTGGAAAATTGGACGTAGCAATCAGACGCTCATAACTAGAATGAGAACTGAGCATTGTCCCACACGAAGCTACCTGTACAAGTTTAACACCAGAAGGGAACTGGCCTGTCGGCTGTGTGGCCACCCAGAAGAGACGGTGGCCCACGTACTCGAAGAGTGCCCCGAGCTGTGCGGGGATTTGGAAGATGAAGTAACGGTACCTGCAGAGGGTTACCTCTACGGCGATGCCCGCTTGATGAGGCTCGCTTGCGATAAAATGAACCGGGTCTTAAGAGCCTAACGGCTCGACCCAAAAGAGAATGAACATTCACGATTTATGTCTCATATATAAGGGATTTATAGTCAAAAGGTAAGCTGGCTTTGTACTTACTGTAAAATGCGTAGACTAAAAAGTAGAAAATTAGTGCATTTTTAATATAAGACTAGTTTTTAAAAAGTGTTTTTAAGGTTAATTATTTCAAATATTGAAGTCCACAGAAGGTCACCCAAAGATCAAGAAATATTTTATAGTTAACGATATGAGTAATTGAAAGATATTTGAGCTCACTTTGATTTTTACCAAGGGGTTCAAACTGAGATGCCTGAAAGATTTCAGTCATCGTTAAGCAGCAGTCACAGGCATCCTTCTGATTTTATAGGGTCTTTGGAATCGGGTTTGTGTAAGGATATAAATTTTTATCTCATTTGGACAACAGAAAGTGTTAACGTAAATTACAATCCAGATAAGACGTCTCCAGTTTAATAAATATTTTATGACCACGCCAAACGAGAGTTTATGCAAATCCTAATTTGTGCCACTTTCCTTTGACTTTTTCCCTTTCACCATTTGCTCCAGAATTTTTTTTCCAAAACTCTGTGCACATCACTAAGCGTAGCTGGATGAATTGTGTTCAACTTTGACAGACACTTGCCCCCAATACATCAATACGAGTTCATGTATTTTGTGCAGATGTTACTAGTCTTAAGCAACAATGAAATCAAATTCCGAGGATTTCCACAATACAATACAAATTGTATCGGCTGTCAGGCGTTTTAAAGGGTTTGCCAGTCTTTAACTCAGATGGAAAAAACCATATTATTCGGACGTCTACAATTGTTTTTAATGATATTATTTAAGACAATCAGTATTCAGTGATGTCATTATAAAGGAGATGGCTTAGTTGTTAGCTAAAGATAAGATATGGTTATTTAAGTGTGTTGAGGTTACGAGAAGATTTTTCTTAACAAAATGTATTTTCAAATGTATTTAGTGGCGTGATAATTAAATATTTGAAGGAAACACAGATAGCACACTTAGGTCAAGGTACCTTATGTTTAACGGGCATCTCAACCTTGTCTCTTTTTGTGTTTGATGTTAAACCTGGAATAAATAAATTGCTGCTGGACTCCATAACAACGTATCTACTAGTTATTTTTGTAATAACATAATAATCCACATTCTTCTTCTTCTTTTCCATTTCAAGTGCAAGTGAACCACTTGCCATTAATGCTATAGTTATTATGATTTTTTTAAACATAAAAATATATATATATATAAACTCAGATAATTCTTCCAACAATAACTGCTCTTTGATGAACTCTATCAGAGATCTTGGTTTATTCTAAATCCGCTTGATCGCCTTTCACGGGTGATTGTCTTCTCATATCGAACCAACGTTTACGATCCTCCCATATCCAGATTTTTTTGGTGAATTTCTTACTACAATGCACGGCATGAGTGCTGTCCATTGCCTCACTGGTGCATTGAGGTTTAGGATCTACGCAGGCAATTATTCGTGACGGTTTGAAACACATTGAAAGTTTAGCAGAAACGAGAATAATGTAAGTTTTCTGTTAAATAAATTTGGCTTGTCGTGTCAGAGCTTAAAATCTTTCTCGCTCATCCGTTTTAATCCACAAAACCTAGAGATTATACGAGTATATAGATCACTGTACTTAAACTGGGTGGAAGGTCTCCATATTGAAACTACTCATAGCTACTACAACAGATTCGACACGTTTTATTTCAACACATGAGGACAAAATAAACCCACCACCACCCACCCGACTCTCACTTAGCATAAATACATTTTAATGACTAAAATAAAAGCCAGATGGTGGTTCCCAATGCGATGAGTTGTGTCCTTTCCGTGAGAAGACTCCAGTTTCTGCCACATAGGATATCCCAACAAGAGTGTGGGATTATTCTGATCTAGTAAATTTGCATTATAATGATATGGATGGAGCCAGTAGAGTATTACTAGTTGGGGGAGGGGTGTGACGAGTTTGCGGACATTGGCTGAGAGCTCAACAGTTGGGTTTTTTTTTGGTATTTGTTATTGTGTGTGCGGTTAATGTTTGGATATATGATGAGACACCTTAATGGAATGAAGAACATTCCATCTCGACTGTGGGTGTGCGTGCACCATCAGATACCTCACTGGAATGAGGGACAACAGCCCGAGTATTGGGTGGCGCATGGTTGTACTCAGAGGTACTTCGTTGAATGGGGAAACGAAAACCCAAAAGATATTACATGCAGAGGCGTCACTAGGGTTGGTGTCACTCACCCGGGGTGGTAGCTCATGGTGTCACGCCCTCACGACTTACCCCATAGACTTTCTCCGAGTCTTCCCGTGCCAAATAACTAGGGGTGTACCGGATTCAAAATTTAAAAATCCGGATTTGCTGGAGCCGGAGCCGAAATCCGGTACACCCCTACAAATAACGGGAAATACAGAATTTTATATGTTGATGGCATCCTTTGTCATGGTGTTACCCGGTGCGGTCCATACGAACCCCCCAACCCCCCGCACCCCCAAGTGACGCCTCTGGTGTAACTTACTAATTAGTTCCGTGACGGTGACCCGTAAAATAGCACACAGCAAAAGAGCGCAGATGAAAATTGGAGGCGATTACTCTAGTAGATGGTAATGTTTCAAGATGGACTACCAACGAGGTATAGCGCTCTTATGTTTGCGCAAATTTTTATTTAACGAAGGAAAATGTTCTCAACATATCTCAGACAACCTTGAACTTAAAAAAATTGTTTATTATTTAATTAAATGACTTTTTTTTTAAGTTTAAGTCTTGTCTGTCATACTTTAAGAACATTTATTAATTTTTTAGAAGTTCGTCTGACTTTTGAACGTGTCCAAAATTTAAGTGTAATGGCTTACTTTTGTAACTTTCAAAATTAAAGTCAATCATTATTATAGAATTATTTAAGCCAGAAAAGGCATAACGTGGCATTTTGACTCAAAAATAATTCGAGTAAATTCTCACTATCTTTCCCAATTTTAACAAAATTAAATAAAGTATTCTATTTCTTACCTTAACTGCTGCAAGAATGTAGAATTATGAATTGTAGACAAAATACTTGAATTTAACAGATTCAATAATATGCTATATAATAGTAAGACCATATTGTACTTTGTTGCGACTTTTTTATTATTGAATGTTAACTGATATTTTTTTATTAATAAGTTTTCACGTTTAACATATTTCACAGTATTTCGTAATTTTCTCGAGGTGAAAAAAAATTTCTAGTCTCTCTACATAAAATCGTACACAATAAAATTTTACATTTTGGTGTCATCCCCCACCCCCTGGTGGTGTCACCCGGGGCACACACCCCCCCGCACCCCCTAGAGGCGCCACTGATTACAGGAATCAACTTAGAACACTTTCCAAGAAAAAATAAACAACACTTTTCATGCCAACGTTCACACTTACTGACTTCAGTATTTTAAAAAGCCTTCACACCACTCGCAACCAACGTTCCCTCTAATGTTCGTTGGTCCGTGTGCAAGGTAAAAAAAACCTGGTGTGCAAAGTTGCACAGCATTAATTTTTTTCTGCAATATTTTACAAAATTTGCTGTGCAGTAATTCTAAGCTGATCATTGCTTGCCACTGGTTTAAAAATGTCTATTACTTTTGGTTGAAAAGGGAAGGATATAACATTATATTGGCAACATGAACCTAGATGTCGGCTTCATTAGACCGTAAGAGTCTCTTGAATTTCCCCCTTTTTTTCCCCACGCCATCTGATTCATCCTGTCCCGAAAATGACAGTGAAGAGATTCTTGAAGTCACAGCGGTGAAGCACTCACGACGCGACGTCTTCTAACGCATGAATCAAACATCGAACCGTGGACAAAATTTGGAGTGGGACCAACAGACAGCAAGGAGGACAAGCTGAGGGGTTTAAATCAATAAGAAACAGATCTCGATTATTTCCCACAGCAATGAAAATCAATAAATCTAGTAATGAAATTTTCCGGTTGTCGGGGCGTCCCTTTGACGGCCCTGTCATCTGGTAAATAAATTATGCCGGGTGACAAGGGACGTAATGCGATCTGTAGAAACAACAAAAAATGATGGTTCATTATAACTTGAGGAAACATTGTGGAGCTGGGTATCAGCTTCTGTGTAGACTCAGTGTGTGTGTATCAGATGTTGGGATGTTGGAATAGTTCCGATGCTCGTATCAGAAGTTGGAGATATCAGAAACAGACTTAGATATTTTGATCTGACGTTGGGATTTAGGGTATCATGTAATAATGACATTTGAGTCATATTTTGGGATGTTATGATTAGATCTTAGCTATTTTTAAATTATTGTTATTTTTGTTTTAAAATGGTATAATTTATTATAAGATGCTGGGTCAGATTTAAATGAACTTCTAATCTTTCTTTTTAATTTTAAGCTCATATTTTGCGATATTAAGATTATATTGGGCTATGCTGGGGTCAGATAATCAGAAGTTTTTTCCCTAATTTAAAATTGATGTTTGAATGTAGCATCAAATATAATTGTTAGATTTTTATTTTAGGATGTTAAGATCATATTTTAGTATGTTAAGAATATATTTCACTTATCTCAAAATCACATTTCAGTCAATTTTAGTATTATATTATGCCCTTCATATCTTACTGAGCTTCTGTCGGTCTGCTCACCAAGTCGTCAGCTACGCTCTTCTGCAGGCACGCGCATTCTCTGTGTTCCTAAGACACGAACTAAATTCATTAAAATTTGGCGAAAGGTCATTCTCTTTTTGTGCAGCCAAACAATGGAATTCTCTACCATTGCACATCTGGAGTATTTCATCTACCAAGTCCTTCAAGACTGCACTTAAGACACATCTTTTCAAAATTTATTTTTAAAATTAAAGAAACACCATTTCTTTTTAATGATTAACGTTACTTATGTGTATTGTACCGTTATTTATATGGTTATTATGTAGAGAATATATATTTAAATTGTTATATGTAGGTTATTATCTCCATGTAAAGCGCTTTGAGCCCGGCTCCTTGCTGGGAAACAGCGCTATAAAAATTACCAATTTACTATTATTATTATTATTATTATTATTATTAAAATCATATGTCTGGATATAGGATCACATATAAATGATGTCAGAATACGATTTTTGGATTTTAGGATAAAAAGTATTGTGCTGTGTTATTGCAATGCCAACTTTAGATGGCACAGGAAAACCCCATTTGGCCTAAACGGTGTATATTTAAGAATTGTGTGGCTATTAATTACGCCACTTTTGGTTTGGAGATATTTTTGGACACAATATTTTATACTACATGTTAGCTTAACTTCTTATCTCGAAACAGAGAATCTTCAAATTATTACCAGATCATTTCCGTAGTGAATGTTTAAAAACCATGTGAAGTATTTCAGAAAACCTTTCCATAACCTGGTCAAGAAATTATTATTTTTTTTAAAGTTAAGCTTTGTGTTATTTTTTATGAATATTTATGAATTCACAATTTCATTACCAGGTCCAATCGTCTATAAGCTGATTCGTCATATCATGGTCCATCTATCATTGGTTTATTCTAGTACAACTCGTTTGTGTTTTTTGTATACGGCCTGGAGATGAAAAACTGTTTTTTTGGAGCCCAACATTTAAACTCCTAGTAAAATAAGTGTTTGAGATACAGCAGAATCCTGTGTTAATAACATTAACTAGAGTTCCCTATTCCTTGTATATGGACTCTAAAGTGAGCACTACATTCCTACTTCCTTCAAACCAACGCCCTCGGCCAAATTTCGACGGAGATGATTTGTGAGAATCGATTACATCTAGGATTTGGCCGGTTTATAACAGGATATCTATAATCGATTCCCTTCCATAACGTCGTCAGACTAAAGGGATCTGACGGGGATCAATTATCGCGGCCCGGCGGGATCAGACGAAATATGAGGGGACCGCTGAGAGCTGGCCACTAGAGAGCCACACCAATCAAACGATGACCAGCTCGGGCCGCGGACACGCCAGAATTGCTTATTTATGCAAAGGTATGGTAAACATAGTGGTGTGCGGAATTTCCAATGTGGTGTCATGGGGTGTGTGTGTGTGTTAGATGGAGGCCTCGATGAACTCTCACTTGATTGGAATGGTTGCTGCATGGGGTGGGGGAAGGGGGGAGTGAAATTTTTATAAGACACTAAAGATTTTTTTTTGCCCACTAAACATAATAATTATCGTAAACCACTAGAACAATGTCGATAACAAAAACAAAATAGTCTAGAACCAAACTATTAGACAAAGCAAGACTGCAAACACTGGTATCAGACTCTATAACCAAATCGTGTACAATACACGCGATGGCAGCAATGTTATCAAAGCAAGTAACACACTCAGGAGCCAATCATTTGCGTCAAACACTGTGTGTTGTGTAATTTACACGTTAAATTTAAAACCATATTTTAATTAAAATTTTGATATGTGTATGTGATTTCTTTGGAGGCGGATGATTATTAAATAACAAGTGTACCCTTTGTTATGTATGGCATGATATTAATATTTAACAATTTACATCGTGTGAATACTCAAATAAAATGTCCTTTCCCTTAATTCTGGTCAAAAATAATCTCGATTCGCCCGTATTGAAATAACCTAACAGATAAGACGAAAAATAAACACAGTAAATTGTCATTCAATGTGCAACACTTTCTGCAATTTGTTTGTTTTTAAACCGATTAATCTACTGAATGTTCATTTGCTTAAAAGACTTAAAAATATGGTGAAATCTTTTGTAAAATTGGTTATTCAAGGTGTGTGGGTTTTGTCGGTGGAGGTGGGGGGGGGGAGTGAGAGAGAGAGAGAGAGAAATAGAGATCAGCATCAACGAGATATCAAAATATTTTCAATCGCTTGTCGGAGCGGGTATTCCACAATTGGACAAGCTTTTGTCACAGCCCGTGATTAACAGATAGCAAAATATTTTAAAACGCTGGGTGGAGTGGGTAATCCACCGTTGTCACATCACGTGATTAATGACCTCTCTGTTCTTCAAAAGCTTTTTCTAATGTATGATCACCTACGTCCCCGAAAATTTCCTCATTTCCTCTGAACAAATCCAGAAAGAATTAAGTTTATTTAGTCATAGACATCCACACAACCCCTAGCTATAATTTCTAATCAACATTTTACACCTTTTTTAGAATTGAAAAAATACCCCCCCCCCTGCTGCCCCGCACCCCCTCCTCTCTCCTGTCCCTGGTGATTGTGTCTTGAGTTCAATCAAGACTTGCTACTGTCGAGGTCGTCAAGTTCCTTCATTGACTTTTCCTGGTTACGTGGACGAAATTCTTTAAAGAAGATACGGAAATAGCAACCACCATTTCCAGCCCATCCCCCCACCTCTCACCCTCCAAAAAAAAACAAAAAAACCTGAACCATCCGTCTTGAACTGAACTGACGCAACAGCTTGGATCTCTCGGAGGAAATCCCCCTCCCCCCCCCAAACCACACAAACACACACACACATGCAACACACACACACACACACCCGTGTTCATGATGACGTCACAAAAGTCTGTCACCTCTTGTCAACTGTCATTTTCACCCTTGACCTTGTTCTTAATGCGTGTGAGTGTGAGTGGTGTCAATGGGATCTCACAGATGTTTCAAATCGCCCATATTCCGAATTGATGCAACAGGTCAAGTGAGTTCAGTCAGAGTCATATCACTTCATTAAATCAGCAAACAAAATTAAAAATTCAAAGACGTTACTACCTCTTTTAAAAAAATAATTAAAGAATGTATGTATTTTCAACACAAAAAAAACACTAAACAGATTCATTACTGGATAATAATCAAAACATACGAGAGAAACACAATAAGCTAAATCATTAAACCTAGAAACACTAGAGGAAATTAGAGCAAAGGGGTAAAATTGCATATGGCAATTAATTCTAACCTGACGTTAAAGAAGGCTCTTTGCCGAAACGTTCCCTGTTTTGTTACGTACTGTCAGGCTCACTCATATCCTCGTTACATGTTATCCATCTACTAATCTATAAGCCTGATTGCAGTCTCACCCACTTTTTGTTCAAATGCAACACAAAGATAATCTAACACAACTCTAAGATAGACATTGGGATAAAAAACACTTTTCTTATTCCGTATGCGAGAACAAACACATTCTAATTCTTGTTCTTCCTTTCTGAAATGTGGACGTGATATGGAAACCAAAACACTATCAACATTTAAAACTCTAAAACAAAAAGAAAACTAGATATAAATCATGGATAAGCGTAGGACGTAATAATCATCTGTATAGAAAGCGGATCTGAAAAAGATATGATATGATACAGCTAAGATACAGATATTAATTTGACGTGTGATGCAAGTAAACATCAACCATAGTTAAGAAGGAAAGTAAACTTTGAAGTGTCTAATTAATCCTTTTATTAATAGTATTAGGGGGCGTCCATAAATGATGTCACGCACCTAGGGTGGAGGGGGGGGGGTCTGCATATGTGTGACGAGGGGGAGGGGAGGTATTTGAGAAATGTGACGTCACATCAAAACTGGCAACTTTAAATAAAAGTTCGACTTCGATATTTGATTTCTTACAATTTATTTTATGACATTTTACTTGGCTTCACGCGTGCTACGATATTAGAGTGCAACCTTACACTAAATACATACTTAAATGACAAAAAAGTGATATGAAAATGCTCTTTTTTTCAAATAGAAAATACAGCTTTTATGGGGGGGGGGCAAAGCTTTGTGGCATCATATTTGAGGGGGGTCCAAGTTTTTGTGAAGACGCATGACGAGGGGGGGAGGGGGAATGAAAAATCGGCCAAAATCGCGTGACGTCATTTATGGACGGCCCCTT